>OX375866.1:84054921-84464282 GCA_947359475.1 Heligmosomoides polygyrus bakeri | reverse complement strand
GTTTGTAGTGGTGATGCCGAGGAGGCTCCTCGTGCTTTGAAACATGGATTTCATGACTTCTGAAAGAGGGTGCTATGTCAGGCCAAAATACAAGGATGTTGGAAAGTAAGTAAAAGCGAGACACTATGTATTCTAGTATTCTACGAGTGTCAGAAGTCGCTTCCCATTTTAAGGGCATCACGCTTTGTTTATCAAGCTTTCTCAAGAGGACGCCGTCAGCTAACCTCTTGGAGGCGTGAGAATGCTGGTGGGCCTAGGCCAAAACGATGCAATAATCGAATTAAAAAAGACATAAAAGATTATGAATAGATTAGTTATAACTAGTTCGACCAAATGTACTCCTTCATCTCCCTATGCGACTATAACTGAATAAAGCGAGCTCTGAGGTTTTCATGAGTTTATTTTTTATTTTGCAGAAGCAAGGTTTCCCCTACGCAGCTGGATTCCAAGGCGAGCAGCTAGTGATTTTTTTTAATTTTCAGTTCGATTTTTTAAAGAAAAAAGTGCGATGACCCAGGAGAAATATAGGTTAAAACCTGGACACAGTTAAACAACATAGCACATCGTAACTCACCCAGAGCTGCTGGAAATGCATTTGCCAACTATGATTGGATAGCTCCATTAAAAAAAACTAATGGTGTGTTTGTAGAAGATCGATAAGGAGTCGGACTGTGATGGACCTTCAAAGGTGGCAAGATGCCTGCTGGGCGGCATCAGACATCAAGGGGGTCGCGTGAGGTCACTATACCGGTGGGGAGTGCCGGCCGCCCGCCCCTAATCGTGGCCCAGACCGCACTACACAGCAGGCGAGCAGTCACAGAATTTCAGGAAATTGCTAAATTAATGGAAAATCATAGAAAGTAACATTATTGGACTTAGAATTCGCTGAGAAAATCATTGGTTGAGAAGGTTTTCCATTTTAGAACAACTTTTTTAGCCAAAATTGTGTTGAAGCCATTTCGCACCTCCCATGATGTTTGGCCGCTTGTTTACCGTGTGTTACAAGCCACCACCAAGCCAAGGAGACCAGAGATGGATGGTTGCATAGCCCTTCCGTGAAGCTCTCATTCTGCGGTCCGTCATTCTAAAGGCGAGGTTTCTATCGTCCACTTGATTTGGCAAAAATCACATTTCGCATTTACAATTGGCCTTGATGGCGACTTTGACAGCAGCCAGTTTTCGAACTACGTTACTGTGGTAGCTTTCTCTCAGCTATATTGCGGATTATCCTTAGCTCAGTTGAACACCGAACTTTGAGTTTTCCTGGACGAAACCGATACCAAGGAAGAGCCCATGAAATCGGGAGATGACCAAAAATCTGTTGGCCTAGACGAGGGAAATTTTTAAGAAGAGCGCATCATGACGATCAGAATTTTTCGCTAGCTACGAAAAAGTACAACATGTAGAGCATATCACAGGCAGAAGTCGGACAATTCGCTTAAAAGTTGCTTATTCTGGTAACCCAGTGAGATGTCCCTGTGGGGGCAATTATCTCGAGCGGCGAAGGGAGGTCGCCGCCGTCGAGATTATATGGGTCACCGAATCAACTTTTTTCAAAACCACTGGATGCTACCTATATCATTGGATAGATCATCCAGAGAGGAATCGGATGGTGACAATTATTTTCTGATTAAGATGCTTTAAAAGGAGTTATGAAAAAGCGGCAAAAACGGCGGTTTTTTCCGTCTATTCCGCCCAAAAACCAAAAGACAGGAGCGGTATTGTATCATAATGGCTGAAGGACGGCGTTTATCAGCCCTCTTGGGCATTTTACTTCTATGGAATGTCGTGGAGGCAACTTCAATGCATAATTGGATTCTGCAGCTACCTGCCGTGGCAGCCGGTGCTCGATGAATCAGTGTTTTATCCCCTCCAGTCAAGCCTGGCACTAATTCGCCGAACACGCGGGGACGAAAGGTTCGGATGGCCTAGGTAGGAAAGCGAAACCCAGAACCCTGATTCGTGGTGTACGCTTCATCTTCCGACTGCTCTACCTCGCACTTCGCTGCTACCATGTTTTTTAATACTTAGCAATACATTCCATGGATTGTTGTCTCAAGTTTTTTGGTGTCTACGGCGATTTCCTTCCGATTTATTGCTTTCATGTACTGTATGTTGCCGTTGCCGTTACTTGATGGCCCCAGCGCTGCATTCTTGCAGGTTACGGCGAGGCCTAGTGACTTACGGTCACGATGGTTGTTCCTTAAGTAACATTTACTGTAGGCAACGGTAAACGGACAGTTTGGGAAGCTCATGGCAGATCACTACTCAGCAGCGACTGTTTCAAGCAACAGTGAAATGAAGTGGAAATTAAATAACATCGAACTCGTTTACCAATGTGACGATAGCGCTGACTACCTTTTTTTTTAGTAATTCACCAAAGCTGTTATTTTACGGTTTTATTTGTCCAAGATTGTATCTAGCTCTATAGTAGATGTATTGGCTACAACTCCAACGTGGCTCAGAGTATGGTATCTCCATATCAATGGTAATAAAGCTGTTATCCCTTAAGCTTCGATAATATTCTACTGTAGTAAATTATGTAACTCTGCTCCATATAGTTCTAAATCCTATGCAAGGAGCTGTGATCGGCGGATACGGAGCCGGCTGACCCATGGTCGTAAACTGGTATCCGGGGGAGATACCGTAGCAGTGTAGGTAGGCGTGCCACCATCGGCTCTCCCGGATAGCAAGCTCATGCTCACACTACTCACCTCCTGAGACCCACTTGGTGTGGTCTTCCTCCAGTTGCTCTCCTCATTTCCTTTTTTGAATTATATACATCGTTGAGATAAATAAGACAGCCGCACTGGTTGAGGAGATAAGCTAGAAAGCGGGCAGGACGCCGGACAAGATCAACTCTAAAGCTTGTTTTAAAGAGGAGGGAAGCAGAATTGTGTTTTCTAGACGTCAAGGTTGCGCACTAAAGTTATCCAGTGTGTCGCAATTTTTACTTACATGTTATCTGTTATATACAGTAGGATTCTAGATCTCTTCTAGATCGCCTAAGTTTCATGGCTGAAAATGATTATTTCTTTGTGCTCGATCTCTAGTGAAACTTCAATTTGCGCAGCAATTTGATTTTTAAGCAACAAACCAGCGTACCAAATTTGGATGAGAGCTCATGGTCTGAATCTAAAAGTTGAATAGCCATGTAAATTTTCGACAGGACCTCTTTTTTACCAGATATAATCTTCAAATTTTTATTGCCATAGGGTGCCATGGGTTATCCCACGATTGGTTAGAATTTAAATTCTATTTTTTAAAATTTATTCTTAATTTTAGTTTTAAATAATTCCTAATTTAATTTTAATTTATTAATATTTTTTTCAAATTTAAGGGTTCACGCTCGGTTAAGGGCGTCGTGAATTACTCCGCGATTGGTTAAAATTCCCGAATCCACCATAGTTTGCATACCGATTTCGAAGATACCGTTCTGGAGCCTAAGGTACGATTGATAGCGGTTTCACGTGTGACTATCCTATCGTGGGGTTATCTATGGTTCTCTACTGTACCCAGAGTCTGAGTGGGCGCGCGTAGCGCAGTCGGAGGAGGCGCGACCGCCGCGTGCACCCGATACCAGGTTCCTGGTTCGGATTTCGCGCCCAGGCCAACCAAGCCTTCCATCCCTCCGGGGTCGGTGAATTGGTACCAGACTTGGGCCTATGTTATACTCCCGCGGGAGCATCCGCGGATGGGCGGAAATCGCGTCGGGACCCCGCGCCGCGCCACTCGTCGCGGACCGCCACACCCGCCGTCCGCGGATCGCCGTCGACAGACGACGAGGGGGCTGTTATACTTCCCGCCCGCGGGAGGGCAGCCGTCCGCGGTGCACTGCACCGCGGAAGTACGTCGTCCCATGGAGTTCGGCGCGGGAAACGCGCTCCAATGCTACGCTAGCCGTCCCGGGACGACGACGACCGTCCGCGGGGCACCTTCCGTCCGCGGACGTCCCGCGGATGCTCCCGCGGGAGTATAACAGATGCCTTGTCTGGGAAGGATAAAGCACTGACTTGTTCATCGGCTGGCCACCGCAAGTCATTGTATGGCCAAACACGCATTCATATCGCCTACACGACATCCCGTAGAAGTAGAATGCGCTGGCGCATCCCAAAAGGGATTGAGTAACGCCGTCCTTTATCCTTTATTCTTACCCAGAGTTTGAAGGCTGTCAGCGGTTCTGAGCCAATCAGCGGTTTTCCTTGCCAAATGTTGTCGTGAATACAGAATTTCGCCTCCAAGATGACATCAGGTCAACATTAGACTCAGGGGCAAAGCCAGGTAGTAGATGTGGGTGCGCAAGGACAAGGGAAAGAAGAACGCATATCCATCGTCCACAAAAATCTCGAAGCATGCCCATACCTAGAAACTTTGGAAGGTCGAAGATAGCGATGTGTGCATCGGAAACGTCCACTGCACTCTAATGATGAGCGTACTAGGGCAGGGACAACTAAATATAGTGTGAGAGTCTATGACAACCTGAGTTGGAGTGGGTCGTGTGACCGAAGCGAATTTTGACTAAACAACGTTAAAAATCAGTCGGAAGAACCATCGGCTACCGCATGTATAACGAATCGAGATTCTTGCTTTAGGGCCCACCTTGCCAACCAAGCTATACATCCCCCTAAGGTGGGTGAATTGGATCCAGACTTGTCTGGCAAGGGTTATGGACTGGCAACCCCTTCACGAGATCTTGAATAGAATATCTGGCGCATCCCCACCAGGGACGACACATTCGCGCCCACCTCAGTGATGTTATTGTATTGCTCTGCAGATTGAGCTTGCTGCCATTTCTTCCAATTCGTTCACTTTTTGAGTCATGCTTCCATATTCTAGGCGGCTTCACCTGTTTCTTTGTGTGGTGTCGCTGTCGTGCTCTGGTTTGCTCTCACTTTTGTTGCTATCAAACGACAGAGAATACTTTCAGCTACCTCTGCGAACAGACATTTGAAGGTCGTATTTGCTTACGTGATTAAAGAGAGTGTACTGTCGCCGAGTGACTAACGCCGGCAGCATTTCTCAGGGCTTTGGATTTCAGATCAGTGCACAATTCTCATAGAATGGATACTATAACAAAGAGAAAGGCGCTGGCTAAGGAGCGCATTTGGAAAGAGGTCGGCTTGATTACCCAGCAGCTAGTCGAAGTTACTGAAGGTTTGTATTACGTACTCAACTCTCTGCCAAGCCAACTGTGAAATGACTCACTGATTAAGATCTACTAGACTATTTGCCGTTGGATGGCACCAAGTTTTGCGTGGTTTGCGGAAACGACACGAAGTTTTCTCGGCGTGATCATTTACGCGTAGTTCATCCGGAGGAGCGACAGAATGATTTGGAGGTGATTTTCTGCCTTGAGACCATTCATTTAGATGAGGCACTGTGAGTAAATTTCGGCTACGGCAGAGTACGAAGTAGGAATATTGGTGTCGCCGCAGGTTTCCATGTCTCCTATCTCAGCACCCACTTATACATTGTTTTGATCATGGGTTGATTAGTTGCGAGCAAATCCTTAGCGCCAGACAGAAGAACTTGAACCCATACCCTCTGCATTCCGAAAGGTTATTAACTGCTTACACCACTAACGCCGTTAGATCATACGCAACGTCCGCAGGATTGTTTTCGCAATGGCCTATCCGGTTAGTGAAATCAGTATGGAGCTGGTTAAATTGGATAAAGTGTTTTACACATCCGTTTTGAGTATAGAGAGGCTGGTGTAGAGGTACCTCGTCATGTGTATTGGATTCTTTGCAGTAATGCAACTGTATTCAGCTGGCCGAGCAACTGAGTTGTGGTGTTTTCGAGAAAGAGAGGAAGGCATCCGTCGACTGTCCTCTGCTTGTCGAGCCAGTTGAGCCGGGTGAATGGAAGATCTACGAAGGGTTTGTGGAACAGCTCACCGAAATGGGTCTTCCCATTCACAAGGTATCGTCTTCTGAAATGTTAGTGTTGCTCACGGATGTCACGAGCGTTTTGCAGCCTCACACACGTCCTTCGTCCAAGGAACTCGGTCGGCAACCTCCGAGTGCTGGATGCGTGACGCCGGCTGGACAGCTGCCCTGTTCTGATCAGCCCTCTACATCTACCGCTCAGCAGGAGGCTGCCATTGCCTCCACGAATGGGGGAACACGACGACGAAGGAAATCGGGTCTACATAGCAAGATCGGGCTCCTAGAGTAACTGCCTTCAGAGTATGCTGAGGTGACTGGATCTCTTTTACACGTCCAACATCAGTATCTGTGACGTGCTTCAAATTACACAATGTGTTAACACAACGATTAAGATGTGCGGTGTAAAGGCCATGTGCCCACGATATCATTTTCGCCGCCTGAGACGAACAAAGTTTTCACTCTTCCGATTTTACACACTGTTGATCCTCACCTCAAACGACTAGTTCTGGACACATATCCATCCACACATTCGGTCGTGATCATACACTTGTGCAGGCCACCGACAATTTACCGACGACATTCCTATTCGAACGCATCGACCATACGTACTTTTCTGGGAAGCCTATCAGCCAACTATTAGGTTGTAACGAAATAAATGGCACTGAACCACTGTAAATCTAAACAGTTAATATCTCGGCTTGTGGGCAAGTTTATTAATCGAAATAAAAACCTTCTGATTCTACACATCTTTGCCAACGTGACACAAGCTTTTTTATCCCAGTAGCATAAAAGTTAAAAGTTTTACATAGAAAATTTGGTGCTCACCGGTAAAGCAAAGTTTGCGCTTCTAAATGATATGCCACATGTTACGGTTTGTTCTTGATCAAACGCGTAAAGACGCGCCAAAAAATGGCGCGAGCCAGTGCCATTTAATTCGTTACAACCTAATAACATGACGACAACGTCGTCCTATTTGACCACATGTAGACTTGTTATTTACAGTTTATGTAATTAAATTCTCCTTTTGTATTTGATGACTCATCTGGATAATCTCGGATATGTCTGATCAATAGGCTTTTAGCGTGTTTACGATGGCATCAGCTGATAGTAGGCGGCGGTCGCGATCCGAAATGGCAACATCGCCGCTGCGAGAACTTAAAGGGCAGTCAGCGCCGCTGCCTCCAGTGCTCCTCCTCCTCCTCAGCTACAGTTCGCGTGGTTGTCCTCTTCATGACCGCTTGTCTTAGCCTTCGGGCTCTTGCCTTATCGCCTTATGCCTAGCTGTAGTCTCGCGTATCCGGGTGTCACTAAGGTCTCATCGCGTATAAGGGCTTTAAGGTCTAGACCCCAGGGAAAAATCACTTATCCGCATATTATATTCGCTTCAACCCATTTATTGTGCCTTGTAGAGGGTAAAAAGGGTTAGTGCCTTGTTCGCTTATGGGCAGTATAATTTCATATCACTTAACCAATCACTGCTACACATTTATCTTTCAGTTATCTTGCATATAGTGCGCTTCTCATGTATCACACCACCGATAGCAAGTGTTTACTCACGTATTGTGCTCATTTACCAGTATACATGACTTATATTTACCCAATTGCATTTACTCACTCATTTATCGTGTCGTATATTTTTGTATATTAATAATAAAGGTTTAATTACCCAAGTTTGAGGTATTTGACCACCTGTGGAGAGCGTCTAGCTCAATTGGTCACTCCCGCGTGGCAATCCGAACTCGGATTTTGGCGAGCAAACCATCTGGTCAAGTCGCGTAGACGTCTCGTCCACATTTGGTGCATCGGCCGAATTGGTATTCAGTCGAGTCGTCGGAGCTCAGCTAATAGCTCCATTACATCAGGTCGGTAATTAACTCTTTTTTACAGGTGCAAGTGTTAGTCTTGCATGCTAGCTTTCTTTGTCCGTCTGTGACTCTTGTCTCTCGCGTCGTCGTTGGAAGAGCGCCAGCTGGCTGTTTCGCGGCGGCAGACGGTTGACTCAGCGTGCGTACCGACTTTTTCTGCTCATTGACGGTTCACTCGCGTCAATCAACAGCCTCGTCGGGAATTTGAATCGGCGCAGCTCGGCTGGAATTCGAGGCTAGGGACTGTTTCCCAGAGAGGACAGCTGATTCACGCCCGCGAGCACTTTTTTGCCCAGAGAACGGTTCATCTCACGGAAAATCGACGCAGACACCATGTCGGCGCGTTTGACTTCACACAAGCGCTTGCTGACACAGCACTGCAACAAGCTCGACACAGTGCTTGCGCGTTTCAAAGGGGACCAACTCGAAACGCTGACGGTCTCTGACGAGGAACGCGCCCCGGGATACGAACGGGACTGCATCAAGAAGCTGCAGGAGGCACTAGGGGTGATCGAGTCTTGCACATCGCGGATAGAGCAGCTCTGGCAAGGATATGCGGACGCGTTGGACACAATCGACAACGTATCAAAGTCAGAACTTGAAGATTTCGACTCATATGTCACCCGAGCGGAGGGAGCGCTAAGTGCAGCGTTGGACTATACCGTAATCCTACAAGGACGCGTACGGGCTTTCACGCATACTGTAGACGCAGCCAATAGGAGAGTACGGTCTGCGGTTGGCGGCCCAGTGGCAACAGTGGTTGCCAGCGCAAGGGAAACACCTGCTGCGGATTCAGTGGAGACGAGACCCATCGCGTTACCCACCCTACCTATTCCCACCTTTACAGGAAATATATGGGACTGGGATAACTTTTGGGTCCTCTTCAACGCAAACGTGCACTCGCAGCCCATTCCCTCGCTGTTCAAGTTCAACCACCTACTCAACGCATTAAAGGGAGAACCGCACCATGCAATCAAAAAGTTCCAGGTCACAGAGGAGAATTATCCGAAGGCTATCGAATTGCTACAGGCCAAGTACGGAAACAAAGAAGAGCTAGTAAACCGCCTGATATCACGTCTGGAGACTGTGGCACCGCGTTCACCGTCAATCAAGGACCAACGCGTGCTTCTCGAGCAGCTCCAGGTGATTGTGTCTCAGTTGCGAGACAAAGGTGAACAGGTAGATAGCCAGTGGCTATTAAAACAGGTCCTGTCAAAGTTCACGGATCGACTACAAAGGAGAGTATTAGAGAAGAAGTATTCCATGGAGGGATCTTTTCTAATGGACAACCTCCTTTCGACGTTAGATCAGCTGATATCCAGCGAAGAGAAGATAGCGCTCTTCACATCGAAGAACGTCGCGTCAGTCCCCACATATCCGATGAAGGAGAAGCCGTTCAAACGTCAGGTTTCGAGGGGAAGCGACTCGTGCATGTACTGTAGCGGGGAGCACAAATCAGGAACATGCACAAAGTACAGGACACCTCAAGAGCGGGCAAACTACCTGCGTGAGCACAAGTTATGCTTCATTTGTGCCTCACCTCAGCATGCAACGGCAGAGTGCAAACGGCGGGTGTGCTTCGTTTGTCAGGGCAAGCACCACACCTCCTGCTGCTTCAAAACGGCCACATCTCCAAAGATCCCTACCACGCAACAACCGAAATCGACACCAATGAGTAAAACACGGGATAAAGGGAGACCCAGCCAGAAGCCGATCTCGACAGCAGCACACCAGGTAAATCACGATGAGGTACCTGTTCCGACGCGTGAGAATGATCAACCAAATCCAGTAGCTCAACTGTATTCGAGCGAAACTAATCCTAGGATCCCGGAGACCTTTCTACCAATTGGAGAGCTGACCATAATGGATCCAACCACGCGTAGACTACGGAAAGTACCTGCACTGCTAGACTCGGGAGCCGAGTGTTCGTTTATCGATCAGAAGTTAGCGGATGAACTACGGCTACCCACCTTAGGTAACACTACGTTACGCGTAAGGACGTTTGGCTCAGACTGTGTGCAGGAGTGCAACAGTCGCAAAGTACCTTTAGAGATATGGGACGAAGAAGGCGAACAATGTTCCTTGGAACTGCTGACCCATAAATCTCTCACAAGTACGCTGAAAGCTCCTCCGATTTTGGAAGAGGATATCGCGTTCATCAGATCGAACAATCTTCCGGTCAACCTGATTCAGGAACGCGCTGCTACCAAACCGTTAATCCTACTAGGATGCGACCAGCTTTGGCAGCTTATTCGACACGACCAGACACAGGTTCGACTGCCATCGGGCCTACACCTTCTACCGACTCGTCTTGGTCATCTGCTAACAGGACAAATCCAAGGGACCGCTCAGATGACGCAAATCCTAAAGGAAAAGGACGCGTATGAAGAGTGGGACAGGTCCTGGTCACTGCAAGTGACAGTAAACACGGTTTCCGTGGAGCATTCTGTCACAGAAGAGCAGTCGCTCTGGGAAAGATACTGGAAGATGGAGCAAGAGGGAGCGGAAGAGTTCGTTCAGCCTGAGCACGAAGTTCAGGCAATGATCGATAAAAAGGTATTGGAGGAATTTCTGGACACAGTGGAGAGAAAGGAAGACGGCTACTACGTGCGCCTACCGTGGAAGGAAATTCCCATGGCTCTCCCAGATAACCGAGCCATCGCGTTGAAGAGACTGATGAGCGTGTGGACTTCTCTTCAGAAAGATCCTAACCTGCTGGAAATGTACAACGATATCTTCAAGGAACAATATCGCTTAAACATAATTGAAGATGTCCAGGACGAAAACGCAGCTGTAGAGGGCAGAGTTCACTACCTTCCTCATCAAGCTGTTCTAACTCCCCAGAAGAATACGACCAAACTCCGGATTGTATTCGACGCATCAGCTCACTTCAAGAACTGCCCGTCCCTAAATGATGCTCACACAGAGGACCGGTACTTCTCCCGAAACTGTATGGCCTACTACTAAGGTTTCGGATAGGACGTGTCGCGTTGATTTCAGACGTAGAAAAGGCCTTCCTACAGGTACGTCTGCATACGGTGGATAGAGACGCAACGCGTTGCCTGTGGTTGAGGGACCACAAGAATCCACCGACAGCGAGTAATCTCCGAGTTTATCGGTTCACTCGCGTTACCTTTGGCCTATTACCATCGCCATTCCTACTAGCAGCCACTACTTATTACCACTTGGATCAGTATCCCGACGATGTCGGGCTGGTAAAGGAGATCAAGGAGAACCTTTACGTCGATAATCTTTTGGTAACGTTGGATACTCCCGAGGAGGGACTTCGCGTGTATTCGAAAACCAAGGAGATCTTCAAAGAGCTGAAGATGAATCTCCGAGAGTTCGCTTCGAATAATAGAGAGGTCATGGAGACCATTTCGCAAGCGGACAGGTCTACGGAGGAAGCTCCGAAGGTACTAGGGATCAGGTGGAAAACCAAGGAAGATCATTTGGAAATTAGCTGTAATGTGGCGAAACAAGCAAAGATCACTAAACGAACAGTTGCGAGTACGATTGCGTCAATATACGACCCAATGGGATGGATTGTGCCACTACTTCATAAAGCGAAATTGTTTCTGCAATCTCTATGGAAAGAAGAGTTAGAGTGGGACACACCGCTCCCACCAAGCCACATCGAACAGTGGAATGCCATTCTCCAGGAGATACAGGGGTTTCAGAAGAGCATACCGCGTTTCTTGACTCAGAAGTTAGCGAAGGCCCGGTTGGTAACCTGTGCAGACGCGAGCAGTGCGGCCTGCACATATCTTCGCTCATCGACATCAGTGGGGTTGGTCATGGCCAAAGGAAAACTCCCTAGCTTAAAGGCCAAGATGACTATACCAAAAATGGAGCTTAATGCGCTGACTTTAGCGACGCGGCTCTCGAATTCGGTGGCATCGCAGATAGCTTCAGTAGTCGCTATAGAGCATATACTAATCCTCACCGATTCGGAAATCGCCCTAAACTGGATCAAAGCAGGGCCACGACATGACGCAGGACCCTTCATACGGAATCGCGTGTTCGAAATCCACAACATTGTGGGTCACCTGGAGGACAGTGGATATTCGGTACAATTTGGACACATACCGTCCCATGAAAACCCGGCAGACTGTGCGACAAGAGGATTAGATAAGTCGCAGCTGGGCAATCACTTCTGGTGGAAGGGACCTTCCTTCATCAGCGAGACCGTGGACACATGGGAAAACGCATTCAGACCAGTCGTCCTGCAAAGGCCTCAAGAGAACGGTTACAAATCTCAGGACAACGAGGACGATGAAGAACCTCAGGTGGCTACCGTCTTTAGTCAGTCCAAAGCCGCATGTGAGGACATATTTCATGAGATCAAGTTCGCAGACTTGCGAATAGTCAAGAGAGTGGTGGCATATGCCGTCCGCTTCATACGAACACTGATCAGACTCGTCAACGGACGTAGAGCACGACCTCTTAAGGTATCATCATTGCTTGAGGAAGAATCAGCAATGAAAACGACCTCCCTGAGCGGGAGGGAGATCTGCCAGGCAAGCAAGGTATTAGTAAAGCAACACCAACTTTCTCGAGTAAGTAACACACTTCTAAGATCGCTTCATCATCTTGGTCTCTATACGGACGAGCACGGAATTCTCCGTTGTCGAGGGCGATTAGGACGAAGCGACCTGGACCAAGCGGCAAAATTTCCCATGCTCATCTTGCAAAAATCATGGCTGTCCAAAATGATTATCAGGGAGTGTCACGGTGAACTCCATGCAGGTATCAGTCATACAATGAGTCGCGTTCGGGAAACCTATTGGATACCGAAGCTGCGCGCAGAAGTCACCAGCATCATACGGCGTTGCGCAGCATGTCAGAGGATGAATCACCTCCCATATAAATATCCAGAACAAGGACATTTGCCGACGCGTAGAGTAACTCGATCTCGTCCATTTGAGCATGTGGGACTAGACTATTTCGGCCCGCTGTCCGTGAAAAGCGAAGGTGGCATCGAGAAATGTTACGGAAGTATTCTTACCTGCTTGGTTACTAGACTCGTACACCTAGATCTAGTATCGGATGGATCGACGCTAGCATTTTTGCATATGATGAGACGCTTCTTTGCAAGGAGAGGCGTTCCGAAGTCGATTACAAGTGATAACGCACCAACGTTCGCGTTAGGGGAAGTTATCCTCTCAGAAGGATTTCGAAGAGCTAAGGATGACCCGGCGATCACTAAAGAGATGAGCGATCGTCAGATCGACTGGATATACAATACTCCATATGCTCCATGGCAAGGAGGGGTGTACGAACGGCTGATCCAGTCGGTTAAGCTAGCGATGCATAAATTCTTAGGAAGGACTATTCCGACGCGTGAAGTGCTTGCGACGTTGATCATCGAGATCGAAGGGATGCTAAACACGAGGCCTCTTCTTTACGTGGAGTCAGAAGTGGAAACGAATCGCGTCCTTCGACCTATTGACTTTCTTCAAAACGAATTTGAAGTCCCACCTCCGTTTGAGGTAGAAGACGATCTAGTGGGAGATCCGGAGTACGTTACTCCAGCAGAACGCTTATCGCTTCAGACTAAATCGCAAGCAGTGAAAGCGATTCAAAGCTCATACAAACTCACAGAACACTTCTGGCAACTTTGGCAAACACAGTATCTCACTTCTCTGAGAGAAAAGCACCAAAGGGATGCCGTGAATAAACGGGGTTCGCGTATGGTCCCAAAGCAAGGGCAAGTAGTACTAGTCAGTGATGCCCTGCAACCGCGATATGTGTGGAAAATGGGACGGATAGAAGAGCTGGTGAAGAACAAAGAAGGAGTTGTAAGAGAGGCGGTGGTAGCGCTTCCTTCTCAACGCAAAATAAGGAGACCACTCAATCTTCTAGTTCCGCTCGAACTTGACGACGACAAGCCGCTTCATGAAGGAGAAGACGAGTTCCCATCGCCGCTAGAGCACGAGTACGACACTTCGCGTGAAGAGGGACTAACGAGAGAAGAGCTACAGGATCGGCAGGCATCAAGGTACAACCTACGACCAAGGAAGAAGGTCGACTTCAGTGCGTTCAGCACGACGGCCATGACTATGCTGTTCGTCGCGGTTCTAAGTGTGCTATGTGGCACGTGCTCAGGATTAAAAGACAGGGACAGACATGAAAAGAGCATTCGCTGTATGAAAGGAGGAGTAGTACTCAAAGCCACGAACTCTCTACCATATGAAGTGTGCGCGGATGATTACTGCAAACATGTAGATCTCCCGCGTATTTCAGAAACAGTACACTTTCCAGCACAGGTAGTGCTACATGAGCATGAAGTGCAGTGGAAAATACTCGATAACACAAGTCTTACGACGGTCGAGATCGTTTGTCCCCCTGCACCCTTTTGTGAGCACATCGACTGCGCGTTCTGCTCAGCACTCGTGTTAAATCCGGAGTGTTGGCCATTAGGAGCAATAGCAGTCACAGCGGTGTTGCTCTATTTTTTCATAGCAGGCTGCTATGTGTTTCTCTATGTACCTGTGGTCATAGGGAAGCCCATACGGATTGTTGCGACAGCAATCCGATGCATGCGTCACGCGTTAGGGAAGATGGTATGGAACCGTTGCAAATCTAGACGGCGCCGGCGAGCTACTGATTTGGTAGAACTCCTGGCAATAATGTCTGGCTTATCCCTAGCCATATCGCAAGCACATGCCTGTCAACAAGTGAACATTTTTTCGCACCAAAGTACGTCATGTACAACGACAGGAGGTAGACAACTTTGCAAAGTGCAAATGTCTCAGGTCCTGAAGATCAACCCGTTTAAACGGGAAGCA
Source organism: Heligmosomoides polygyrus bakeri (assembly GCA_947359475.1). Lineage (NCBI taxonomy): Eukaryota > Metazoa > Nematoda > Chromadorea > Rhabditida > Heligmosomidae > Heligmosomoides > Heligmosomoides polygyrus. The sequence continues at coordinate 84,449,738 of OX375866.1, read as the reverse complement.
TGCTTTCGTATGATGAAGAATTCTACAACGGTGCATGAAATTCGCGTCAAATGGAAGTCACTGGATCTTACCTGTGAGCCAGAAACCGAGTATTATACTCGCGATACAGAGTATCACGTGGTGGACAGTAAACGATGTCCTCACACTGGCTCATGCATAGGGCGCAAATGCGCCGACATCAACGCTTCGGCTTTGCTCCCTGAGTTGGAAGAAGGAAACAGCTACCCGGGAACCACCTATTGCGTAGAGTCCTGCGGTGGCCCTGGATGCGACTGTTTCTATTGGAGCTCGGGATGCTTATTCTATCGCATCTACGTGAAGCCGACTTCCACCCAGATCTTTGAAGTCTTTCATTGTAATCGCTGGAAAGAAGCGGCAAAAATCGAGTTTTGGCATTGGGACGGGAAACGAACCAAGGAAAGGAAACTGATTGCTCATATGGTCCCAAACGTACCTAAAAAATGGGGTGCTTTCACCTTCACGCTCAGTACGATCACGGTACCACCTACACCGTTGCTGAGCACGCCATTTATCTCAGACGGCAACGACACCGCGTTGTGGAACTCGCGTATGATTCCACCATTGAGATGCGACAATTCAGAGGCAGCAGCAGCTTTGGACTGTCAAATTAAGGAAGACTGCAATTGTTATCCTGCTGAGACAAGGGCAAATTGCAAATGTAAAGAAGTGGACATCCGAAAGTGGTTCTATGACATCCAAAATCGACTCCCAGTAGTGACACCAGCAGTGGTCTTTAGAAGCGATCTAGGTTCAACGAGCTCGATTCGCGCTACAATCCCGACTATGACGACGTCGGAAATCATCCTTTCGGTTCAGGATGAACTGGAGACAAACGTTCTGATCGACGACGACATATGTACGGTATCCAACGTAGTATTAACTGGCTGCTACAACTGCGCCAAAGGAGCGGAAGCAAGGATTAATTGCAAATCGTCGAAGAACGTCCAAGCAGAGATTACCTGCAACGATACCAGTTTCACTGTAAGATGCGACAGTCAGGGGGTCACCTCCATTCTACGCTTCAGTTTCGCACGTGCGCGTATAGGACTTACATGTTAGGTATCGTGCGGGAGCGTAGTAACTACCTTTCAACTAGGAGGTATTCTTAAGTTCACCCATTCAGTCAAGGCATTAATAACGTCATGGCTAGACGGACATGCGAACGACATTAACGAAATCCAGTGGCCGGACATTTACCATATCGCAGACGTCTTCTTGCAATGGTATAAGACTCTAATACTAGCACTGGGTGCTCTGGTGTTTGCGTTGCTAGTTACGTATGTCTTTATCTCCACTTGCGGTTTCCAGCTACTACGATGCATGTTTCGCATGATTTGTCGCGTAATCAAGGAGTGCTTTCGTGCACCTTTGTGGATCTGTCGCGTATGTTGCAAAGTCAAAATACTATTGCCAGTACGACTCCAAAAAATGCATGAAAAGAGACTTTAAACAAGAAAGTATCTACAAGTGCATGTTAGTTCGGTTATATGTCAAATCAGCATGGCAACACTCTGTTACTATAGTCAGAATGGAACAACTCTCATGCAAGAAATTCGCGTATTTCAGGATGTCGGTCATTGACGTTGACGAGAAAGCGTTCCTATCGCGTATGGTGCACAATCCGCATCAGGAATGGGCTCCTGTGGACAGAGATCTACAACTTTTCTACGATGCCCTTCAGCAGCAGATAAGGCTAACGACAGTGCTGTAACGACAATGGATTGAGCTAGGCAAAGACGACCACGTTGCCTTGGCAACACCTGCAGCACGGATTCTGCTGATTGTAAGACGTCTGGATGCTGTTCGAGTGACGAGAGATCACATTTCGCGTGCCGGGAGTAGATTCGTCGTCACGAATCTGCTATACAAGGACATGGTCCCAGATACCGCCCGAGAAGAAATGGGAAGGCGAGTGGAAGAGGTTCTACGGCTCATGAACGAGCACAGGACACTTCTTACCACGCTTATAAGTGGTATGGAAAAGGATCTGCTGAAGGCGGAGAACGATTTCCGCACTGGACCCTGCTCTACAAATGTCGAGCAGGTCAACGCGTTGTTTAGAAGGGCCTTCGACACACTAACTTGGTCAGACAAAGATAAGTCGGAGAAGAGATTCGCAGAACTCCAAAGTAAGATTGAGGAGCAGGCTCACGAGTTGGCTACGCTCAAGGAACAGCTGACAAGCAAAGCAAGCTGTGAGGACAAAGCAGCAGAGATGGCCCCATCCGACAGCGACTACTTCCGCAACATGGTAGAGGAGGTCATGGGGCCGGAAGAACCCCCTCCATTGGTTGACGAGCCCTCGGACGATGACGAGGGCGATGGAGAAGGCAGCTTCGACGAGTCTGAGGTTGGTACAATCGACGAGTACCAGGAGGAAGGACTCGATGAGATTCGCGTAGATGAACCAATGGAAGTAGCAGTTCATGAGCAACGTGTTGTCGAGTGGGTTTGGCAGGCGCCGGCCCCTGATGAGCGTCGAGATCGCGTAGAAGACGAAGGACGCCAAGTGGACGAACAAGCTCAGGAAGTACGTCCTCCGGAGGAAGTGGATCAGCGCGTAGAAGCAATGAATGAGGAGGACGAAGCGACACAGCAGTTGAGAAGTCGTATAGAGGTTGCGCAGGATCGATTCGATGCCCTGCATAGAGCTTTCATGAAGTTCCCTTATCGCAAAAGAGAGGAAAGGTCGCCTCGAGTGTCGAGGAAGTTGCAATGCGCGTTTTGCTTCCATAAAGGAGAGCATTTTTCCGACTCCTGTCCCAACGTGGTAAGCAGCGAGGAGAGACTGGAAATCGCGTTGGAAGAGGGAGTTCACCTGAAATGCCTAAAGATGTGTTGGGCCGCACTCAGATGCACACACGAGGACAAAGTGTGCTTCTATTGCGAAAGTCTGAATGGCACTCCATTCGAGCACCTGAAATGGACCGAAGAGGAGCATCACACTGCCCTCTGTTGTGTACCCGACCGGAAACGGATGGCTCGAGAGATGGTGGAACAGGCCAGGGAAGAGTTAAGAGAACTCACTGGCGAATTAGCGCGTATGACCAGGGACCGGAACAGGAATCGACAGATGAGGAACGACAACGAGGACTAAAGACAACGACGGACGCATGGAGGATGGATTTGCCCGAGGCGGAGTGACGACAACGTCGTCCTATTTGACCACATGTAGACTTGTTATTTACAGTTTATGTAATTAAATTCTCCTTTTGTATTTGATGACTCATCTGGATAATCTCGGATATGTCTGATCAATAGGCTTTTAGCGTGTTTACGATGGCATCAGCTGATAGTAGGCGGCGGTCGCGATCCGAAATGGCAACATCGCCGCTGCGAGAACTTAAAGGGCAGTCAGCGCCGCTGCCTCCAGTGCTCCTCCTCCTCCTCAGCTACAGTTCGCGTGGTTGTCCTCTTCATGACCGCTTGTCTTAGCCTTCGGGCTCTTGCCTTATCGCCTTATGCCTAGCTGTAGTCTCGCGTATCCGGGTGTCACTAAGGTCTCATCGCGTATAAGGGCTTTAAGGTCTAGACCCCAGGGAAAAATCACTTATCCGCATATTATATTCGCTTCAACCCATTTATTGTGCCTTGTAGAGGGTAAAAAGGGTTAGTGCCTTGTTCGCTTATGGGCAGTATAATTTCATATCACTTAACCAATCACTGCTACACATTTATCTTTCAGTTATCTTGCATATAGTGCGCTTCTCATGTATCACACCACCGATAGCAAGTGTTTACTCACGTATTGTGCTCATTTACCAGTATACATGACTTATATTTACCCAATTGCATTTACTCACTCATTTATCGTGTCGTATATTTTTGTATATTAATAATAAAGGTTTAATTACCCAAGTTTGAGGTATTTGACCACCTGTGGAGAGCGTCTAGCTCAATTGGTCACTCCCGCGTGGCAATCCGAACTCGGATTTTGGCGAGCAAACCATCTGGTCAAGTCGCGTAGACGTCTCGTCCACATAACACGTTCAAGTGGTTCCCATTTCACGATAAGTTGACCAGAAAAGGATACCGACAGAAGCCCCGTTCACCGGCTACTGAGCTTGGACGGACGGACGGTATACCGTTTTCATGTCGAATTTGACACTTTTCAAAACAAACTGGACACTTTTCAAACCAAATTGGACACTTTTCGCGTCAGATTAGACACTCTTCTAAGCTAGCCTAGGACTTTTGAAATCAAAGAGGGCTCTTCCAAATCCAAATAAACTTTAGGCAGGTTAAACTACAGAGTCTCACTAAGATAGAATATTTTTTGTTCAAGAAAAATTTGTAGCACTTTACTAGTTAGTTATTTTTAGTTCACCTGCCTCAAAATGTGGAATAATTTTATGAAAATTTTACTTTTTGAGGAAAATAATAGGTTGAGCTTTGTTTTGAAGCGCAGCAAGGCAGCAATCATTTAATGTATTAAAAGAGTGATCGCCATGCACTCGAAAAGCAAGTTGCAATGTTTATTTGCTCGGTAGTGTAAATACTGCTCACATTCAAAAAACTTGGATATGTGTGTTCTTTCCAGTTGTTTTATGTTGCACCGTTTGCAGATGTAAAACAGCATGCAAACAGAAAGTTTGCCATCAATCGAATAAAAATCGCGAACTTTCAGACGAGGGTAGGGAGCAATTTCTGTTTTATCAGCAGAAGATAGCCACCTTCCTGCTCTTCAAAACAAGCTATAAATCATTGTATTTCCTCAAAAAATAATTTTTTTTAGAACTTGAAGCTACGTGCTCTCTTATTGAGAAGTAAATTAAAACTTCAAAGAAAGTTATACTAAAATTTTTCTCGAGCAAAAAATTTTGGAGAGTCTTTAGTTTAGTGCAGAAAGAGCTCATTTCGGTTTGAAAAAGTTCGCTTTGATTTCAAAACTCTTAGGCTAGCTTAGAAGAGTGTCCGATTCGACGTGAAAGACGTCCAACTTGACGTGAAAAGTGTCCAACCTGGGGCTGAATTCATCAACGACTCACGTAACTTCAACGGAGAATTGTAAGCTTATCAGGCGACCTGATGAGGGATAAGCCGCGTTATCTGAGCTTTCCGCTGTGAATTCTCTGTTAAAGTTATGTAGGTCGTTCATGAATCCGGCCCCTGATTTGAAAAACGTCCAATTCGACGTGAAGATGGAGCATAAAGCAGCTACAATACCGCACAATTTATAAAGCAAAAATTCAAATCCTTGGTACGACTTCTGACTGTGTCAAACGACCTTCCGATCAGACCTCATTTCTGCCCTTTTTCAGTTCAGTTTCGTTTCGGCGAAGGTGGAACGTAAAACGATGCAGCCAATCTGCCGTACCCCTCCAACAAAATTCGAAGCGAGACATGTCATTGCGCTCCCAACGATGCATGGCTAACGCGAAAAGGCTCGTCTACCGCTGGGGTCGGGCAAGAGGGGACAGGATGGTCCTGGGACCAGCTGGTGCTGGGACGTTCTCGACCGATCGCGAATGTCAGACTGGATGTGAAGCAGCAGAAGCAGGGGGCTGAAGCATAGTGCAAAGAACATGTAGGCTTAGAAAAAGAGAAACAAAATAAAAACCGAAAAATTTGGAGTTTTGCTACTGTTACTCAAATTTTTTAATCTGTGCGCTAGAACACCAATGGGATGGTTAGAGTCTCCCCTAAAGCTACACTTTAAAGGCGCTTGGATACGTTGGTATCAAGAAGGATTACATATGCTGTACTGGAGTTCAGGAATGAGACAGCGGCGCCTCATCCTTCGGATATCACCTGTATGGCTGTCCTCTAATTGAATGTATTATTGCTCGCCAACAGCGTCTCCATTCGTCCCTGTCGTGTGCAAAAGTGCTTCAGTGGATCCTCCTCGCCCAACGAACATAAGGAGCGTCTTATTGTTTGTTCAGAGCTTTCATGAAAAGTTCGACCAACGTGTTGGTGGCGTCCTGGCGTTCTCTTGACATCCCAGGAATCCAGTCGGTGACGGCTCTCGTCTGGCGGGTTTACGCGAAGCGCATTACGTGGCGGCCCACCTAATTTTCGACAACTTGGCCCATGCGAGAGCGTCTGTGATCTTCGAACGTTGGCGAGGCTCGGAACTCCGAAAGCCTTTTCTCACTTGCGGATATAGAACGAATATCTTGCATAGTGCTGATATCCCGATTTTCTAAACGATAGCTATAGTTGATGATTCCAAACGTTTAGGTCTGCCGCGCGTTCATTTTGATCAGAGACGTTCACACCCGGTATGGGAAACACACACCGATCGACTCAAGGACGAAGAGTGGACGATTCTGGTCAAAATTCGCATTCTTTCGCTAATGGCTTGAATCAAGGGATTCTTCCAATAGAGGCCCAGCCACAACCGGAACTCTTAGGAGTGAAGACATGTAGGCGGCAAATTCTGTGCGTGTTGAAGGCCCACTTCTTGGTTGGAATTCATCGCACGTCCACGGTTTTCTGGTTTAAAAAACCACCAGATAGCGATCTTTTGCTATAGTATATGTTGTATGATATACAGGGTGCGTAAAAAGTATTGAAACTTAACGTAAACGTTAGAAATAACAACACATTATAAAATTTAACAAGCTTATATGCAAAATGTCAACAATGATCTAGCGAACAGAATAGCATCACCTGTATTTTACATGGGCTTCTCTGCAACGAATGCAGGGGCGAAGACGACGAGGGAAGGCATCGACAGTGCGCCGCAGGTAGTCCACGTCGAATTCGTTTTATGTTTTGACCTTCAGTGACTTGATATTTTTGTGCGTTCAACCTGTAAAAGTGTTACATACTCTTCAAGGACCTCCAAAGTGCTAATTCTGGCGGAAGGCTCGCTACAAGGGAGGCGCACCCGGCCAGTATCATGGTTTGTGCATTCATCACAAACGTCTCTCGCTTTCGTGGATACAGGAGTGAAGATAAATCAGAAGAGCTATCTGTATTGATGTCCTAAAGAAGCAACTGGTTCCTTGGCTTAAATCCCACCTCGAGAGTAAGCCGTATGTCTTCCAGCAGGATTAGACCCCTGCTCAGAGTCGAGGGTCGCTTAGGACCGGTGCCGCACCAAGTTGAAGTACATCATTTTGGCAGTGGAATGGCCTCTGTATAGACCGGATTTGAGTCCGCTGAATGACTCCTTATAGGAAGTTTTGGAGAATAGGGCTTCCGCTACTTCCCATAAAAGTATGAAGTCAGTGAAGGATGATCTGGTCAAAGCATGGAACGAAATCGACGTGGACTACTTGCGGCGCACCGTCGATGCCTTTCCTCGGCGTCTTCGCCCCTGCATTCGCAGCAAAGAAGCCCATATAAAATACTTGTGATGCTATTCCGTTCTCTAGATTATTGTTGACATTTTGCATATAAACTTGTTAAATTTTATAATGTGTTATTATTTCTAACGTTTACGTTAAGTGGGTCAATACTTTTCACGCACCCTGTATTGCTTACTGTTGTGAAAATTGTCAATCCCCTCGATATTCTAGTGGCTCTCACTGTGAACGGTTAGTCGTGAGTACAGGTTTAGAACGCTGATCGAGATTTCGAGCAGAGCGAAAGGTTTACAGCTTTATGCGATTGATGGACGATTGATTGGCTCTCTTATATATTGCAGTTTTTACGTCAGACTGGACACTATTCAAATCAAACTGGACATTTATCAAACCACATTGGACACTTTCAGCCAAGTTGGACATCGTTCAAGTCGATTTGACACTTTGATAATCCAGCTGAACACTTTCCAAATCAAAACGAGCTTTTTCCACAACAAATTTGAGAATCTTTGAGACAGTAGGATCAAATGTTGTTAAAGGAAAATTGGATATGGCTTCTTTAGAAAGCATTTGATTTTCGTGCCCCAATACGTAAACACACTGTTATAGATATTATATATTTTAAATTTTCAAGGAAAACTAATGAAATAAAATTTATCGAAAGCGCAGAATGGCAGCAGTCATTTAATGCATTGGGTAAAATATGCACTCAAGAATAACGGCACGAATTCTATTAGAATGAAAAACAGCAAAATTTTTTAAGAACATGCTATGCTGGATATTCCGTTCAAGCCGAGGAGTGCGCACTCGTTTTCTACTCCAAGCTTCTGAACTGCCTTGGAAAGACAAAGTATAGAGATCAGTTCTGCGGTGCGCTTTTCCTAAAGTCTCCCAATGTTTTATTTATTTTCTTTTATTCTACGTTAAATACTTGCCAAAAAACATTATTAAAACAATACAACAGCGCCTAAAATTGTAGTATAGCTAGCTTAAAGAAGCACACTAAACATTTACCTAAATCCTTATGATAATTGGATTGATTAGCCAGTGTGAAGGTATCAGCAGATGCTTTAAAAGCTGTTTTACGCACCTCTTTAAGCTCCAGAGGATATTGTCGTGCCGTCCGAATGCAATATGCTTAAATTCTATACATTTTTTCACATAGAGTTAGACACTTTTCAAATTAAACTGCAAACTCTCCCAAGAGCTTTAAGACTTTTGAAATCAAAACGAACTCTTTCAAATCGAAATGGCCTTCAGGCAGGTTAAAATGCAGACTCTATAATATGGTTAGAGTATATTTTTGTTCAGGGAAAGATTGAAATAATTTAACAAATGTCAAATTCCATGCAAACATAAATTCAGTGAAAAATCGGATAAAAATTGCGACGTCTTGGAAGAGGGCTGAGCCCAGACTCTTTTTTAAATCTAAAAATATCGGCCTTCTGCTTTTTAAAACAAGTTTCGAACCATGTTTTCTTCAATTTTCAAAATAAAATTTCTTCCCTTGTTGGGTGGATGAATAAAAATTCAAAGATATTGATACTAAGATGTTCCTTAAACATAAAATTATTCTAACCTTTTTGAAGAGTCTTTTTCAAAAGTCTTACCATTAGGCTAGTTTAAAAATGTGTCCATTTTGACACAAGAAGTGTTTTTGTGTATACATATATACACAAAAATGTATATATATAAATATAAATATAAATGAATATATATAAGGTTGTTCCATAAGTCCTTGCAGTTTTTTTTTCAACGATTCACTGCAGATTTCGCCGACGGTCTCTTGCATAGCACTGCATAGCTTCCGAAAGAGAATTATTTGCTCTATCAAAACTTTTAGTGCACTTCTTTTTTCATCATGAATTTTGTCATTTTTTAGGTCGTTGAAGTTGAAAGTGAAAAAGTGAAAAAGTAGCCATTTGCAATTAGGTTTGTAATTTTTTGCGCAGTTTTTTTATAGCACTTGGAAGACAATGTTCTGTGCTACAAGAATATGTGTTAGTGCTATTTGCTCATTTGTCCTTTATTGATTTTTAGGTCATCAAAGAGTTGATGTTATATGTCATTCGAAAGAAAATGTCCTGCTCTGTAAGAATTTGTGTCGCGTTTATTGGCTCATGCCGATTTCTCTCGAATATCAACAAAATGCCAAAAAGAGAAAAATTGTCTTCACCAACAACCCCTTCTCCTTCTTCAGTTGTTGATATTCGACAGAAATCAGCTTGAGCCAATAAACGCGACAGAAATTCTTACTGAGCAAGACATCCTCTTCCAAACGACATATAACACCAAGCAAAAAAGTCTAACCACAGAACCGGTGTTTTGGTAAAAATTCGGACGGAAAAGTCGGACGTCCCTATTTGGTGGCCTAAAAATCAATAAACGGCAAGTGAGAAAATAGGACCAACACACATTCTTGTAGTACAGAACATTGTCTTCCAAGTGCTATAAAAAGCTGCGTAAAAGATTCCAAACCTAAGCGAGAGAAGCAACTGCGCAGGTGGCCACTTTTTCAATTTTTCACTTTTCACTTTAACGAACTAACAATTGACTAGGTTGTCCCATAAGTCCGTAAGTATATATATATATATATATATATATATATATATATATATATATATATATATATATATATATAACCATATACATATACATGCGTCATCCAATGACTCGTTCTGGCCAGCCGATGAAAGAGTCCTGGTTTTGCATCGAATGAACTGAGTGATCCGACTGACATATGAGCAACTGAGGTAAGCTGAAGATGAGGGCCAAGCTCATTCAGCCCATAATAAAGTGACTGGGACGGAGAGAAACACTGAACATGAAACAGTGCCGACAGCTCCGAAAATATTTGTCTTCCTCTGCTCCTCGACGGCTTGATGTTTACCGTGTGGTAATCACTGCAACAACAATGGTAGGCCATCAGATGGGATGCCAGGTTTCGCACGTGAATTGGGCCGTTATTGATTGAGCCGGAGGCCGATGACGGCCATTTACCTCCCAGATAAGCGTTACCAACTGAATGTTGTTTGCGACGGAGATAGACATGACTTGCGATTCGAATCCTCTTCAGAGATCGCCCTTGTGATCTCCAATCCATCTAGAATTAGTTTTGGAATGGAGCCCATGGATGATTCTCCAGATAAAACAAAATTGTTTTTGCAATGGACAGCATTTTATACCATTTTCACATTAAATTCGACACTTTCTACGTCAAATTGAACACATCAAAATGATCACCCTTCTAAACAAACTCGATGCTTCTGAAATCAAAGTGAATGTCCTCTAAATCGGAACGAACTACTTACAAGTTGATTCTTACAAGTTTAAGTTCAGAACGAGTGTAATAATTTTCTGACATTTTCATTTTCGAGAGTAATTATAAATTAAATTTTGTTTCAATGCGCAATAGGGCATTACGAAAAGAAGAGATCGCGCCATGCACATCATTTGCTCGTTGCGATTTTTATTTGTTTGCTAGTGTAAGTGCTGCTTGAAGCAACAAAGGGAGGATATGAGTTCTTCACAACTGTTTTTCGCTTGGTTTACAGGTGTGCAACTTATTCGAACAGCAATTTTCTGCAATTCAAATAATAACCGCGACCTCTTGGACAGGAGTATGGCGCAGTCTCTTGTTTTAGTGGGTGCCTTCCCGCTCTTAAAACTGAATAAAAATCAAAAAAACTAGACCACCATTCCTAAAAAAAGAGGATTTAACAAAATTCAAAGCAATATGTTCATTTATTGGGTTATAAAATCCCTGAACAAACATAAACTTATTCTCTTGTTTTCTTTTATTCCTTTGTTTCCTTTCAGGCTCTGAAGAAGGCTATCCCGCCGAAACGTAAGCCTAGGAAACGCTGTTACCAATCTCGCCTAGAATTCAAGGAACACCTACTACTAACTCGACATCATGCCGAGGTTCATAGAAAATCGGACTTGGCAAAAACGTATTCTAACCTTCTTTTTGAGAGTTTCAAGTCTAACGTGGAAGGAGCTCGTTTTGATTTGCAAGATGTTTTGCTTGATTTCGAAACCATTATGCTTGCTTAGAGGAGTGGCTTATTTGACGTGAGAAATGTCCAGTTCGAGGTGAAATTGGTGTGTATTCTTTGATCTTATTTGATATTGATTGGATATTGTATAGAAATTTTGTAGCACTACCTTAACAACTTCAGAGGGCTTAGGAGAGGTCGAGAATTTTTTTCGCCTAAACTTCGCGCATGGAGTTATTTGGAGTGCTGATCACGCATCTGATACTTTTGAAATTTCTGCCGATTCCGGTGGGTACGGGTGACTAAAGCTGTTCAGATCATGATCACTTACTGTACCCTACTGTACTCCAAATCGGTGATCATTACCTCGACATCGCTAGTCATCCGTACTACTGTAATCTACCGTAATCGAGCGAAATTTCAAAAACGGATGTCAGTTTTGGTCAGCAACCCATATAACATACATGTGCGGAGCTGGGGTGAAAATTTTTCTCGTTCTCTCTTCGACCTCTGGACTCGTAAAAGTACAATAATATCCAAATTTCAATACAAAAGCTCGCCTGCTATGACTTCCAGTTTCCATTTTTTTCACGCGCCACTCAGAGCTAAATTAGCGACTCCTATTTCCCAATGAAGTTTCTTTTGCTAAGTCTTTGAGGTGGGGGGGGGGTCTTTGGGGTGCTTTCAGAAACCGCTGTTTGCAGACAGAGTCTTTTATGCCATGTTTTGATTCAAGGTAGCTCCCCTCTTAAGAAGAGGGTTCCATGTCTCTCTGACTACAGTGTGAACAGGATCGGATGCTAAAAAGCGCCTCAAACATGGGAGTGGTGGTGACTCGCATCGTAATCATTCAGCCACTGTGCAGCGTTTGAATGATGAATCGTCGCTGGGCGGAGGTTTTCACTGTCCTGCTGCGCTCCGCGGGATTGAATGAGACGATGGTGAGAAGGTGGGGAGGGTCTGGTCGACCACGTTTCTCGTCGAACCGCGCCCCGATCAGGGACACACCTTCGCTAATTCATCACCGCCACTCCACCCAGCCTGCCGCCACTTGCATGAGATGGCTGGTCGTTCCAGGACCGTCTCTGCCTGTCTCTGAACGATCAGCATCACCCCTATCGCTTTGGTGTTACACGGTGTCTCGTCGAGTGGGCCTCTCTGTGTGCTTCCTCACTCGCCCTCCCCCGCTCCTCCATTTCGACAATAACAAGCTTCATTCTGCACAGCAGAACAGGTATTGCCGGTGTTTGTCGAGTCACCTTCCTTCCCCAGGAGGTTGCTTTCGGTAACGCACCGTAGCGAACGGTATCTTCGTCAATTGTCTCCCGAATACCTTAGCCAAACTCCTCTTTGTGTTCACTTACTCGCTCAAGTTCTCCTAGATCGTTTCGTTAAGGCCCAATGTCTGTCAACTCCTCCGCGGTGCAGCTCTCCTTCCCTTCGCACTTATTCCACCAAAAATGCCCGGATCCTCCAGACAGATTCGTCATCGCAAGGCCTCACTACAACGGCCTTGCTTATGACAAGGCGGTCGAGCAGTAGCGTGTTCAATACAAACGGGTTTCTGAAACATCTCATCCCTTTCTTTGCTATAGATACTCCGAAGTTGTCTGTCACAATAGAATTTCCGCCTTTAAGGACTATTTAAAAATATTTTGTACGATTCTTATCAGTGGTCGTTTGTAAGAACGTTACGCAGACCTCCACTCATGCGCAGCATTAGTCATCGTTAGTCATGTCTACCGGTTCTGCAAGTTTCTGTTCCGTTTGCGAAGACACAGTAAACGCTGTGAGTCGAGGCACATCATCAATTTGCTTCGCGCACGGATTCTTCTGTGCTCGAAGTGTCCACACAAATGTAGGTCTGTCGAAGAAAACCTTCGTCCGACCCGCCCTTGCCACCGTAATAGTGGGTGGTGGCCGAACATCAGAGATAGAGAGATATCTAGTCGACAGGCGATTCGGAGCTGTTTAATGGGCCTGGACGGAGACGATCGAGAGAACCTGCCTCGCATTCGTCGCCACCCGAGGTCATGATCGTTCGGACGCGGACCGTCCTCCGCGGAGATTCCCCTTCCAGCCACGAACCTCATCTCTTCATCAGATTCTACATACCTTTCGATTTTTCCGTCGCTTTTTGGATACGTCTCTGCTTCTACTGACCTTATGTGTTTGAAGGATGGTCGACGAATACCGGAGCTCGATTAGCTCTCGCCCGACTTTCAATCGGACCGCTACTAGCACCACCCAGAATTACTCGACTCCTGGTAAGCGTCATAAAATTTCTAGGAATCCTTGGTGCTGTTGGGACGGTCTTGTTAAAACTCCTAACTAGACGGAAGCTGAAGAAAGCTCATTGCAAGCCTTCCGAATGCTCGCAAGCAGTTGAACTGATTATTCCTATGCAACAGGTTGAAGTACCAATATAGCGTGAGCGGATAGTGATATGTGGGAGCACCATTTTCCGTCGTTTTCGAAGCTTAACTTCAAATAAGTATAACATCGCTGAGGGATAGCCGTTTCAATTAGGGATTGAAGTATTACATATTCCATATAATATAATTAGAAATGAAATCCAACGGTAAGAGTTTCGTGGCCTTAATAAGTCGGGCAGTTAGAACTCGCGAAGTGTCGGGATACATTTTTAGCACATTTTTGCACGCGGTGGGATTTCTGTTCTGAAGGCTATCCCAGATTCCGAGAAGAAATGGGGCAAGGGTGGAAGTCACAAGAGCGAATATACCACGCCTAACCAAGCCATTCGATACATTATTCAATGTGGTCAGAATCCGTTTACGAAAACTATCCATGACTTCTTTGAAAGCATCCATGGATTTGAACCGTCGCGAGCGCCTTTCTTGTCAACCTTCCAAACGTCAAACTCAGTTGGCTGCACCACTAACTCTAGTGTAGAGTCCCATTTCTCATTGAAGGGTTAGATTTTTTGAAAATATTTCATATGCCTAGGGGATGCAGAATTTCGAATTAATTCAGCAAACATATCTGAGAAGATGAGAAGCCAGATAACTGCGCGGAGCATTCTCGAGGTGCCACGGTGTAAAGTGCAGCCTTCCCTTCTGCGATCGCGATGATCCGCGATAACTAATTATTTATTATCATTATTTTATTCACTCATTCGGAACTTCTCACTCATCGTGCCTTATTATAGGCACAGCGAGTGATGAGCGTCTAGCATCGAAAAGCGTCACAGTTCCAAAAACGGTTTTGTTATTTTGGTTTTAGATTTTCAACCCTACCAACATCAGTTAATCTCCCGCAAAACTGAGATGTGGTTGAGATGCAAGGTGGACAGGCGATTTTGGTTTTTCCACTCACTGTTGTTTCTGAAAATAAGATAAACTACATGATTTTGACATCAAGTGGGCACTTTTCAAAGCAATCTCGATGTCTTCCAACCAAAACTACATACTTACAAACAAGGAGAAAGTGAATTTTCTAGCAAAAATTTACTATGACTTTCCGAGGAAATTTGTAGCTCATCTGCGCTAAAACCGAAACTTTTAATTTTTTAATTTTATAAGTTCAGAAACTGATTTAGGCTGAAAGGCGGGATGCAGTAATCTTTATTTACGTCCTTGAGAGAAATCGGTTGTGTACATTACACCTGTATAGTACGCCTCGATTTTCATTTAATCGTTGGGGAAGACTCTTTCACGCTAAATTCCCTATTCGTGTAGCACATTTAGTAATTGCTGCTCTAAAAGCGTTTTTTTTTTGTATTGAAAAGAACAAAAAAATGGAAAAAAATGAAAATGGAAAAAATTATAAAATTGCATTCAATTTTTGGAGCAATTGAGCTACATATTTTCAGACCCATAGTGAATGTTTTAATCAACAATTTCTTCTCAGAGGTTGCCTAGTTTTATTTCAAAAACGTTCGTTTCGATTTGGAAGCTGTACAGCTTAGTCTTAAAAGTGCTCAGCTTGCTACGAAAAGTATCCAGACTGATGGGAAGGTGGTTAATATAAATACATACATAGTTTTCGTTGAAAGCCAGTGCGGTCGAATAGAAACTGCAAGTTGCTCAAGTTTAGACTCTGCTGATACGAAAACCACTGCTAAGATTTTTGCTGGAGAAGAATTTGCCAAAAGATCTCTACTTCTCGATGCCCGTCAACAATTTAGTTTACCATTCTAAAGGTTTTGTAATTTCATTTAACAAGCAGCTGATTGTTTTAGACATTGCGCCAGTGCAATGTCCGAAATTGCGGGAAATTTCATTTGGTTCACGGCAGTAATCCTTTCGAGCCAGCTTTGTCCTAAGAATTGGTGTGAACAACAATTGCGATCGATTGATTGTGGTTCAGGGTCTGGTAATCGAGTGCTGAAGATCGTGACGGAGATGTCATCGTCGTCGGTGGCGAGCGGTCTGTCGCCGTACGGCCAGAATGCGGCGTCCACTATCCGAGACGCTCGCGAGAGGGAGAAGAAGGCGATGATTGACCTCAACGACAAGCTGGCCAGCTACATTGAGAAAGTACGGAAGCCAGCTGAGCGGCAGCGCCACCCTGCCAGCCATTTTCGAGGGTCATGGGTTTGAATTCTCTGCTTTCCAGGTTCGATTTTTGGAGGCTCAGAACCGCAAGCTCTCCGCCGACCTGGAAATGCTGCGCGGTCGCTGGGGCAAGGACACCAGCACCATTCGTACTATGTACGAAGGCGAGCTGAGTCAGGCTAAGAAGGTGTGTCAACCTACTTCTTGCGGCGAACCGATTTTCTAGCGCAACTGAAGGGAGTCACGTAAGCGGCAGCAGCACTTTCTTGTAGGTGATTACTCAAACCGCCAAGGAAAAGGATGACTTGGAAAAGGAGATCCGCAAGCTTCAAGACGACCTCAACGAGTACCGAAAAAAGTTGGCACTTCAAATATTCTCGCCTCTTGTTGCACGAATAATAATAATAAATTCCATTTTTTCAGATTTGAGGAAGCCACGAAAGCTCGCTTGGAAGATCGCGAGAAGATCGACGAGCTTCTTGTGAAGCTGTCCAACATTGAGGCCGAGATTAACCTTCTCAAGAGAAGAATCGCTCTTCTCGAAGAGGAGACTTCTCGCTTGAAGAAGGAGAACATGCGCCTCATGGGCGAACTTCAACGTGCTCGCACTGTCAGTCTCCCGCGTGGCCTAACGTCATCTGTTAGCTATTACGATTGTCTTTCAGGATCTTGACCAGGAGACGCTGAATCGCATCGACTACCAGAATCAGGTTGCCACCCTCCTCGAGGAGATCGACTTCATTAGAAGAGTTCACGACCAGGTGAGCAAGTTGCGCGTCGTTATGTTAGAATACTGGAGTTCAATATGAGATCTCACCTCACCTGACCCCACCATAGTCTGCTTCAGACACCTAAAACGAAATTGTGTGATTGATTTTAGAAGAAAGCCCGGTCATTCACGGTGAAATGACTCGATTGTGAATTCGTTGCCTATAAAGGCCAACCACGTATTCAGTCCCTGAGGCATCGTTGGGCTGGTTACACCAGGGAAAGCAATACAATAATTTGCGAATCGGTCGAGACTGCGGGTCAAGTCAAAAAGGATGCCTCCTAACAATGTCCTGTTGAGGTGGAAGGCATGGCACATCCATTGCCAAAATTATCCCTTATTCTCCGCCAGACGTCATCGCGCTCTATCGCTAAGCTACCCAAGAACTTTGTAACAATCAGCAGACGCTATAAAAGTGTTATAAAGGTCCGTAGTTGCCAACCATGGTTATTTCATCTTCCGCATTTGTTTATTAATTCACATACTAGCAATCAAAACTCATCGAATGATAGTTTACAACCTACATATCATGTGTAGCTCAGTATGTCTTTTATACATTTATTTATTTCAAAGTATTGATCACAGTCTAGTGTAGGGAACTAAAGGAACACAAAAAGAACACCCTAGCAGGTAACGTTCTCAATAATTACGCAATCGGCAAGCATCATTCTACTGACATAAGCTGTTTTGATCCGGTATGCTCCAAAGCTGCTAAAATTTGCAGCTGATTGGCATCGGTTATTTATTTATTTATTTATTTATTTATTTATTTATTTATTACGCATTGGTGTGCGCACAAGTAAAGCAGCAAATCATGAACAAAAATGTAAGGTTAAGACGACCGTGGCTATAAGCATTTCTGAGAGAAAAAAAACTGAAAAAAGAAGACAGACACGTAGACAACGAGCTTGAGGTGGGAGACTAACAATAGTCTTGAAGATCCTGGCCCAGCGACTTCATACGGCGGGCATAAAACAAACTGTAGAATTCCGATTGATGACTACCCAGACTGGATGAGACAATCCCACGCTTAACTGCGACGCTGTCGAGATTCACAGTAGTCCTTTTCCCAAGATGCCACCATTGAATCATCCTAAGGATCCATTTCTCTCCGCCGACGTTTCTACACATCAGCATTGTGAACTGGCAGTGCACCCCACCCCTCCCTCTCCCACCGTTGCCAATGTTTTGGTGAAATTCTGCTACCTCTTTGGTCTCTCAAACTCGCTGAGAACAGCGGAGCAGGAACTGGCCATCCACGTAGAGGAGGCACACAAGATGTGGCGGGGATGGCTCCAATATCACCGATAGTTGATTGGAATTACGTTCAGAGGATATTTTTGAGAGCTTCTTGACCTATTGGCTTTCCTCCAATAGTTTAGGCTTCCAAGCGATGCAGTCTTTCAAGCTTTATCGTTTGTTCTCACACATCCGCATTAGTGGACTTTCAGTCCGCTAGTGAAATTTCACCACTAGGTGAGCGGAATTTCATAGGCAGATGAACTAGCCGCTTTCGGTGGTGACTTTGAAGCGGGGGTTCTAGTTTGCCGAAGAACACGCTTTAAACTTCCGCGATAGAAATGCCGTTGAAATGACAGTGAAATGCCGTCCACCTACCGGTCAGTTTTTTTTTTCGGTGAATTGCAGGTGGTTTAGCGGTCCACAGCTACAGGTTTCTGAGAAAACATAGGCGTTCGTTGCGGAATTTCGGCAGTCCTCCCAACCATGGTGCGTGATGGTTCCTTCGCATATCATGTCTGCTTCTCTCTGGCAAACTCGAGAAACGGAATCAATTAACAGTTCCAGTGTTAGCAGAGTTCAGACTAATCGAGGCTTATAATAACTGAGTTATTCAAATAAGACTTTTGCTCTTTCCATTGCAACACCTCTATTTCACATTTTCTGCAACCCGCGTGGCCCTTCCTACACAGTATTCTAAATGTTGGGATGACATTTTTCATCTCCATCAAAACGAGAACGCCTTGTACTTTGCGAACCGCGTCTACGCATCTCCACTGACCCTTCTTTTTCTGCCATCGTGCACTAAACACGGGATACTTGCGCGTTCTTGAACTCGAAAGCGAAACTGATATTGTAAGACTCTTGAAAGTCAAGAACACAAAGCACATCTAAGAACGAAGAGAAAGGTTTGCATGCGAGTTCTGTCGCTGAGACTTTTCATGCGTTACTTCATGAACTCACAGTCAGAAAACGTTCTCTTGATGGGGCGACAAAGTTGGGCACGTTTTGTATGGTGGCAGTCTTCGAATTGTGGATGTCTACAAAAAGGTGTAGAGAGTGCAAACGTTGTCGTTTGCTGACGAACAGGAACCAGTTTCTCTTGATTTGCCCACCGGATCGGTTTGCACCTATCTCCTCCGTCTCTTTGGTAAAAGACGTTGTAATATCGAGAAATGTAAAATGTAATAATAAATTCGAATGCGAATATCTCATGATAAGAGTTTAGCAATGTAGGATTGCTAGTAAATAGAATATTTGAGGACAGCTTTGCAGCTTTCTTGACTTATGGCTAGTGGGAACGAGCAAAAATAGTTTGCCTGACCAGACAATTTCACTTTGATCCGGTGAGATGTTGTGGGAAGTCGATTGGGCTGCCGCCGTCATTTTAAATCGTCATCTGCGTATTCCCACTCGCAGACGAACCCTTGCAGTCTCAAGTCGTCTTCGGTGCAGTCTGACCCCATTGTCCTAAACAGCCATCCAAGAACTGCTCCAACACTTTCTTTCGTCCAAGCTATGGACACTGTGGGCGACTGTTCTCTCTCACATAAGCTCGTGCCGCGCCCTTGCGCCAGCTCACCTCACACGTAAACTTGTTGTTAAATAATAATCTGAAAAAAATATTCGAAGCAAAAGATAATCATAAAAATTAAAATATAACATTAAGTAAGTTATGTATTTGTTTAAGTGAAAAAATGGTACTAAGCGGGCTGGTACCCGCTGCACACCGGCAAGGTGTCTGAAAACGGTGTTAGATCAGCCAGACCCCGGAGTTCCTTTCCTTGCCTAGTCCTGTGGTAATGGAGTGTTCTGTGTGCAATCTCGGAGCGGGTACCAGCCCGCTAAGTACCAAAAAATTAATGAAATAGTTTAAACATAAAGGATAAAAAGGATAAAGGACGGCGTTATTCAATCCCTTTTAGGATGCGCCACGCATTCCACTTCTACGGGATATCGTGGAGGCGATTTGAATGCGTATTTGGCCACACAACGACTTGCGGTGGCCAGTCGATGAACAAGTCAGCGCTCTATCCTTCCCAGACAATTCTGGTACCAATTCACCGACCCCGGAGGGATGGAAGGCTTGGTTGGCCTGGGCGGGAAATCCGAACCAGGAACCTGGTATCGAGTGCACGCGACAGTCGCGCCTCCTCCGACTGCGCTACACGCGCCCAGTTTGAACATAGAAGTGAAGAATAAAAGGCAAAAAGCACGTTTAGCTCATAAATTAATAATAACAAGTAAACAATTTTTACAGAAACAAAATGGCTTACACTGCAGATGATGATTGGTGGCCATATTACTTCTCCTTGCCGTTGGCGTATAGTGTATTAGGCGCAGTTTAGATCACAGTCGCTGCGCGACAGGGTGTAATGTTGGCTCGCATATCGATTATTCCCTCTCTCAATCGATATACAAGCCTATCATTGCGTCGCATCCCGCTGCGACGGAGCTCTGAACATACCCTTACAGTGGAGTTATTCTTGGGAAAACCAATGCTGGAATCGCATCTGATTGGTACACTCTATGAAAGTTCGGACTTCTTCATAATTCTAGGGAGGATGTAAGGCTTATATTTTTTCTTTCTCTAGTTTCTTCGTTTCTAAAAAAAGTAGGAAAAGTCTAGAAAAAGAAAGAAAGAGAAAAAGCAGCTGTTGATACTTACTCACTGTCTAATCAATCCAATTATTATAGGAATTTAGACAAATGTTTTCTGTGCTTCTTTTAGATGTGCTAAAATTTTTGCATGGCGCTGATGTGTTGTGTTAATAACGTGTTTTTGGAATGTTATTTGGTTAAGTGGATTAAATAAGTAAGTTCTCATAAGAATTCTCATATACTATATTACATTAGATAGAAGTAAAAGTAATCTTTCCAAATTGGTCTTCTGAAAAAAATCTTAGCGAATTATCCTTGAGAATAATTCCACTTCCAGAGAAAGTTGTAACACCTCCCTCTTCCCTGATGAGCCACCCGGAAGGGGTTAGAGCAAAAAAAATCGCCTGAATGAAACGAATCACTTTGAAAGAAGGCAAAATTTTTTAACACCAGGTTTTTCGCTTTGCTTTGTTAGGTAAACGTTAGCTGTTGATCGGTAGCTAACTGATTTACCCATTTCTGGCGTGACATCAGAAACGGGTACATGGGGATCAGAGATTGTCGCGTTCTGAGACCTCGCATGCGCACACAGTTGCCGTTGGGGGACGAGATGTTTACTCAACTCCGACACACCGATTCTCTCGCCTAACACGAACCAATTGCTTGCGACAGGTTCGGTAGGATGTAAGGCGCCAGGGATGTATTTGAGCGTGAAAAGGAGAACCACCGGCTGTGGGACCGATAAGTCCTCTACAAAATTACCAGATTAAAGCATCTCGTGAAGGGACAGAGCGGAACAGTGAAAGAAGGGAAAAGGAAAAATGTAAGGAAAACCGTACTGTGAAGGCCTTTGCGAAACAGTCGCCATGTTTAGGTGAGATCGTCGTTATACGGACATGGGGGAGCAGTTTCTCACTGTGACTGTGAGCGGCATTGAAATCTGCAGCACCTATTCTGTTCAATTTCAGGAGATCAAAGAACTCCAGGCGATGGCGGCGCGTGACACGACAAGCGAAAACCGCGAGTACTTCAAGAACGAACTTGCCTCTGCCATCAGAGACATCAGAAACGACTACGACCAGGTACGCCACGCAGTGCCTCGTCGCAGCTCTAATACTCTACTGATTGATTTCAGATGATGAACACCAACCGAAACGACATGGAGTCCTGGTATAAGCTGAAGGTGCAGGAGATCCAAACTCAAAGTGCTCGTCAAAACATGGAGCAGGGCTACCAGAAGGACGAGGTCAAACGACTTCGCACGCAGCTGACGGATCTCAGAGGAAAACTCTCCGATCTCGAAGGAAGGGTGAGCTGAAGAAATTTAAGAGGAATTCAAAGAGACGTTCAGTAAAAAACTTTCATCTAGTTGTTGTAGTAGAAGAAGGTTTGCATAGTAATAAATATTACTATGCAAACTTTCTCCTACTGCAACAACTATTACTATTAAATTGAATATTTACATGGAATTATGCAACTAAGTATTCAAGTGATACTTGTTATCCCTGAGGAAATTGAATGATATTGATGACGGATCCGTACTCTTCAGCAAGGAGTACCGTTTTAAAAGTTTCGAAATCCATCAGAAAATTGATCTTGCGTATTCAGATTTTCGGCGAACGGACAGTAGTTTTGTATTATAATCTATGCTACCTCTTACTGATCTGTAAAATTTCCAGGACTCATTCCAGAGCTTTTTTTCGAAATTTTTTCCACATATTCTGAATCTATATGGATCGTAATTCAGCATAAGTGCGCACTATCACTGTTATCCAACTCGCAGTTTCTATCGTAGACTCATAACAATTCGCTTTTCACGCGGAACAAATACACTCATAGCAATCTTGAGGGCTTAATGTCTGCTCTTAAATGTGCTAGTGAGATATTTCGTGTAGTCGACATCACGAATTCGAGTTCAGAACGCCCTGTTGGAGAAGCAGATCCAAGAGCTGAACTACCAGCTGGAGGATGACCAGAGATCGTACGAAGCCGCTCTCAACGACCGCGATGCCCAAATTCGAAAGATGCGTGAAGAGTGCCAGGCTCTGATGGTTGAGCTCCAAATGCTCCTTGACACCAAACAGGTTTGTGACTAGCCCTTTAGAAGTTCCTCCCAAATGTTAGATTCGAATAACCACTTCAGACCCTGGATGCTGAGATTGCCATCTACCGCAAAATGCTCGAAGGCGAGGGAGACGGGCCCGGTCTTCGTCAGCTCGTTGAGCAGGTGGTTCGAACGACCGGTATCAATGAGGTCGCTGATACCGGTAGGTGGACATTTGTCAGCGTGTGCACTGGCACGAGGGAGCCTAATTCCATATTTTCAGAAACGATGCGCGTCGTCAAGGGTGAAACCTCCAGTCGAGTTTCGTATACCCGATCCGCCAAAGGAAACGTCTCTATTCAGGTATGGCCTAGGAAGTAAGCGTTGTTCTCTTCGGAACACTCACCTTCTGTACAACTGCTGCAGGACCCCTCGCCCGATGGAAAGTATGTGGTGTTGGAGAACACCCACCGCTCCAAGGAAGAGCCGATTGGAGAGTGGAAGCTCAAGAGGAAGATAGACGGCAAGCGTGAAATCGTCTACACTCTTCCAGCTGACTACGTGCTCAAAGGCGGCAAGAGTGTTAAGGTTCGAGTGACAAATTTTGGCAATTCTGTGAATTTCTTTCAAGTTCTACTGGACTTGATCTAACGGCATTTTTCAGATCTGGGCCCGCGGTCAAGGAGGGATTCACAATCCTCCTGATTCACTTCTGTTTGACGGCGAGGACACTTTCGGCGTCGGATCGAATGTCCAAACGATCCTCTATAACAAGGAAGGCGAGGTAAGAGCTGTCGGCAAGAGATTTGGAGTCATACAGTGAGACATGGCACCAATGAGGCCCAACAGAGTTCGCTCGAGGGCTTCCCTTATTGGAGTGTGCGGATCGGCGTCTCGCCCTATGAATCTGCTCTTTCACCAGCTAGAAGAGTGGAGTAGAACAGCGTGATATTTTCAGGAGCGTGCAACTCACATCCAGCGACAAAGTCAGAGCGCCACGTAAATCGAAGCAGATGACGCAATCCCTACGGCTAACTTCTACAACCGCCCATTATATCGTGTACCTTGTATTCCATTCTTTCTTAGTCTGTCTGCTTCGCGCATGCCATTGAATTTCTTCACAAATTTGGAGGTTTACGCGTTATCTCCGTATCATCGTTCTGATTCAAGTTCCCATCTACTTGAAGTTGAATCTTCTATAACGCCATGGATTCTGAATGTGCACTGTTTAACAGATCTGTAGCGCTGCCAATGCTGCTTCTGTGCTTCACTGAAGAATAGAGATTTGGAAATTATTGTGAACAACGCTGAAGATCCGGCTACACAATGGATTCAAGCTACATATAGGACGCCATCTACCTTCATCACTTTTCAAACACCTTTAGAAAAAACACCGAAAAAGAAATCCACTTTATGAACCGTGTACACACAGTATTCACAAAAAACAACAAGTGCCATACTGCGGTTTCACGAAGAAGGAAGCGGGAGAAAGCACCGAGCGCTTCACTTAGTAAAAGGTATGAAGGTGCCTAATACCCCAGACTGCTCTGAAAGTCCGATTTGCATTTTACCTATGTATCTGGAGTATGCGCTGTCACAACGACACTGATCTTGATAGAAGCTCTGGCACTATTCGGGACTCGCACCCTCCTCCTGCTTGTCGGGAAGAATGGTAAGTCATTACGCCACCTGAGCTGTTCGAACGCAACATCCAGAATATCTAATGCGACAAATAGGCTCTCACCCTTACAGTCATTTCTATCCAGAGCTTTCCTATCCTATTTCATGCTGTTATCAGTTACCGGCTCCAGCTATCATAGCACTGTCGCACGAGGCGTCGTGCACGTCAAAAAGTGTCGATGGTACAATGGCATAGAATTGTGTTCAATAAACAGGAAATGCAAGTTCGTGCCCCATCCTACGCAATAATTTTGACCAAAATCAAACATCATAGCAATGAGCAACCTTCTAGAGACCATAAAATACTGAAGCTTTCGTGTTTGTAGCACTCATACTTTTCTATCTGTGTTTGAAACAGTTGTTCTATCAATGAGTTCAAATATTCAAAAGATGTATACCAATTATTCTCTACCCAGGCGTCGGGTTCCCGGCTGCCAGAAGTCTGCTTAGTTGGCTTCGCCCCTAAGCTTCGAAAGTAGTACTTCGAGCTCTACTCATTCTCTTTGAACCTTCTCATCCCAGTGTAAAATCGCTTCCCAGTACTGCGTGGCATGGTGTAGGCTTCTCAAAACGGTTTATATGAAGCCTATCTAACTCTCGTTGCACTGATGAGATTGTCATCCTAGATGTCTAATCGGACGCAGGTTTGTCTCCGGATTCGCCCAGGATGAACAGGTTTCTCGCCATCATTTCCTCATTACATTGGATAAATCGATACCGGTGTATGCTGGTTGGCGTCGTTAACACTTCTTTAGAGTTCAAACGGACGTGGCAGAGCGACTGCGACACGTCTTCTGAATCCCGACGCAGTGGATCGACGTTGGCACTACGTCCTTGACAAGTCTCATCCAAAGACACGAATCTGGCATGACGCCTATGACACGCCTTCTGAGCATGACACGAGTTTTGTAAACTCCTCTGTTCGGAGGGCGGATGGCCAGATCTACAGATTTGCAAAAGGGAAAGACGGAGAGACTGACAGATGCTCGCTCCTTAATAGAAAGTCGGATAAAAATAAGAAAAATGAGAAAAATAAGATAGGTTTACTGTTGGGTCTGTGTTTCAGAGTATGACATTGGAGTTGCTAAAAGAATTGCTCTCACTAAGATGAGCGCATCTTGCTTATC
This sequence comes from Heligmosomoides polygyrus bakeri, assembly GCA_947359475.1. Lineage (NCBI taxonomy): Eukaryota > Metazoa > Nematoda > Chromadorea > Rhabditida > Heligmosomidae > Heligmosomoides > Heligmosomoides polygyrus. The sequence goes on along the minus strand of OX375866.1, from coordinate 84,424,486 downwards.
TCCTTGAAAGATTTTGCCTTGTTCGCAGCAATATTCTATCTGGCAGACGTGCAGTTCACATTTAAGGAGAAGCCCTTGTAGGAAAACTGAACAAGTTGTGAACCTTAGAGTTATGGACTTTGAGTCAATGTTGTCTCATTTCGAAGGAATTAATTGTTGTTATTTGTTTTAGTGACCGAGTGTAGCGCAGTCGGAGCAGGCGCCGCTTGTCGTATGCTCCCAACACCATGTTATTGGTTCAGATTTCCCACCCAGGCCACCAAACTCAGCATCCCTCCTGAGTGAACGAATTGGTAGAAGAATTGTCAGGAAAAGGTAAATATCAGAACTGTTCATAAGCTGGGCGCCGGAAGTCATTGCATAGCCAAATATGCATTCAAATCGGCATCCCGCAGGAGTAGAATACAAAGGAGATTGAGTAACGCCGTCCCTTATCCTTTCTCCCACTCGTTTCAGTGGTAAACGTTACTTCGTTGATTTTTTTATCTCATTATGCGGAAGAGCTCTAAGCAGAACAAGCCAATTGTAATTTTTCATGAAAATCTCTTTGGTTAACATAGTTTTGAACTTTGCTTGTAGCATTTCATATCCTTCGTAGAAGAGCTGATCATTTTCAACAGCACCAATCAGCAGGCTGTGAAAGCTTCTGACTAGTTTTGTTTTCTTAGGTATGGTCATTACAAGCAAATATTTCAGCAAAATATTGAATGTGCTACGTTGTGCTACGTACTACTTATTAGCCATTCCGTTACAAAGTTTTGCTGTGACTCGCTGTCTCAGTATGTTTCCGGTTAACCAGTGGATTTCACTACTTCCATGAGCACACAGGTTACACCTCGCGACAGTCCTTTGCAGACTAAATTTACTTCGCCGTATGCGTCCTAGAGTGGCGCTTAACGATAACCGACAGCCGACATCGCTAGAAATTCCTTCAAATACAAGCACTGATATTCTACCAATGTAGACGAGATCGTTTTGCTTCTGCTTCAGCTGACACTCTCTATTAGTAGGGGGGGGGGGGGGCAAAAGTAATGAGACCCTCCATGCCGTGTCCATATATCTCGTGACTGCAGTCTGATTTCGTGCTTATTGTATTTGTATGTTTGTATGCTACCTACTGAAGGCCACCTGGGAAGTTACCACTTCCGCCCTTTCCAGAAGCATGCCAAAACCGCAGTCTGTCTCATGCCGAAACCCAGCCTGACGAGTCGACCTGTGTCACGCAAATCTCTCTCGATTCCCAACCCCGAGCAGCCTGGACTCAATCTTAACGCAGGATGAGAAGTACGTCTTCTACCCTAACCCTTCCAAGCAGCCAGTCTGGGTGAGGCCTGTTGACCCGTTACCGACCTTCGTTCGGCGAGATGTTCACGGCGGGAAGCACCTTCAGAGTTTTTGGGTCTGCGCCCATGGGCCGGTATACTGGAAGCTGTTGACCAAACGCACGACGATGGACTGCAAGGCCACGGTAAACGAAATAGAAGAGATGGACCTGCGACTCGAACTTATTCAGTCGCAGCTCGTCAAGAAGGTCCTCCTCTTGGACAACGCCGCACCCCATTGGGAACAAGTGACCACGGATAAGCTGGCCCAGCTGGGCTACGTTCACATGCTTCACCCACCGTATTCGCCTACATTTCTCCATGCGATTACCATCACTTCTTGGGCCTACGGAACTTCCTGGTCAGAAGGGACACAAGAACCCAAGCAGCCCTTGACAACCATATCGAGCAGTTGATCAACACCAGGCCCAAGCAGTTCTGGAAGGATGGGATCAGGAAGTTGGCTGAGCGATGGCAGCAAGTCCATGACCTTAATAGCATACACACTCCTGAGCATCGTTGATTTTTAATTGAGTTATAAAGAGATGAAGATTTTTTCAATTTGTCTCATTACTTTTCCCCCCTAATATTGCCTTCTTTTTCTTGTCTCTCCACAGCAGCCCCCGCTTCCTTTGAGTTCATGTTTCCATTTCGGCTGACCAGCCAGTTTATAGCTTCTGCGTGTTGTAGTATTTGGCTAGCCGTGATCTCTAGCCCTTATGATGATACACGAGGTTAACGTTCAGCGGTCCTCTGGTACAGCAGCGCGTTGGGAAGTGGAGTATTCCTTTTTATCCAATGCAGCAGCTTCCCCACGGTCAGCGCCCAATGTACGTATTTAGCTTAAAGAGGTGCTACCAAGACCCGTGTTGGAATGACACTGTCAGTTGCGCTGGTGCACCCTGGCGTGGAACAGTCTGTATTTGTCCCTTCCAAAGCTCAGCTTGCACATTCACGCTTCCATTATTGGCTGTAATTCAGTTGACTAGATTGAATAGAATATAGGATTAGTGGACTTATTGAGCTGGTCTTGCCAATATGTAGCTGACTGGATAGAAGAAAATGGATGACTGCAGTTATAAATTTTTTTCTTCTTCTTAAGTTGCTGTTCAATTCCTCTCGTCGGATTTTGCGCTAGATTCTCTGTTTCCCAGTTTTCTGTTTTTACATTTTAGATGTTATCTTGCTTAACTTTGTATTTTCCATCATCCGTGTCTGTGCGCATATGTAGTGCATTAAATAAATAAGTGACCGCTTAGCATTTATCCTTGTGGGTAGGAGACACTCTGCTCTGTATGTGGGACAGCTGCGGAAAATATGAAAGCAAACTATTAGGACGGTACAAAAATAATAGCCTATATCTTTCCGTACTTATCTTAGATGAATGCAGGCATGTTATACAACATTAAAACGCAAATTTCTCGCGCGATCGTACGATAGTGTAATAGCACCTTTTCTCTATCACACTTCCTTGCGAAGATGCTGTCAAGACGGAAAATTCTCGTTGTTTTGCTTTTTTGCAAACCCGGCAAGAATGCCGCGAAAGCGATACGAAATTTCATCAACGGATGGATGAGGACACCACTCCTGAATGTGAGGCGCAGAAATTGTTCGGGAAATTCCGAGTTGGAGACATCAGGCTCGAAAATCGAGAGGGACGTGGTCAGCTATCGAAGGTTGAGAAATTGCTGAAGACCTGAACGGTGACCATGCAACCGTAGCATGGCATTTGAAGGACATTGGAAAGGAAAATAACTCAATAAGTGGGTGCTGCACGAGTTGACCGAACGTCGGCAATTTCGTCGTCTCGAAGAGTGTTCGTCTGTTCATTGCTCAACTAAGGCGACCCTTTTCTGTAACGCACTGCTTGCGTGACGAAAAGTAGATTGTCTACGAGACCCGACGACGTTCAATTGAATTGTTAGGGCACGACCGAAGCATTTCCCTAGGCCGGCTTTGTACCATACATTGTGAAAAGTCATGATGATTGTTTGGTGCCCTCATTCTGTTTGATCCACTGCAGCTTCCTGGTTCTCTGCGACACCTTCACAGCGGAGAAGTGCCGTGAGGAACTCGAGAAAGCATCAACGATTGCTTCGAATTCACCAGGCATTCATCAACAGAAAAGGTGTAATACTACTCCATCACGGCGTCCGACTGCAGGTTTCATTGATGACAACAATAAGCTGGTTGAGTTAGGATAAGAAACTCTCGACCCTAGTCACCAAACGTTTCTCCTACAGACTATCACTGTTCAAGCATCTCGACATTTTCCTGCGCGAGAACTGCATCGGAAGCCAAGACGATGCAAAAACGATTTCACATCCGACGATCTCGCCTCCAGAATTCTAGAATTTTTGCGCTGCTAAAATATCTAAGCTAGCAAAAATGTATTGATTTTTTGGTGGTCACTTTGATTGAAAAGCTGCCATTTGGAGTAAGTTATAGTATTTCAAGGATTTCAAAGTAGTAGCTTCAAAATGGCCATTATTTTTGCACCGCCCTAGCACTAAACGAGAATGGACTTAACTGACCAATGGTAAAACCTCTCTGAAATTTCAATCGAAGAATTAAATAAATCTAACCTGCGGAAACATCCTGTGTGTGTTTGAATCATTTTTTATCGGTGCGTTCGTGGTGTACGTGCCTTCGATTCACTTTTTTTTTAACCGTATCCCTCTCCACTAGGGTAGATTCACGACTCGTTGAGATTAAAGCTTGGAACAGAGTGAGTAACTTGTTTGAGGATACAGTGAGACTGCTCGCTACATCGCAAAGTTCAGCTGGCCTTGGGTCGATGATTAGCAGAAAGACAGTACATTGATAACAGACGAACAATTTCTCCACCCACTCCCTGCGTAATCGGCTGACGACAACCACAAAAACACTTGAGAACTCCACAATACAACAAATCATCTGGACCTATTAGGTTCCGCGCAACAACAAAACCGCCCTAAGGAGTCCTGAAGCATAGAAGACCTGTCACTGATGTCATCCAAGATTGTGCCCATGCTAGAGATGGTCAAATCAAAAGCACGCGCACCCACTAAATAGGTTGTCATCTATCTCGCGCGAAGTGATTGATGACATTCCCCAAGTAGAGGAATGCAAGATGCTTCTGTATCTGCTTCTCGATGTCTTTTCGTTAATGGGCGACCAGTGGCGATTTCGACGTCAACGGGTTTGTGAAGGGTGAAGAAACCACCCTGTTTGATGGAAAGTTGGATTTTATTCAGGGTATATACATGGTGTGGCATTTAAGTCCGGACAGACTAAACTTTCGCTCTTCAAAAAAAATTTTTAACACAAAACAGACGAAATAGAAAACTCCTTCACATTTTACATACAAATAGAGGGATTGCAAAATTATTGAATATATTCTCCGCAATGATCGTAGCACGCTCTCTTTAAAAGAGCGCTGCCCATATTTATGAATGCTGCCTTCATAGCGGTGCGAAGAGATGTAACATTGTAGTGCCTCGTCGTGTTGGCAATCCTCTCCGAACGTAATAGCCCCATGGGAGCCAAACCGGGCTATTTGGGGGGGGGGGGAGGTAAAGCTCCTTAGACCAAAGCATGTCCAAGTTATTGGTTAAGTTAAGACAGCATGTGTCCTCCTCTGCAATCTGACGCATTGTTCGCTCGTTGACACCCAAACCAATTTCCTCAACGATTGCCCTGGGTCTGCCAGAATCAGCGCCTGAGCCTTTTCCACTTCAATTTCTGTTCCAGTACTATGGTCGCTGATGTTTGGTGATGAGGTTAATGGGATTTTGTAGGCGTACGAATAACTGCATGATTCGGATACTGATGCATCGTATTGAGCAGCCGAAGTTGTTCATTCGGAATATGACGTCTCCTCCGTAATTGCTGTGGTTTTCTCAGGTTTCTTCATATTAAATGGAATCGTGTTATAGATCATGGGCTGTGAACGTTCAACAATCATAATGGTACCCGGAGAATCTGAAAAACTGACCATGGAGCACAAGAAACCGATGTGACACTATTCAACAAGTAGCACCAGCGATGGATTTATGCGATGGATAAGCAGATAATACTCTTACAAACATGCAATAAATATACATATATAAATACAAATGTACATGTACATAAATATACATTGTCAAAAGATTTTGGAAAGAGAGCTTGTGTAGATATTACGCTAGCTTGAGGAGAGGCCTATTCTTCCTTGCCTTTGTATCGCATGCCGATGTTTGCAGCACTGGATCGTAGACGTCGATTTCGTCGAGCCCCACGTACGAGTACTCATTTCTCATTCCTTCTGAGGAGAATTCTATCTGAATTGGATCACTGTAGAGGTGTATGTATGGCAAATATGGCAGTGTGCGAACACTTTCAATGTCAGTGCTAGAATGCCAGGTTTTCTACGCGTTCTGAAGGACACAAAGATAAATCGTGTGTCGGGGGTGATGCTTTGGGAGAAGGCCCTTGCTGAAGCGTACATCCCGAATCGAGGTTCTCGGTTCGGGTTCCAACCACACCATGCAAGCCTTCCATACCGACGGGATCGGCTAATTGGCACCAGGCTTGAAGGGGACGTAAAAAAGAACTTGTCCATCGACTGGTCACCACAAGACATTCCATGAACTGAATACAAATAAGTATTCAAGTCGTCTGCACAGTATTCTGCAAAAGTAGAGTGCGTGGCTCGTGCCTACAAGGAATAATTAGTGACGTGCATTTCCCTTGTTCCTCGTCCTTTAAGTCATTTCGAGTAGTGATGATTGGTTGAGGAATGATTGGAGAAAGAGTCGACTTTCCAGCGCTCTAAAAAGGATCAGTCAACTGCTCCATTAATCTACTAATAGTAAAAATGTTGCCTTGTCTGAGGGCAGAGTCAACCATGAATGACACAAAAGGCAAGATCTGCTACGAAGGTAAATGTATGTACATAACGTAACCTCTGGTAAACTGAAAGTGAATTTTTTGAATTTTTCATGTTTGAATATTACCGTTCTTTATATAAGGCATACGTATCCATAGGATAGACTGTAAGATGTTGACCGTAAATGTGTTAGAGTTTTTTAGAACGGTTCTTTTGGATGAGAATTTCAACTAGTTATAAAATATCGCTCAAGAAAATAAAAACATTGAAATAATGAGCATCCACGTAGCCCAACACTCCCTTGGTAACTATTACTGTTTGAATAAATACCAGAGGTGGGCGGAAATTCCGTAATCGAGCTCTAAATTTGCGATTTTGATCAATGTTAACCTGTTAGGAGAAAAGGAAGTGGCCACCGTTTAGGAGTCAACAGTAGCGATGCTGCGTTGAACACTATTCATCTCCTGAATTAGCTTTGACAAGCACTCCGATTGTGTTCTATCTAATGGTATTGTTATGAACCGTATCTCTCGTTCTTCATGAACGAGGTGCTCTGCTGTTCTGCGTCAAACTTACAAGTCATTTGTCTAGCCGTTGGTCGAGTATGGGACTGTTTTGTTCACCTCCTATACAATACCGCTCGCGCCGCACGGTCAAAAGTGGGCGAAAAAACGCCAACATAGCGTCGCAAAGCGTCGAACGCTCATAACTCCTTCAATTTTAGGTTTTTTGAATAAAGGTTGGTACCATTCGATTCTCCTCTTCGAGATCTACACAAGCATGTGCAAAACTTTACCGGAACGCCCGTATTTTCGCCGTGGGTGGTCCAAAATTGGCAGGACGGGCGATTAGAGCAGCTTATTTCCCAGGATATGCGTGCTTTCGGAGTATCTCGAAGATGGCGTACGTCGCCAGTGCTCTGTCATGCCAGGAATGCCCCGAGAGTGCGCCGTGCACAATGCACACAGAACCTAACCTATCCATCGAGTGGGCGACCGTATATCCCCTGCGCTTCTATCTTCTCTCACTGGGAACTGCGACGTTTTCAAGGCTATTTCGAGCCATTTGGAGAATGTTATCAGAAATTACCCGCCACCCCACTCAGGATTAGCTCCAATCTGTCCCAGCCAAACTGTGTGCGCCGTGAACAATGCATAGAGAATCGAACCTTTCAATCGAGTGGGGGGGGGGGGCGACCGCTCGCAAATTGCACGCGCGGGCGTCTTCGGAGCACAATAACTCTGTGAATTTCGAATCGTTTCGGCTGCTTGTAGGAAGCAGAACGGTCTACAAGTGCATTAAAGTAGAATGGTTTAGCTTAGGAGGGGGCAATGTTAGAGCGGTGCGAAAATGCAGGTGAGGCTTGCGTGACGCATCTTTTTCCGATTTCGGTGGACCACTGCGAGAAGACACGGTGAGCTAACGGCTTCAGAATGCGTATGCGAACAGAGCACTTAAGGTACTTTACGGAGACGTGCTCAGGACTTCTCACCTGCCTAAACTGCCGTAAAGTACCTTAAGTCGTCTGTCCGCATACGCATTTTGAGGCCGTTAGCTCGCCGTGTCTTCTCGCAGTGGTCCACCGAAATCGGAAAAAATGCGTCACGCAAGCCTCACCTGCATCTTCGCACCCCTATAACATTACCCCCTCCTAAGCTAAACCATTCCGCTTTGGCGTGCTAGCAGACTGTTCGACTGCCTACAAGACCTACAAGCTTCAACCTGAAAGGTTCCAACTTGACAGAGCTATTGTGCTCCGAAGACGCCCGCGCGTGCAATTTACGAGCGGTCGCCCCCCGCCCCCCGCCTCGGTTGAAAGGTTCGATTCTGTATGCATTGTTCATGGCGCACTCCAAAGGCTCGCTGGACAGCCTTGGAGCAATTCCTGAGTAAGGCGGCAAGAAATTTCAGATAAAACTGCCTAAACGATCAGTCTACAAGCTGTCCCCTCCCCCACTCGATTGAAAGGTTCGATTCTCTATGCATTGTTCACGGCGCACACAGTTTGGCTGGGACAGATTGGAGCTAATCCTGAGTGGGGTGGCGGGTAATTTCTGATAACATTCTCCAAACTGCTCGAAATAGTCTTGAAAACGTCGCAGTTCCCAGTGAGAGAAGACAGAAGCGGAGGGGACATGCGCTCGCCCACTCGATTGATAGGTTAGGTTCTGTGTGCATTGTGCACAGCACACTCTCGGGGCATTCCTGGCAGCACTGGCGACGTACGCCATCTTCGAGATACTCCGAAAGCACGCATATCCTGGGAAATAAGCTGCTCTAATCGCCCGTCCAGCCAATTTTGGACCACCCACGGCGAAAATACGGGTGTTCCGGTAAAGTTTTGCACATGCTTGTGTAGATCTCGAAGAGGCGAATCGAATGGTACCAACCTTTATTCAAAAAACCTAAAACTGAAGGAGTTATGCGCGTGCGACGCTTTGAGACGCTATGTTGGCGTTTTTTCGCCCACTTTTGACCGTGCGGCGCGAGCGGTATTGTAGGCTCAAAGTTATCCCCAAAAATAAGGTGAATTCAGAAAGGTTTAACACGTAAACTCAATATCAGGTCAATAAGGTTCAACTACGGAAATATCGCAGCTGCAACGCAATTTTCATGCAATTTCATGAATTCAGTTGATTCATTGAGACAATTACATTTGATAGTGTTGGTAGTGACGAAGTAGGGCGCTGTTCTTGGCTAGATTGTTGTGGCGTTGTTTTTGGCAGGATTTCAATCTGAACCTGCTAACTCTTGCCTCTAGAAGACATAAGCTCGATTTGCTGCTGTTTCAGAAAATAGTACATGGGCGAGGTGGTCTACAGTTAAGATTTTTTAGATGAAGTCTTTCTTCGCCTCTCGCGCAAACCTGCCTCACCTCAAGTTGAAGCCTTATCTGGAGGTTGATTAAATTAGAGAAAGCATTTCTTCACGAACCGTGTTTATGTCGCACACTTGGCGATGAGCAAGAAAGCGAAGTTATTCTTTTTTTAATAAACATAAAAGCTCATCTAGGTGTCTGAATACATCTCGTTTGATGCCCGATTGATTAAGATTGGTGACTGTGATAGCTTCCCCTTGCCTCTCTTTCCCGTCTGTTGTTCGTTCTCTCTTTGTCTTCTTCTACCTACTTCTACGTTACGACCTGGTCGTTAATTGTTCTACACAGTAGGTGTATTTTTCAACCTCATTGTTCTTACAGACATGGGGATTTCTCATGTAATAAGTGATAATAAAGTTAATTCCCTCCGGTTTGTGGTGGAAGGACAATATTGGTTACAACCAACCGCGTCATATGTTCCGTTGTCGAGAAATACCTTGTCGCACTTCCAGTTGTGTTTATTGCCCGAGACGTCTTCGCTTGTATAAATCCTGAATATTTCGACACTGTTATTCTCAACCATTAGCCAATATTGTAAGTATAAGGTGCGGGTGCTGTGATAACAAGCGCTGTCCAAAGTAATTCTTGTGGACAATCAAGCCAATCACATAGAGACTGATCTCGTATGTTCAGATACTTCTTGCAAAGGTTACCTTTGAAACGACTGAAGGTTAATGTGCGGCCTACCGTTCGCGCTCGCCTTGTCCTTTGGTCGCGTAGATGGAAAGACGACTCAGGTAACTTGCCACGTAGTAGCAAAATTGCAGACCAAAAGCGCGTGGCAGTTCGAACGGTCCCAGTGATAGAGAAGAGGTCCCTGGACCGACTGCGTATGCGAATGATCCATCTGAACCGACCAAAATCAAAATCTTTGACAAAAATGAAATTGTTCAAAACGGTCGGTATCCCGAACTTCATGTTTACGATTAGATCGATGTGCAGTTGTAAAGTTTGAAGTCGATGTTTATTGACACGTTTCGGGCATAACCCTTTATCCAGGTCTACATACAATGATGCTATTAGAACACATTTTAAACCAGATCCGTATTTTTAAAATGTTTTAGTGAATGTGCTTGTTGTAGTGTTTTGACCTGAAAAGGAATTAATGCTAGAGACGTTGCCGATACACATCGACATGAAGCCTCAAACCAGCACACCTTTCGAAATTAAAATTGCTTAGAACTTAGGATAGCTTCCAATTTCGCATTCTATACTTTTTGTTTTTTAGCCATTATCTTCAGAACCATATGTTGCATGAACCAGCTCCCGTAAATTCAATGAATTCAATGGCAGAAAAGTTGCTGGCGTAGCTGATCGAGACCATCTATTACATCTGAGGGAACCTGGGCCTGTTACGCAGCATTGGATTAGTGCTAGGGCAGAAGGGCTTACCAAGCTGTGAACGTATCCCGCTGGAGCGTGGCCCAACTGGGTCTTCACTGGTTTTCCATCCTTCAGAATCCAGTTTTCGGAGACAAGAACCGCTGTCGAAGTCACACCGAAGTTCCGAGCACGTCTTCGATGGAAGTCCAATAGGTGGCTCATAGTGTGGGACTGAAACAAGACTTTGTAGTACATGGAACAATTAGGTTTTCAAAACTACGTAAGTTTCAAACTTTCGAGTTCCATCAACATTGAATTCAAAATTGTGCTCAAGAGACAAAATGGTGATTATGTTGGTTTAAAATGCACTTCAGAGAGGATAAGGATCCAAAATAAACGCCATTTTCACATATCAAAGGACGCTTTTATTTTTAGTTAAGCCGGACACATTGTAAGCAAAAATGAACACTCCAAAGTCAAAATAGGCACCTTTCAACAAGGGCTAATCTTTGATTTTTGCTTGATCCTTGACGATCCTTTTTTTTAATTTGTGTGAAAAAAGACCTTCAGAGTGTTGTAGGAAGAAATGACTACACTTTTATTAGGTATGAAGCTTCTATTTCTCTAGCAAAAATGACGTTTGATTGCTTTCTATAGTGCTCCAACACAAAAGATTTGTTGGTGTTAAGAGCTTGCGCCATGCACTCGTTTAAAACACTGCAATGCTTTCTAACTGATGTCGAATGATTGCTGATTGTTTGTTGATGCAATGCTGTCTATTCGAAGCTATGCTTAGAAATAATGGCGTATTTATTGTATTAGATCGCTTTTGTTGTTTCTGGATTTATTTGCCTGTAAGCGGTAGTTTCAAGAGCATTCGAATAGACAATTCAATGTATAGAACGAGCGGCGCTTCCTCTTCCTTTCTTCCTACATATAACACATAGATATTTCACAGATCATCAGCACGTCAGGATAAACCTATAAGTATTTTTTGAAGTCAGATCATGGAAGAAGACCTGTCTAGAAAGAATGCGTCTATGCAAAGAGCGTGGTCATTTCTTCTTAATAATCTGTGATGGGGCGCGTGTAGCGCAGTTGGAGGAGGCGCCGGCTGCCGCATGCATCCGCTACCAGGTTCCTGGTTCGGATTTCCCGCCCAGGCCAACCAAGCCTTCCATCCCTCCGGGATCGGTGAATTGGTACCATACTTGTCTGGGAAGGATAGAGCGCTGACTTGTTCATCGGCTGGCCACCGCAAGCCATTGTGTGGCCAGTACGTGTACGCATTCAAATCGCCTCCACGACATCCCGTAGAAGTAGAATGCGTGGCGCATCCTATAAGGGATTAAGTAACGCCGTCCTTTATCCTTTGTTAATCTGTGATGGTGGATTATAGAAGTTCTTCTTAAAAAGATAAGTTCCTATAAGCTTCCACAGAATAATGACAGCCCGGAACTGTAGCTTGTACATTGTGTAACAGAGTTTTCTAGTGTAATTTCTGTTCTATTCCTCTACGACTGGAAGATTGGCCCACCATTAAGAGGTTGGTAGCGAATCGCAAGGCTGCACTTATCCCTACGATGCATTGTACGGTTCATCTAGGGTTTTCCTCTTTGGTGACTCTGTCTTAGAAGAGTAAGGGGCAGAGTAAATCAATATTTTGGGATGCGCCGCGCATTCCAATTTCACGGGATATTGGGAATGCCCTTGGTATGCATATTTGGCCCAAACATACTATGAATTGCGGTTTCCAGACAAATGGTGCACTAATTCACTGACCCCGAAAGGATGGAAAGCTTGGCTTGTCGGAAGGTGAGGAATCCGTTCCAAGGACCTGAATCGTGAATGAATCGATGGCTGGCTCTATCTCCGACTGCACTACCACGCGACCCTGACTTAGTGGCTTTTCTCGAGTAGAAAGTGAAGTAAAATATTCTGGAAACGGAGGGCAAATTGAGCTGCTTTCATGACGCTGTCAAGCGACTGTGAGATCTTATTACCTCTGGCGGGAGTTGGCCTCACCAGTGACAGCATAACAGTGTAAGGTAGAATACGGCAGTTCCTTTTAAGATCTCACTAGCAGTTCCTGTGAGAGGCCATTACGGAAACGAGAACTGGACTGTTGGAGCCTTCAACAGTGATTATGTCGAAAGAATTAGAGTGTTTGTTTGAACAACTCGGCAATATGACCGTCGTTCTCTTCAATTGACGCTCTGTTTGAATTCGCTTCTTCCGGGAGAGCACTTGACGTAGATACGCAAAATTCATCCACTCCAAGCGAGAACAAATGTAACAAAAGGTGCTTACATAGTTGCCTTAGCAGTAGTCTCAATTGTCTCTCTTGCAACAATCCTAGTTGAGAGGATTCCTTTGAAAAATGACTTTCTACAAATGTTTCCTCAACTCATCATAATGATTAGGAATGCATCACCTAATCATTATGATGAGCTCGCACAAATGTGTGACAAAAGAAAACGACGACCTACTCAGTATATCCTTCGCATGTTATTGTACAGTTGGCGGCTAAGTAGAATAATTTGATTACATATATTTAGTGCCAACGACCTAGCAGGATGAACACGCGATCAGCGTCGCGTAGCGTGGAATCGAGAGGACGATGCCCGGAGTGACACGACCCACGCAAGTGAGAGGAAGCTTCCGGAGTTCCGAGCTTCGTCGGCGTTCGTTGAAGACCAGAGACGCTGTCGCATGGGCCAAGTTGTCAAACATTAGGTGGGCCGGCCACGTAATGCGCTTCGCAGACACCCGCTGGACGAGAGCCGTCACCGACTATTCCGCGGGATATTAAGAAAACACCTGGATGTCCACCAACGCGATGGTCGGACATCTTCGTGAAACGCTGGACGAACGATATGACGCTCTTCGTGTCCCTCGAGCGAACAGGATCCATCGGAGCACTCTGGCACGCGACAGGGACGAATGGGGACGCTGCTAGCGCCCGCTCGAAGAACTGGATGATCAACGGGACAACAGGAGATACAGGTCTAGCAAATTTAATCGCAACCTAACGTTAAGGACACCATAGCTGATAAGGAGAAAAAGTTGAAGTTGAGGCACGTAGCGTGCTCCTGCTTGTATCGTATCATGTTAAGGATAAATGACAGGATTTACAATTCGATTATAGTATGTTAACATGCTGTTGCCAGACAGTGTACTCCTTAGTGTATTACGTTTTCCGGTCACCAACTAAAACGAGGGATAAACGGTATGTAAAAATATAAAAAACACAATAAACAAGCAATGAGCAGTCTTGGTTGGCCTGAGAACTGAGCTCGATATCGGCGCGATGCGTGATGCATGCAAAAGCTATCCTACCAAAACCTAGTGGAAGAAGTGAACCACAAGATCACGAGCTCACGAGCTGACAATGAATAGGCAACGAACACAAATTAGTGTCGTTTAGGTTTTACGACATAAAGTTTCTGAAATTTCAGTCTACTTAGGAGGGGCGAAATGAAATAGGAGCTCACTCATTCGGCACTCGTAGATTGCCGTCGAGTTGTAAGAGATATCGTCGATGATCGCAGCACCACCTTGTTTGCCGAACGCGTCAAGAGTGAAGTTGTAGGCTTCGATCACAATCTAAATGGAGCACATGTGGTGAAGGATCACTACATAAGTACTCCCCTACACACAACAATAACCATAAGCATTAAATGATCAAAAAGGTCCACCACAAATAAGTTATAAGACGGCGTCAATAAAGTGAATGTAGATCGTGCAAATATTCTTCCACGATTCGGTCAACTAGTGATAGCATTTTCGCCTTAAAATGGATATCGGGACTGCTTCTCCTCCAGATACTACGCTACATCTTCACGTTTCACATATACATGTTGGCCGATGTTTCGGCGATATCGCCTGCTTCGGAGCTTTAAAGATCAGGTAAATTGTCGTTGGCACGGGTAGGACGCCTCGATCTTAGCAAACTCTCCAATGCAAAGCGAACACTTGAAATCGAACTGAACACATTTCAAATCAAAGGAAACACGCTGCAGTTTGACCAGTGGGAGCTCAAGAAAATTTTCGATTTAAGGAATTTGTTATGACTTTCACTTTTTCTGAAAATTTATTAACATCTCGAAAACGTTTGTACAGCGTTTGAAACTTATCATATCTTTATTTTTAGTACATTTTGAGATGGTGAAGAACAATGTTTTAGTGTAACATCACAAGAGAGCGCACCAGCATTTCCCCCTGTGCAGGTGATCGAAAGGGTCATCATCTTACATCTTAGCGATCTCACAATGAACTGCGCCCTACGCACGCACCGTTCGTTGTTTTTTTTTTTTTGCGCCGCTGATTACTGCGAATCCAGCAGAAACGGAATTCTCGTCGTCAATCAGATAAAGATCGCTCGAAAAGTGGGTGACACGATCTTCTACGGCAACCCATACAATGGTTTCCTCTTCACGTTATTAAACAAGCGTAGTGCCACTTCTGCAGCTAAGAGAAAAGCAATTTTACAAAAATTAAAACATGGGCACGTTTTTCTGAGGCATGGAAGGTAGAACAATTTTTTGAAAGTTACAGTAACTTTTTTAAACCAAAAATTCAATTTTATTGCACTTTTCTAGGAAGTTCCTAGCTTATTTTAGCAGACGACTGTTTCAATACTTAAGATGTTCGGTTTCACTTCAAAGGTGCATAGTTTGCTTCGATAAATGTTCATTTGTATGATTCAATGCGCCGGAATCCTGACAATATTGGTACTTCAGGATGCCTGCAGAAGAACTATAGATGACTGTGATCTGCCCGCCTCCCCTACGGTACCGAGAGGCCCTGATCTGAGGCCGTCAAGTCGGGCCAACCCGTTGGCCGACCCTTTGCAGGGGAGGCCAGCTGATCAGCTAGACTTGACGATGTCAGACAGGGCTAATGACAGCACGTAATCCAGTTGAAAATTAGTGAACGCCGCTTAAACGCGAGAAGAAAGCTCGCGAGAACATCGCTCCAGAGAAGCGATCCCAAGGTGTCCCGGAAAAAAAATGTGGGAGGATGTCATCATGAGAAATCTCGAGAACTTGACCGCAGCGGCATTCCCAGGTAGCATTATGTGAAAACGGATGGCTCGAACTGTAAACCGTGCGATTACGTGGGACCGAGTAGTTCAGAAGGAAGCGGCGATGGAGTTCCAGCGCGCACGGGACAAAACTTTGTTGACTTCTGAGCGCGATGAGATTCTGTAAACTCCTGCTCCTTCCGCAAATTTGGAGTGGTTTTGATGTGTACGAGTTGACCTGCATGACACAAGTGGCTTAGATTTAGAGTAGGTGATACGTCTTATAACAGTGGAGCGAAGCTGTTATCCATTACTTGTCGGAAGACTTGTTAGAAAACACGTCTTAAAAATGTGGATGAAATTAAACGCTTTTATGCATTTCCAACAGGCTCCGCTAAGCGCCACAATTTCGCTAGTAAGTATCGCTTCATCACGGTTACCTTGCGATCGCTTGACAGCCTTCTAGCAAAATGAATCTTCGGCGACGTATGGTTGCTAGCATGATATGTCGCCACAACTCAGAGTAAATAGTAAAAAAGTGGTCACCTCGAAAGTGTACCAAATGGTTCCTGGTATGACCACTTTAGCCAGCTTCGTGCCATTCCTCTTAAGTGGGCCGCTGCACCATTGATATCGCTTTCCAAGTGATGGTGCCCTTTAAACAACGCTGTCTCATCAAACTCTGTCCAGAATAGAAGGTAGAAAGAAATAGAAGACTACCTAAGACGGATCTTTCAAACAAGAGTCTCGTTTCTGCATTACGGCTCACCTTGTGCATACTCTAACCTTGACATTCGGTGAGGTCCAGAATTTCAATTTCAGTACGCCGTCCCCTTCTTGACACTGGATGGGGTCGCTAACCAACATAGCCGAGTCTATTGGTGAGAGTTTCTGTTCTGCTCCGGCGATCAGAAAGTATCCATCTTAACAGGAAAAAGCGTTAATGAGACGATGTTCGTCATTTGGGGGATGCTGCTTTTCTGACAACTTAAATAAACTCAGCAAATAACTAACAGATACCGGTTGTCGCTTAATAAAATCCAGGCAATTTGCCTCTACCGTCGGTCTCCCTCTCAGGTACACAGAAAATGTCCGATAACAGTGCTGCACTACAAGAACCTGCGTGGCATAGGACAAGGAAAAGCTCGCAGGAAAGTGTCGGAACGACTGAATCGATGAATTGGGAAGAATCTACATGTATCCTTCAAACCATAAAGGCGAATAATCAGAAAAAAGTTAAGGGCACTCGAGCATTCAGCGGTTAGGGGGTTACAAACAGCTTTAATAGTTATTGTCATGTGCCTTCAACAAACAAATTTTAACCGCATATCTTCGATTTGTGTAAGTAAACCACTGCCAGAGTGGCCCATCGGCCGCACTGACGATCACAAAATTACATATAAATAGTAAGAAAGTGGAGATAATGCGCTTTCAGAAACTGTATGCCATGTCTGAAACGGAAACATCCCTAGCCACGAAAAATCGACCACAAATTCACGTAGCAAAATTTCATATGCAACGATCTAATAGGAATATAAAACTTGGCTCACCTGCACGATCAGATTTTCCAAAGATGGTGTCACCTTCAGATTCACCCCAAGAGCCCTTCATGCGGATAAAGTCGATTTCATCGCCGTTCCATCCGCATGTGTTCTTCTCATTTCTCCATCTATTGAAAAAAAAGCTTCGGATTAAAATTCAACTTTTTCACAGCTGTGAAACAACGCATGTATGTGTTTATCCATATTACAACAGTAGTGTTTACTTCCATATAGAATGCATATGAACGAAGTGTCACGACCATATTAAAACCACTAATCGTGTTATCGATGAACAAAAACAAATGCGTAACACGAGCTTCCCTAGTGTCTCTTAGAAGCGGTTGAAGTGTTAAGAAATTAAAAAATCCAGACCATTTATGCTGATTTTTCAGAGTATATTTTGGAGTGGTTGCATGGCAGGGCAATCGGAAGAAACGACGGCTATAAAGAGCTCTCCATCCAAGGTTTTTGGTTCAGATTCCCCGCCCAGACCGGCCAAACTTTCCCACGCTCCGTGGTTCGTGAGTTGGTACCAGATAATTTTCGATATAAGAAAACCTGTCCAAGAGCTAGTCATCACAAGTCACGGCGTGAACCAAATACGTATTGAGAAAGCCTGCACGATATCGCTTCGATGTAAGATGCGTGGCACAACCCGTAGGGAATTGACTAACCTCGTCCTTCATCCTCTACCTTCATTTTTACTTTAAACTGGCTCTTTTCATTTTAAATCCGGCACTTTTTGAATAAATCTAGCTAGCGCTATTCGGGATTGCGCAGCGAGAGGACTGTGCTTTGATAAGCGTGAGTGACACGTTTGACGCAAGTGAGGAAGGCCTCCGAAGTCCCGAGCTTCGTCGACGTTTGAAGATCAGAGACGCTGTCGGATCGGCTAAGTTGTCAAAAATAAGGTGGGCCGACTACATAATGTGCAGCGCAGACACTCGCAAGCCTAGAGCAGTCACCGACTGAGTTCTTCAGGATGCCAAGAAAATATGAGGATGCCCATCAATGCATTGGTCGGGCTTCCTGTGGAAGCCTTCCATGAACGAAATGAAGCCCTTCGAGGGAAGAGAACTCATTGGAGAACTTTGGCACGCCAATGGCATAAGAAGCCTCCTTTCAAAGCTTTCCCTAAGGAACCATCTGGAGCAAAGCTGGTGAAATTTTAGATGCCCTTTGCAATAACTGTTTTGTTGTTGCTGTTGTTGATGATGATAATTATATATATGTATATATATATGTATATGTATATATATGTATATGTATATGTATGTACATATATGTATTTATTTGTTCATTACATGAGAACTCATGTAACAACAACTTAACCTTGGGTAACAAATTATGATGATGGTGATCACGATTATAATGGTGTAACACCTCGATGAAATGATTTTCTATGCAGAACAAGCTTCACACAGTTTCTCGCGAACAAGATTATTTTGAAATGAATGAATGCTTCAAGGAGCAGGATCATACCTGCAAGGCTTGGTAAGAAACGAGTCGAAGTCGTAGCACTCAAGATCACATGTGAGAGAGACCTTGAATTGACCAAACGGTGAGGCTAAACAGGAGTTTTTGCTGAATTCTAGAAAGGAGTGAGCGGCCAGGTGGCCACGGTAGAGCAACGAACCGTGCTTATAAAACGGAAACCACAGGTCCACATCCGTATGGCCACCCAAGAACTCTGAAAATATCAAGCACTCGAGACACATCGACATGTATTACAGAACAGCTCCTCAAGCTACTATCACCTAGCACAAGATCTTCAGAAGTCCTTCAAAAAGGAACCCTCAGGATCTTTTGTAAGCCCGCAACACGTATGTCGGACCAATATTAGAGTATGAGACGGTAGCTTTCAATCTTTAAAAGGAATCACTTAAATCACTTGAGAGTGCAAAACAATTTCACCCGAAAAAATTTTGTAAGATTAGGTTTATTTACGATAGAACTCTAATACGCTGCACGCGAAATTTCAACTTGGGCGATGAGACGTTAGTCTGCAGGAGAAAGAAATTTGACATTATTTAGCTACTCAAAATTTTGCCTGGTCAATCAGTATTGAACTCGCACGCGGTAGTTCGATTGAGAACGCCAAACACAAGGGGTGGATCTAGAAAACTGAACCTGCTATTTTTCTTTGAAGATTACGAAGCGAAGATAACAGATGGGGGAACAATTGCGTTTTGGTGCTGATACTATTGTTCTGATTTCTGTCACCGTAGGACCACACGGACTTGCCTGTGTAATAAACGAACAAACAAAATTCAAGTCAAAAATTTCTGATAAACTTAGTAGTTGAAGAAATTGGTCGATCGAAAACCATCAGTAAAAAAGAGAACACCCGATAGCAAACTCACTTCTCATGTCATAGAGTTGTCGGCTAACCGTTCCAGCATCAAATACAGCGTTTGTAGGGCAACCTACAATGAAAATTAGCACTGTAGAGCTGAGATATTCCGAGTTACATTTTCTTGCAATTTTTTCGGATGAATTGTTTTCTAATCTCCATCCAGAAACAATTGTTTGCGGAAAAGTGAGGGTGTAGGTTTTCCAGAAATAATCATACAATATATTCAGCACTGAACTTGGACGACTTCCTGCTCACCGAATGATGGAGTAGCTTATTGGCGCATTGTTCGAGAATGAATTAAAAGTGTTGCAGTCAGGAAAATGAAAGCCGTAAAGGGATAGAAATTGAGCCCGAAAATTTCTACTCCACTAAACCTTGAACCCTGCACTAACAACTATCACCGGCATCTCTTGAATTTAAGCATACTCCTTAAGCCTCTTACAATTCTCGGATAGTCGCCAGTTCGAGCTTCAGCATTTTGAGCTGGAGGACCAGGATAGCAGACTGAAACTTATGCAGGGTAGCGTCTTAGAAGGATAATCTACTATATGTCTTTGATAAACAAATCTTGGGCTAAATTATGGAAAGCGATTTTTGTTCTGCTTCTGCGTAGCGCTCTGGAAGATCGTCTTTTTGTGGAAGGCTTTCCAGCATTTTAAACTATCTCTAGACTTACATTGCTTTCTTGAGCGTGTCCATGTTCTATTTGCCTACACCGAAGGTTTTCGTCTTCCGCTTTGGCACCTGCAATGCTCCGCCTTTATTGTCTTTTTTCCAGTACTTTCCTGCACAGATCAATGTCAAGTTTTAGTAAGCGTGCGTAGAGGAAAACCTATAGTTTTGACGCATGTAAAATATATGAGATGTCATATAAAAATTAGGGAGTTTAAACGTTTCGTGACATCCGAAACGCTCGGTTTTCGTGTCCTCGAGCTTTATGACTTAAATCTCGGAAACGTTACGGCGAAAGTTAACACTATGTCAGGAATACTATGTTAGAAACAAGATTCTCAAAAACCAGTGCTAAAGTGCCGACATATAACAGGTTACCTCAACCTAGAGATATGCAGGTTTAAAATGATGGAAAGTCTTCCACAGAAAAGACGATCGTCCAGAGCACTAGAAGCAGAGCAAAAATCACTTTCCATAATTTAGCCCAAGGCTTGTTTATCCAAAATGTATAGTAGAATTGTCCTTCTAAGACGCTAGCTTGCAAAAGCTAAAGAAGGAGATTCATCTAGACTGCGTTCTACGATAGGGAACCGCGGCAGATATGGGTGCCAATGCAAACTTATGGGTTATTTCCTTAATTAAAAAAATAGCAAAATTCTAAAAAGTAATTAAGCGTTAGAAAGAGCAGACCATGGGAATATCTCAAAATAACTGCAAGGAAATATAGTCGGCACTTGGCCTCTCCGAATCATTGCAAAGCTTTAAGATCACTCTCAAACGGTTATTTTTGGAGCTCGATGACCTATTGCTGGTATAGTTGGCTCTTGAGTTCAGAAAGCAAACAGTAGAATATAGCATAATGGGTTGGTGGAAATCTAAAAGTACAGTATGGGAATCTGTTGAAAATGTGCTCTGCTCTGGTAAAAACAGTGTTCGTACTCAACCGGGAGACAACACCAAATTAAGCATCATCAGATGCATCCACCCAAAAACTGTAGGATTTCTATGAGAATGTTATATTTTGTTCTGCCTAATTTCAAGGCACGTCTCTTTCAGAATATCTCTCCTTATTTTTGAAAAATTCACCGATGAGAAATCTCACCGTGTTCGAAAGAATATGAAAATTGCTTTCTAGCAGTTCGTGAGATTTAATTAGCTAGGCTATTTAATTTTTTACGTCAAATATGTAGACGTGCACAGTACTCATAAAATACTAGTAATCCACTTGGCAGTGTTTTTTATTGGAAGCGATATGTCAAACGCAATAGTTCTGATCAGAGCTGAAAGGGTTTATTCTGGTCGGAGTTATGATCATTTATGATCGTTCGAATTTAAAAATAAGAAACGGCGGAGATTTTATGTCCGATCCAATATTTTATATATCGCAGTTTAGAAACAAGATTTTTTCTTACTGTTAAAAAAAAACAAAAGGCAGAAACACACTCTTAGCACTGCAGAAACAGGCGGCAGAACTCGAGAGCTCTCACCCATTTTGAATAGGTGTCACCCACCGTAAGCAATCCTCAGATAGAGCAGGATTTGCAACAAGCACGCATGCATGCAGTGAGCAAGGCCAGGACAAATATTAGACCGGGCTTCGAATCCGGCAGCAATGTTGCGCACTGGGCATCCGTGGAAGGTCGTTGCGACTGGATCCAGTAAGCGCAGCGCAACTATACCAACATGGCACACACGAGGAAAGCCGGAACGGCTAGTGGTCGAGCATCAGCCCCACGGGAAGCTTGAAACTGAAGCCGACATCGGCAGGAGCACCGAAATCTGCACATGGAAAGGAGCCGTGCAGCTGCAGAATTCTTAACGACGAGCTAGCACTGCTGGCGCGTCTTTTACATTTCTCAGTTCCACCTTATGCCATACGTACCCTTTAGATAGTGCGATCGTTCTCCATTCCGATTGGCTACGGCAATTGCTACAGCACTGGAACAGCTTCATGATTGTTTGGACATCGTGAGACGAAACAGATGACCCATACTAGGGTAAACGAAGAAGGACAGTTGTACTCAAACACTTTCGGGATGCGCCACGTATTCTGGCTTAACAAGATGTCATGAAGGCGATTATTTGGCCTACACCATTACTTGCGGGGGTCAGTCGATGAATAAATCAGTGACCTATCTTTCTTAGAAAAGCATGGTATCAATTCACCGACCCAAGGGGAATGAAAGACCAGACTCATGAAGCACCAAGCGTCATCACAACGTTTGTTGTACTAAAGGCTGTGCGCTGTCCTTGCAAAGGAATGGGTTTGAGTAAAGCGCTCGCACTCTGCTTACTGTAATCCGCATTTCAATACTAATGATGAACCTTTATTCTTTATTATCTTTACGCACAGAGTTCGTGTTTCGGTGTACACTACAGACCCATTCCCTCATTTACCTCTAGACATGGAGATACTGAGACGGTTTTTTAATAGTGTGTTAACACGCCTACTGCTCAAGTTCGGTACATTGGCATTGGATAGAAGTAGGATGCGTCATGCCTCCAAAATAGATTGAAGATGGCTGAGCTTCGTCCTTCGATCTGCCTTCTTTGTGCAACACAGTACATTGTAAACGGCACAGTATGAACATACGTGTGACTTCCTGCCGTTTGTGCCTCATTGTAGACTGTAGAAGACTGGTCGTGGCAGGGGTGCACAGGGTGCCTCATTCGCCCCTCTATTGCATAAGTGGCGATTTGAATGCGTATTTGGCCTATAGAGAATGACTTACGGTGGCCAACCGACGTGCAAGTCAGTGTTTTATCCTCACAGACAGGTCTGGTACCGTAGGGATCGAAGACCAGATTTGGAAAGAGCGAAATGTCATCTCAACAACTGAAAAAAATAAGAAAATCAAGAATACTTTTTTAAATTTTGCTTTTTTTAAATTAAGATCTGCTTCTCCATTTGTCCCAGTGTAGCGTTCCACCTGGCAGCAGCCATGATTTAAAAAAGATTTTAAAAATTTCGCACCCCCTCCCCTCCCTCACCTGCCCAGGTCAAAACGAGAAGCGCGCTATTCTCTTCAAGTTGTGCACAGTCAGTAGAGCGGTGAAGTGTATAAAACGGTAAGCGATATCAATTGAGAGACTTCTCGAACTTATCGCACTAGCTCATGATCAGAGTTTGCGAAAATGGACGCTAAGAAAATTTGAAAACCCAGCTCGGGGTCATTTAATGTAATTAGAAGGCAGAACGCAACAGAATAGAATATCTATTGATCCAAAAAAAATGTGAGAAGCGCTGTATTCTACTGTTTTACTTTTCTTTTATTTTTTTAGCAATAAGTAATTGCCAATGAATCACTTGGAATGCAAAATTCTATTTTTTCATCGATAACCTACTCACTGAAAAGGCAAACATTAAGGACGCACAGTATGATGTGTTAGGTCTTCCACATAAAGTAGAGAATGTTGGTTGGTCGATGGACCTCGTAAAAAGTCGTTATCGATCGTTAATTCAATTATTTGAGAAAAATGTACCATTTGAGCTGGAGGTCACGTAGAGAAGCTGGTCAGCTGTTTATGATCGGTAAATTCGACGGCCGCAGTTAACCATTTGAAGAGAGGAATCACGTGGACATGGTCGGAGGAATAACGAGCAAGTGAAAAATCAAATGTTGTCTTCGGATACATCGCACATTTATCACCATCATTATGGGAACCAATTTGGTAATTATAATTGCTTGACAGTAGACAACCAGTTGCGGCATAAACTCACATCCACACTCAAAGCAATACAGAGACGAAATTGTTGCGTAGGTGTTAGTTTGAAGGAAAGCATTCCAGTTGGCCATAAATTTTGCGGTCAACTTCCCCTCCACTCCAGGATAGTCCAAATATTAGTCAGCTGGCTTGGCACAAAATTTTCATTTTTATATGTCGATTTCTAGTCGACACTATTTTAGAGATCGAACCGAACAAAAAACAGGAGTCGCCAAAGGTTTTTTTCCCTTATTGCAACGAACGATTTCCTGACCTCATGACTGTCTCAATTTACATTTAAAATGCGAGAGTGGCCTAGAGTGGCTTTTGCTGCTCTCAGTCCTAGCTTCGGTTTGTTACGTACTATAGATGTCGGTGGGCCGAAGCTCCCGGCTTCTCGATCACTCTTCTGGGACGCTTGCTCGGCGGATTCCTTTTAGCTCCTAAGCAGCAAGCCTTTATCGGACATCAACAGGGACCATCTTGTCGCGTTTCGTCCGAGTGCGAAGATTCAGTCGAGTTGGCGACGTCAAAATCTTCACTCAGCAACGTTCCCGTCGTCTGACTGTCTCGCCTAAAGTCAACTTGCCATAGCAAATCTATTATCTATTATCTAATATATTATATTATCTAATATTTAGGCTGTTACGATTAGAATACTGCAATGCAAATTCCTCATGTCGATATTATTACAGCTCGCCTTGCTGCGAGTAGGTCGTCCTTAAGCATCCTCATCTGGTTGTCAGCGAACACCCTCAGCTTTTTTCACTTCACTTCGGAGCAAGGTAAAGGGGTATTGGCTGGCCGGAACGGAGGGGGAGCTGGGAAAATGACTACAGGAATCGGAGGAAAATTATTGTTGTCGGACGGCGGTTTACCAATACCGATTGATTTCATTTATGCTTCCACAGATTAAGCACTTTGGACTGGGACTCTCACAATCTGTTCCTCACCACATAGTAGAGAACGTGTACTTCTAAGAATAAATCGTATACGTGCAATAGAGGCAACATGGTAACCTGAACGATCCGAACCTCTCGGAATAAGGATAATATAAATGGCACTAACAAATCGGTCTACTAAACTGCAGCGGCCAAGATTGACAGCAACGCGCGAGCGTTTATGCTCGGGCGACGAGCAGCGTCTATGCCATGTGCGCGTTCGAGCGAGTAATTCCGGCTTGCCCTGGTTAGTGAGGGCCCTTTTCCCCGAATAATCTACAAGTTTAGAGTTCAGCTTAGCGCTCCTACGAAAGAAATCGCTGCGATTGCGCGATGACGAACTTTTCTTTTCTACTGAGGCTGAAAATTTCTTGTTTCTTGCAAAATCTCCTTGAGATTGCTTTATAGTATTCAATGGATCTAGATAGTGAGAGTGTAGTCTCCCTGAACGTCATTTCACGTATTTTAGCAAGTCAGATTAGGTACAGTTACCATTTGTACTGATGAGAAGGCTTCTTGCAGAAGAGAACAAAGTTTCGATAGTCTTTGAGAAGGGCAATGAACATTTCCTACATTTCGTCTACTGTGCTCAAAGCCGATGGCCCACTCCAGTCAATATTCCGCAAAAAATAGATACTTTCATCATAGTTAGTCTTACAGCAATCTCTAACTGGTCGCAATAAGGAAGGAGGCCTTTGAGCTGGAGATCACGTAAAGATATTGGTCAGCTATTTATCATCGATTATTTTGACGGCCGCAGTTAAGCATTCGAAGTGTGAATCACGCGTTCGGAGTAGTAATGAAGGAAACGCGAAACGCTAAGCAATCGTTGTTTTTGAATTCACTGCACATTTATTGCCACATTCATTGCACATTTATTTTATTGTACCAATATGGTAAGTACAATAACCTGACCGTAGTCAATCAGGAGCGATACAAATACTGAACTCCCACATGCAAAGATGGTAGTCAATCAGACACGGATACAAGTTTGTTGCGAAAGCATTAGCTCGAATAAATCCATTCTAGTTTGCCATAAATTTTCCGGTCAACTTGTTCGCCCATTACTCCAGTATAGCCCAAATATTAGTCGACTGTTTGGCCTAGAATTTTCATTTTTATTTGCCGACTGCTGATCACTACTATTTTAGGGATCGATCCGAACAAAGAAAAACAGAAGTAGCCAAACTTGTATTTTCCTTTTGTGGGTACAAACAATCTCAGACCTTGTAACTGTTAATTCGCATTTAAAATGTTACGACAACGAAGCATAATTTGAACCTTGTGTTGCAGTTGGAGGCGTTGTGCAGCTCGATCCACATCTTGGAGTCTTTCAATTAAAATTCAAGAACTTCTGCTACAATCCAATTATTAATGATCGATCGGAGAAAATAATTTCCCACACCAGCGTTAGTCTATTGTAAATCGGCCCCATGATATCAATACCGTTTCTGTAACAAAGCAAAAGAAAACTCACCACCGAGTAGTAGTGATCGTTGTTGATGTCGTCAACAACCCAGACACAGAAGCTCTGCTGGCCGCATACGCGTTGGTAGACCACGCAGAAAAGATTCAATAAAAAACCACAAAGTTAGATTGACGAGCCTAACTGTGGTCGCTGATGTCGAGGCATTGATTTGTCACCAGCGCACGAAGTGCGTATACCTATAGCTAAGTAATCGTGGGTTCATCCCAACCCTACTTCAGTGTACAAGGTAGGTCAGCGGCCACCAGCGCTTCTTGGCCCCTCAAGTGAAAAAAACAACCATATAGGCTGAACAAGGTCGTGGGGAATAGGCGACAAAGATCGCGGCTACACAGGCTGGCCGACGATAGGGACTCTCACACAGCCACACAGACTGTGGGCAGATCGGCGAGTAGCCTAGAAAAGTAGCAGCCATATAGGCTGCTTACCACCCCCTAGAGTCGAATGCACGGTCCCCGAGGCGGATTCCCCTTGATAATTTTGGATTCGAGCCCGTTCTGGCCGACGGGCAATACCAATAATCGATCATCTGCACGGTGATCGTCTTAATCTCCCTTGGACATCACTAGCGCATCTATGATTCACCTGTATCACCTGTATCACCTGTCGTCCCGTTGATCATCGACTTCCTCGAGCGGGCGCCAGCAGCGTCTCCATTCGTCCCCCCTGTCGCGTGCCAGAGTGGTCCAATGGATCCTCCTCGCTGGAGGGACACGAAGAGCGTCATAGCGGTCGTTCAGGGCTTTCACGAAGAAGTCCGACAAACGCGTTGGTGAGCGTCCTGGTGTTCTCTTGACATCCCGCGGAATCCAGTCGGTGACGGCTCTCGTCCATCGGGTGTCTGCGAAGTGCATTACGTGGCCGGCCCAATTAATTTTCGAGGACTTGGCCCATGCGACAACGTCTCTCATCTTCGAACGTCGGCGAAGCTCGGAACTCCGGAGGCCTTCTCTCACTTGCGTGAGTCGTGTCACTCCGAGCGTCGTCCTCTCGATTCCACGCTGCGCGACGCTGATGGCGTGTTCGTCCTGCTTTCGTATAGCCCAGGTCTCAGAGGCATATGTTAGGTCAGGAAGAACAGTGGAGTCTAATAGGAGGGCACGGAGTCGGACGTTCTTCGTCTTCTTCGTGACTTGTTCACGCTCTTGAAAGCTCCCCAAGCCGCTCGTTTCCTCCTGCTCAGCTCTGGCGCTAGGTCGTTGGCCGTATTGACTTCGCGACCCAGATAGACGTAGCTGGAGCATTCGGAGATGTTCGTTCCGTTGAGCGAGAATGGGGCATCAGAAACTTGTCCGTTCCTTATGAACATCGTCCTCGTAAGACTCAGCTGCTGTCCAACGTTCCCACATACACCATCGAAGTCGGCCAGCATTCGCTCCGCCTGGCTGATGCTCGGTGTTATGAGCACGATGTCGTCAGCGAAGCGAAGATGATGTAGTTGCCGACCGTCGACCTTCACTCCCATGTCTTCCCATTCTAGTTCGAGCATGACGTTTTCGAGAGTGGCGCTGAAGGGCTTTGGGGATATGGTATCCCCTTGCCGAACCCCTCTCTTCACGTCGATGATGACGTCATTGTAGAATGGTGAGATCTTGGTCGTGAATCCACTGTACAGCTCTCGAAGGACTCTGAAGTACTGAGTAGGAACGCCCTGAGTGAGCAGGGCTTCGATGACCGCTTCAGTTTCGACAGAGTCGAATGCCTTCTTCAGGTCGATGAACGTAAGGCAAAGTGGCAGCTTGTACTCTCGCGACACTTCGATGAGCTTCGTAATGGTGTGTATGTGGTCGATCGTGCTGAATCCTCTCCGAAATCCTGCTTGTTCGCATGGCTGTCCTTCGTCCAGTGTTCGGCCGATCCTATTCAGGATAACTCGAATGAACAGCTTGTAGACTACGGACAGCAGGCAGATCGGGCGATAGTTGCCAATGTCGTGCACGTCTCCTTTCTTGTACAGCAAGACGGTCCTGCTGGTCTTCCACTGAGATGGAACCTTGCACTCCGACAGGTAACGTGTGAAGAGCCGTGCCAGGGTGTTGATGAGCGCTGGCGGGAGGTTCTTCAGGAGTTCGGGTCTGATCCTGTCGAGACCGGGTGCTGTACGTTTCTTCACCGACGAGATGGCGTGTCGGATCTCGGAAGGGAGAACAGAGGGGATGACGTATCCATCCTGCGGAAGATGGGATGGGGGCAGGTGGACGTGGCTATCGAAGAGATCGGAGTAGAAGTCGTGGATGACCTTCTCCATGGTCCTTCTGGAAGAGGTGACGGTTCCGTCGGGACGTCGGAGAGCGGTCATCTTGGTCTTGAAGTTAGTGAAGTCTCGCCGGGCATTGCTTATGCTTAACCCTGCCTCTGCAGCTTCAGCCAACACTTCCGCCCTTCTCTCCTTAAGATCCTCCTTTATCGCCTCTCTGCATATCTCCGCAAGCTCGGACGTCAGTTGGTAGTTGCCTGACGCTCGTGCTGCTCCACGCTGGCGTATCAGCTCGAGAGTTTCCGGAGACAGGCGTCTCTTGGTGGTCTTCAAGCTCTCGGCTCCCTTCGCACTATCGTGGAAATGGTGCACGAAGCGGTCGGATTCCTCATCGACGTTGTCCATGACGGCGTCTTCCCAAAGGCCGACAAGAGAGGTGTAGAGGTCCCAGTTGATGGTCGTTTTGGGATTCCTCTTCTTGAACTTCGCGGCCTTCTCTCCTTGACGTGAAAAGCGGAACCTCGCACGAAGGAGGCGGTGGTCCGATCTCGTGTAGAACTTGGGCACAACTGAAACGTCGGTCAGGCAATACTTGCGATTGAAGATGATGTGGTCGATCTCGTTGTGGAACTGGCCACCGGGAGATTCCCAGGTCCATCGTAGGGAGGGAGGTTTCTGGAACTGTGAGTTTCTATGGATGGTCTTGCTCCACATGATAAACTCAGACAGCCTTTCACCTTGCTCGTTCCACTCCAAACCGTGGGTTCCGATGTGAAATTCTTCCGGCGACCTTCGCTGCCCGATCTTGGTGTTGAAGTCGCCGATGATCACCTTGTAGAAGGTGTGATCTTTCTTAAAGAACTTCTTCAGCTCCACGTAGAAGGCTTCGATTTCTTCGTGGTCGTAGTCGGATGTTGGGGCATACGCGACACGAATACAGTCAAAGCTGGTACGGAGTCACATCGCTTTAGTCCCAGACGTCTGGATCGGTTTGTCAGAGACTCGTACGAATCGATGTTCATGGCCAAGTGCGTGTTGACGAGGACACCAACGCCGCCTACTCCCCTGCTGTCGCATGTTCCGAGGAACAGTTCTTCTCCGGAGTCGTAGGCGGCGTGTAGGGGGTGGTGTCTTCTCGTCTTGGTCAGTCCGATGACGTCGTACTTGATCTTCCTGGCTTGCATCATCAGGTCCTCGACGGATGCTTCCGATGCGAGCGTGCGGGCGTTGTAAGTACAGACCGTCATCCTAGTCCTTCTCAATTTGCGCAGCCTGATCAGGCCCTGAGATTTTAGCAGCCTCTTCGTACTCGTCCTGCCCATCGCTGCAGAAATGGGGGCTCTTTCGGGGTCAGGGGAATAAGGCCGTTTAGTGCTGCTGTGTTTGACTAGAATACACACGGGTAGCTAGTCGGGCTCTCCTCCGGGCAGCCAACCAGACTGCCCGAAGGGACGGGGCGAGACTTGAGGCGGCCTCGAATCGCCTTACATGTACTCCCAGTCTACCGAGTGCAAGCATTTGGCCGGGCCGGCACAGTTACAATCCGCACAGCCACGGACACATCCACGCACAGTGTGCATGAACATGCCGCTCCCAAGGAACAAGGAACGCGTCGAGCCGACACAGCAGGAGCAAGGAGTCCATCCCCTGCATACCACCTGCGTCTCTGGGCAGTACACGGTCGCATTTGGTTCGCGTTTAATTCCCCTATCCACCACCCGGGAACTTGCCACGTGGCCCTACGACAAGCGGCCCGAGATCCCTCTTAACAAGAGAGCCCGAAGGCTCTCTATCGAGGTAGATCCGTGGCATCTATGATTATATTTGTTTGTATCTACATTCTCTTGCTAGTAAAAAGCAGAATGATTTCAAGGAATAGAGAGGACGCTTGCGATTCCAAAGCAAGCATGCTCAGGAGACCTCCGGACTCAAAGATACCCAGGTTGTCGCGCAGCTACTTGTGCACTGACGGTGAACCGTCACCTATCATTGACGATATTGATGCACATTGATGCATTGATGCAAACATTATTAAAAATCACTTCTTCTAGAAAATTGTCTCCAGTATCCTCCTGCTCATCTTGCAGCTCACAGGGAAGTTCCACTGTTAGACCTGGAGTGGCTTTTGCGGCTCTCTGTCCTTGCTTTGTTTTGTTACGTACTATAGAAGTCAGCTACTCTCCACGTATAGGGAACTCTATTGGTGACTGGAGGCATCGACGGCTCATCGCTGTGAAAGGGCTCGATTGAAATGAGAACGAGGATATGTACTAAAAACTGTTTAGTAAGTGCCTGCTGCTGTGTGCTGAGTCGTGTGGGACTGAAGCTACCGGCTTCTCGGCCTGAAATACTGGAATGCGAATTCCTCGCGTCGATATTTTCAGAGCTCGCCTTACTGCCAGGACGCCGTCGTTGAATGTCCTCATTTCGTTGTCGGCGAATCTCTTCAGCTTTTTGTAAGCCTCTATGCTTGCATCAACAGAACTGTTGTTGTAGAGCTGCAGCTGTGTTCGTTGTTTATGGCGTAAACCAGTGATCGGTTTCACATCCGTAGTCGGCCAGAGAAAGCTCTGAGCAGGTACTGAACTGGTTAGCACGCTGATACCTCTGTCCGGGGTCACGAAAATAACCGAACCAGCTCACCCTCCGTTTCCACGAGAAGGGATAGTAGGAAACCCGAAAGGCCGAGCCCGAGCCAATTTGACACAAATTCAAGGAAGCTATCTTAAGGAGTGCAATTTTTGACGAATAAAGCGCACGATGACGCATGGTAGCGCCGGCTGTAACGTGCACCCGACGCCAGATCCCTGATTCGAGTTTCCCACCTAAGTCAATGAACGAAACCTTCCATCCTTTCGAGATCATCGAAGACAACAAACAAATACAACGAGATACTAAATTGCTTGGAGAGGACAAAGTTTACTTCACTAGACTTTTGAGTAGCCATAGCATAAGCCAAATGCGCATTTTGAATTGCTTCCACCATATCCCGCAGAAGCAGAACGCGTAGGGGAGTCTGCGAATAACTTTACAACAATAAACAATATCTAAGGAATGGCTGCTGTTTATCGAAAACTCCGATTTTTGGCTAGAGATGATGGTATGAGTTGGGAATCACGTGAATATGTCGGGACCGACTTGTTGTTCAACCGGGATTGTTGGTTCCGCCCAGATTCAACCAGCTGGGCTGGCAACCACTTGATTGCGATAATTGATGGATCGACTTTACAGCAAGTGAGGAGGGGAGGACGTTATATTGGTTGACCAATAAGGAATGATTAATCAATAGTATTGATTTTTGTATCAGAGTTACCGATTTTCGCCCGGACTCATCAATGTGGAAGTCACGCAAGTATGGTGGGTTTTGATGCAGGTCGAAGTACTTGATAAAGAGACTAAGGCCTATGGCATACCACCAGCGACGAGTCCGGCGACGGCACTGCCAACGGACAAGTAATCGACTATTCGTGTTGGGACCTGTCAGAAACAATGGGGAGAGAGCTCGTGCTTGACGGTTGTCGCTGCCACGTCGGCACTGCGTGTCGTTGGAGAGCGGGCATACCGCCAGCGACCGGTCGTCGCTGCGCTTTGCACGGCGGCCAGCTGTCGCCCGACCCTATGCACCACGCATGCACGCACGCAAGCGTCCCTAACCGCGCTCCAGTGCCAATTCTCGCCCCCGCCCAACACCGCCGTCGCTGAAACCACCGTTCCCCCGTCGCTCGGCTCCTCCCGTCGCTGTACTCGTCGCCGGCGGTATGCCATAGGCCTAATATCAATATTATCATTCTTCGACCGGCGTCTTGTACAGATTTTACCGACCCTTCTCGACACTATACATGTCAACAGCATCGGCCGACGAACAATATCGGTCGACATTATCGATTTTTTTTTATGAAGAGTGGGAATCGCACGTAGTATGTGTTGGTGCGTTTAGAAGTCGGTGTCAACCATTTTGAGGAGTTTACACTATCCTAACCTACGTAATGAGCGAGGTAAGTCCCAACCAGACTTTAGGCGAATGGTATGCCACTGGACGTCTAATATATTACGCATGTATATCGGTACCAATCCCTTTTTTGTTTGGGCTATGCATTCTATCTCTACCGGCTATCGAGGCTGCAATTTAAATGCGTGTTTGGACTGTACAATGACTTGCGGTACGCAGCCGATGAGCAAGCCATTGATTTGTCCTTTTCAGACAAATCCGATACTAATTCATCGACCTCATGGAGTCGAAGGCTTGGTTCGCCTGGCGATAAACCCAAGCAAACGCGCCGAATGCCCTAGATTCCAGGAACCGAGCTCGTATAGTATTTAAAGTTGATTATTAAAAATACAAGATTGAAAAGACTTTTTAAAAACTTTTTTCTTCACAATTTTTGATTTTTTAAATTCGAGCTTGCTTATCCGTTGGCTCCAACATTAGGAAACTGGCAGCCGCAATGTTCTAACGGCCACCGGGATCCGATTCCGCAACTACTTCCTTGGCACGACCGTCTCTCAGCGAGAGGCGCGAACGCAGGGACTCCTTAGCGTCATGAGGCATTATTTTGATGAATTCCAGCTTAGGGACTCACGAAAGTAACTGAACCAGCTCACGTCCGCTTCTATGAGAAGGGACATTAGGAAAATTGAAAGATCGAGCCTGAGCCAATTTGATACAGATTGGAAGAAGCTATCATAAGGAGTGCAATTTTTGACGAATCAATGCACGATGACATATGCTAGCAAAGTCGGATGAGGCGCCAGCCGTCACGTGCGCCAAACACTACTCAGTCAATCGCACCTCTAGGTAGATCCACCAAACGTCCAGTAATTACGAGTCCACAGCGAAGCATCGATACCCACAAGGAAAAAACCGATTATTTATGGCGCCAAAATAGCCCGTAGTAGGGAAAAATTAGATAAGGTGGGGGACTCAGGGAAGGAAGAGCTCGGATATGGAAGGAAATGGAAGGAATCCATGCAGGACCATGCTCGGGGGCGCTAGCGAAGAGGCGATGACGTCATTGCGTCATTCATTGATCGACGCAGCGGACTGTGGACGGCCGGCAGCTTGGTGAGTTTTTATGCTTTTTCTGTTTTGCTGTTATTTTTGTTGGAACTGTGCTTTCGTGCCAAGTATTTCTTTGCTATTGTGTACAGCTGACTTGATGTTATATGTCTACATGTTGTACCGATCTTCATGCTTTAGAAATTAATAAATAGCCTCTCGTAATAAATGAAGAATTGCATATTTTTCCTGCTTGCTTCTTTAATCGCCTGTGATGCTATCGTGACGTCACAAAAACGCCGCAGGTACGAATCCTTCTCCTAAGTACCCGTATACATCTAGACCAATGTCTTTACATTACCACACATATGGGAGAGAACAATATGTGGTAAGCCTCTGCGTTCGCTCTGACAGAGATGCCCTAGGGCCTTTTAGTCGATGTATCTACGGGTGCTATTGTTTGAGTAGGTCTGTGCTTCGAGTTTTCTACCTAAGCCAACAAACCAAACCTTCCATCCCTTCGAGGTCGGCGAGGACTAGCAAATACTAGACTGTCGGAGAAGGACAAAATCTCCTTGACTAGCTTGTTGGGTATAAGCCCAAATTGCGCACATTCGAACTGCCTCCACCACATTCTGTAGAAGGAGAACGCTTTTTGTAACGAGTGAACAATATCAATGGAACAAATGTTATCGATCGAGAATATGGATTTTTGCTAGAGTTGATCTTCCGAGAGGGGAATCTCGTGAACATGTCAGTAAGCGGATAGGCTTCGCAGAATGTAATCAATAGGCTATTCAGCCACTATCGAACGAAGACATCGATTTTTGACAGAAATTAATCACTAGAGTTGGAAATCTCTGAAAATGATGAGGAGAAGACTCATGGTTAGTAAACGATTTCGATCAGACAGCCGTTCTTGAGCTTTTGAGTTTCATACATTTTCAGGAGGGAATCGGGTGAATCTGCAGTACGGTGGACATGCTACAGACAAATGCATGTTATCAGCGTTTTCGTCGTGTTTTGACCATGTCGCAGGCGTTCCTGACGTTGCACTTGGAAACCGCCAAACATGTTAATGAATCGATAAAAATTGGAGACATTGCAAAAGATCCAGTTTTTTAAATGTGTGTCTTTTCAAATTTCAGACGTGCTTTGCGTTTGTCTCGGCGCAGTGAAAGTGCTCGTCTTTGTTGTACATTTGAACATGTTCTCTAAAAGAAGTACCCAAATTTTATTTTTTCTTATAGATGCAAACAATTTTTCATCATTGTCGTGCTACAGACACGAAATGCTATGGTAACCACGCGTAATTCTAAGCACGTCACAAATCTTGCAGTGCACCGTGTAGCGCAGATTCTTCCACATCTTATCGCCTCCCATTGGAAATCGAAGAACTTCTACTGCGCTCCAAGCACTGTTAATCGGCAGCAATAATTTTTCGCCACCAGCGTTGCATCGGGCCTAAATCAGTATCATATTAACAATACTAATCTCTGCTAAATAAGAAAGCTCGCCACCGAGTAGATTTGATTGTGGCTTTTGTGGCCAACATCCGTGATACGGACGCTTTAGTTTCACTGCCTTTCAGGCGCAACTCGTTCTTTGACAATGGTCGATCTAAACGCCTCCCTTGGGCTCACGAACAGCAACACCACAGAGCCGCTTCTGTAGAAGGCGTCGTAGTGCGCGCCCCAGAGAAATCCACATAGCTCGTTAGCTCCGGCAAGAGAAATCACGTTGCTGTCAGAGAATTCAAGCTGAAGCCGACTTTTATCACTGATCACGCTTGCGATTTGAAAGCAAACATGCTCGTCAAGGATTCCAAGGGTGTTGTTAAGCACTCGCATTGACGCTGGCGTGTCACCAGAAACTAACATTGAAGCAAGTCTAGCCACAAATCAGCCCTTCTAGAACAATTGCCTCCAGTATTTTTCTGCTTCTGGCTTTTGTGACTCTCATTCCTTGCTTCGTTTTGCAGCGTACCATACGTGTCGGTGGCTCGGCAGGTATCGTCAGCTTTGCTGGTATCGGTAGATCTGCTGGTATCAGCGGCTAGACGTAAAAGAGAATGGGGATATGTACTAAAAACTGTGTGGTGAGTGTTTGTAGTTGAGTGTTTAACCTTGTTGATGTAGCGCCGAAGCTCCTACTATCTCTATCGCTTTTGTGGGACGCTTGTTCGACGTACTACTTTCCGCTCTTAAACAGTGCACCTTTCTCAGACATTTCTCCAAAAGTTGAAATTAATTATAAAGGATTATCCCTCGGTCCATGTCTCTGGACAACTTTTGGCGTGGTGGGTGCAACATAAATGTGACCATCTTGTCGTCCTTCGTCCGAGTCCGAAGATTCACTCGAGCTGGCAACATCCAAATCTGCATCACAGTCAGGAACATCCTCGACGTCGCTAGGTTGGACGCTGCCTCACCTAAATTCAACTTTGTCATTGCATGGCTATAATGGCATTCGTAAGTACCTATATAATATCATTGTCATTATATAGGTACTTACGAATGGCGTATTGTAATTCAAGTTCCTCATGTCGATATCTTCACAACTGGTCTTGCTGCGAGTACTTCATCCTTAAGCGTATTCGCCACGTTGCCGGCAAATACCTTTAGCTTTTTATAAGCCCCTATACATGCGTCCCACGGATCTCCCTCGATAGAGAGCCTTCGGGCTCTCTTGTTAAGAGGGATCTCGGGCCGCTTGTCGCAGGGCCACGTGGCGCGTCCCCGGGTGGTGGATATGGGAATTAAACGCGAACCAAATGCGACCGTGTACTGCCCAGAGACGCAGGTGGGATGCAGGGGATGGACTCCTTGCTCCTGCTGTGTCGGGTCGATGCGTTCCTTGTGCGTGGGAGCGGCATGTTCGTGCACAGTGTGC
The DNA here is from genome assembly GCA_947359475.1 of Heligmosomoides polygyrus bakeri. Classification (NCBI taxonomy): domain Eukaryota; kingdom Metazoa; phylum Nematoda; class Chromadorea; order Rhabditida; family Heligmosomidae; genus Heligmosomoides; species Heligmosomoides polygyrus. The sequence goes on along the minus strand of OX375866.1, from coordinate 84,388,305 downwards.
GTGGATGTGTCCGTGACTGTGCGGATTGTAACTGTGTCGGCTCAGCCAAAAGCTTGCATTCGGTAGACTGGGAGTACATGTAAGGCGATTCGAGGCCGCCTTAAGTCTCGCCCCGTCCCTTCGGGCAGTCTGGCTGGCTGCCCGGAGTACCCCGCCCGCACGACAGAGCCTGACTAGCTACCCGTGTTGTATTCCAGTCAAACACAGCAGCACTAAAGGGCCTCATTCCCCTGACCCCGAAAGAGCCCCCATTTCTGCAGCGATGGGAAGGACGAGTACGGAGAGGCTGCTAAAATCTCAGGGCCTAACCAGGCTGCGCAAACTGAGAAGGACTAGGATGACGATCTGTACTTACAACGCCCGCACGCTTGCGTCGGAAGCATCCGTCGAGGACCTGATGATGCAAGCCAGGAAGATCAAGTACGACGTCATCGGACTGACCGAGACGAGAAGACACCACCCCCTACACGCCGCCTACGACTCCGGAGAAGAACTGTTCCTCGGAACATGCGACAGCAGGGGAGTAGGCGGCGTTGGTGTCCTCGTCAACACGCACTTGGCCATGAACATCGATTCGTACGAGTCTCTGACAAGCCGAATCGGACGTCTGCGACTGAAGCGATGTGGCTCCGTGCCAGCCTTGACTGTGTTCGTCGCGTATGCCCCAACATCCGACTACGACGACGAAGACGTCGAGGCCTTCTACGTGGAGCTGGAGAAGTTCTATAAGGAAGATCACACCTTCTACAAGGTGATCGTCGGCGACTTCAATGCCAAGATCGGGCCACGAAGGTCGCTGGAAGAACTTCACATCGGAACCCACGGTTTGGAGTGGAACGAGCAAGGTGAAAGGCTGTCTGAGTTTATCATGTCGACCAAGACCATCCATGGAAACTCGCAGTTCCAGAAGCCTCCCTCCCTACGATGGACCTGGGAATCCCCCGGTGGCCAGTTCCACAACGAGATCGACCACATCATCTTCAATCGCAAGTATTGCCTGACCGATGTCTCCGTTGTCCCCAAGTTCTACACGGGATCGGACCACCGCCTCCTTCGCGCGAGGTTCCGCTTTTCGCGTCAAGGAGAGAAGGCCGCGAAGTTCAAGAAGAGGAGTCCCAGAACGACCATCAACTGGGATCTCTACACCTCTCTTGTCGGCCTTTGGGAAGATGCCGTCATGGACAACGTCGACGAGGAATACGATCGCTTCGTGCACCATCTCCACGATAGTGCTAAGGGAGCCGAGAGCTTGAAGACCACCAAGAGACGCCTGTCTCCGGAAACTCTCGAGCTGATACGCCAACGTGGAGCAGCACGAGCGTCAGGCAACTATCAACTGACGTCCGAGCTTGCAAAGCTATGCAGAGCGGCGATAAAGGAAGATCTGAAGGAGAGAAGGGCGGAAGTGTTGGCTGAAGCAGCAGAGGCAGGGCTGAGCATCCGCAATGCCCGCCGGAACTTCGCCAACTTCAAGACCAAGATGACCGCTCTCCGACGTCCTGACGGAACCGTCACCTCTTCCAGAAGGACCATGGAGAAAGTCATCCACGACTTCTACTCCGATCTCTTCGATAGCCACGTCCACCTGCCCCTACGCCATCTTCCGCAGGATGGATACGTCATCCCCTCTGTTCTCCCTTCCGAGATCCGACACGCCATCTCGTCGGTGAAGAAACGTACAGCACCCGGTCCTGACAGGATCAGAGCTGAACACCTGAAGAACCTCCCGCCAGCGCTCATCAACACCTTGGCGCGGCTCTTCACACGCTACCTATCCGAATGCAAGGTTCCATCTCAGTGGAAGACCAGCAAGACCGTCTTGCTGTACAAGAAGGGAGACGTGCACGACATTGGCAACTATCGCCCGATCTGCCTGCTGTCGGTAGTCTACAAGCTGTTCACTCGAGTCATCCTGAATAGGATTAGTAGAACGCTGGACGAAGGACAGCCATGCGAACAAGCAGGATTTCGGAGAGGATTCAGCACGATCGACCACATACACACCATTACGAAGCTCATCGAAGTGTCGCGAGAGTACAAGCTGCCGCTTTGCCTTACGTTCATTGACCTGAAGAAGGCATTCGACTCCGTCGAGACTGAAGCGGTTATGGAAGCCCTGCTCACCCAGGGCGTTCCTACTCAGTACATCAGAGTCCTTCGAGAGCTGTACAGTGGATTCACGACCAAGATCTCACCATTCTACAACGACGTCGTCATTGACGTGAAGAGAGGGGTTCGACAAGGGGATACCATATCCCCGAAGCTCTTCAGCGCCACCCTCGAAAACGTCATGCGCGAACTAGAATGGGATGACATGGGAGTGAAGGTCGACGGCCGGCAACTGCACCATCTTCGCTTCGCTGACGACATCGTGCTCATAACACCGAGCATCACTCAGGCGGAGCGAATGCTGGCCGACTTCGATCGTGTATGTGGAAGCGTTGGACTGCAGCTGAATCTTACGAAGACGATGTTCATGAAGAACGGATGGGTTTCTGATGCCCCATTCTCGCTCAACGGAACGAACATCTCCGAATGCTCCAGCTATGTGTATCTGGGTCGCGAAGTCAACATGGCCAACGACCTAGCACCAGAGCTGAGCAGGAGGAAACGAGCGGCTTGGGGAGCTTTCAAGAGCGTCGAAGAAGTCGTGAAGAAAACGAAGAACGTCCGACTCCGTGCCCACCTATTCGACTCCACTGTTCTTCCTGCCCTAACATACGCCTCAGAGACCTGGGCTATACGAAAGCAGGATGAACACGCGATCAGCGTCGCGCAGCGTGGAATCGAGAGGACGATGCTCGGAGTGACACGACTCACGCAAGTGAGAGAAGGTCTCCGGAGTTCCGAGCTTCGCCGACGTTCGAAGATCAGAGACGCTGTCGCATGGGCCAAGTCGTCGAAAATTAGGTGGGCCGGCCACGTAATGCGATTCGCAGACACCCGCTGGACGAGAGCCGTCACAGACTGGATTCCGCGGGATGTCAAAAGAACACCAGGACGCCCACCAACGCGTTGGTCGGACTTCTTCGTGAAAGCCCTGAACGACCGATATGACGCTCTTCGTGTCCCTCGAGCGAGGAGGATCCATTGGACCACTCTGGCACGCGACAGGGACGAATGGAGACGCTGCTGGCGCCCGCTCGAGCAAGTCGATGATCAACGGGACGACAGGTGATACAGGTGACAGGTGATACATGCGTCCACAGCTGTTGTAGAGCTGCAGCTGTGTTCGTTGTTGATTTCCTGAACAAGTTACTGATTTCACATCCGTCGGCCAGAGAAAGTTTTGAGAACCGGTTAGCATGCAGATGGTTCTGTTTGCAGGCTCAATAGCTTTCAGCTCTGCCTCGACGAACATATCAAACTGAAGACCAGCTGTTAAGTGCCGAGTCTAAATGAACAACCTTCAATTACTTAACAATACCTGCTTGTGTGACTGTTTCTCGATGCGCGTATCCGATTGCAGGAGATTACAAAGTCCGACATCCAATCTTTCAAAGAGCCTATTGAGCACTGGTCGGACGGGGCCGCTCTTGACCGGTTGGCCGCCATATAGCATGAAGAACGGGTTCTCGCTATCCGCGTTCAGAATTTCTTCTTTTTTGACAACACTAAAGAAAGAAGGTTGGAATTGCTTCTAGATTGTTATTTCATGGAATGAGCGAACGAGAATTGAACAGAGTACACGTTCTGCTGCTATAGTGCGATGAACTGCTCGATCCGTCGATGCGGATTTTCGTAGATGACGAAAAACCCGCACTTGCATGTGCTAAGGAAGAGCAGCTAAGAAGGTTTTGATGTGCTACGCTAACAGCTGAAGATTGTATCACTAACCCACAGCTGCTGAGCCCGTCCCTCAAAGCGGGCGGTTCTCTTGGTCAAGCCAGTTGTACCTGGACTTCGATCCGATTCTGACAAGTTGACCACACAGTTGACTCTGCAAGAGTAGCGCATCTTGCAGATTGACTCGTTTCTTGTCCCATAACAGCGGAATATAGGTCATCATCAGTGCACTGTATGAAGAAATTATTTTTTTATTATTGTTGGTTAAGTTGTTGAAGCCAAAATAAGTGTTTACTCCATGACGAAGTTGTAGTCCTTCACACACAGCCTTCCACTGATCTCAAAGTCGGTCATGATATGTAGCCCCAACCTCTTTATCCACATTTTCGTGCTGGACAATCGCGCGCAACATGCAATAGCTCGCTTCTTGAATGCACTTCGCATTTAGCTCGATGGTTTGCAGTAAAAGCGATGTATAAGGTAACCTTTGCCTTCGGCTAGGCCCTTATCCCAGCAAATGTGTGACTCCTATTCATATCACGCATGAGCATATGGGACTCATAAAGGATGAGAGTATGCGCAGAAACTATATCCTCCTTTCTCTTGCACCTCCTGCAAAAGACCTGTACTGATTATGAGTGAAGGAAACGAAGACGGCCGAACGCACTGGACAGCATATGCCGATCGACAAATTTATAGAAAGAGGTTAGCGCTTTTGCGAATCTAACGGCAAGTGGCTACGGGGAATCCGCTGTCGAGAACGCATCGAAAGATGCTCGGCATAATATCACTGGAGTATGTGACGTCACCTATCGTGATGAATTCTCCCACACTGAAAAAACAACGAATTGTCCTGATATTTTACCGTAAACTTTCGGCACTGTTGCTTGCCAGTGTCGTGCTCGCACGGCAACCAGCACAAAATTGCGCTGCGAAACTTTTGTACTTCTCACAGCTATCTCCCTCTGACAACCGCTAGTAGCTTTACGGAAATGTACACCATGAACTGGTTCTCGTTTTTGAATACCCAGATCTGTACATCACGGTCTTTCGAAAACGGGAGAGCCATTCACTACATGTTCCTGAAGCATCTCCTAGTATGCTGCCATTATCGGGTGTGCCGCACTTACTACCTTCCTACATATTTTCACCTTGTCGTTTGATCGTGACGAGGCTCAAGCGGACGTTCGTAACCTTACATTCATATAGAATAGTCACCGCCATAAAAACCCACCTACTTGAACGCTCACTAGCACTGTAACTCACTGTGTAGCAGTCCAAAATGTAATCGTCGTTGGTATAGCAGAACATCAGCTTCTCCTCTGATTTGCAAGAAACCAACCGTGGTGGCGTTCTCCACTTGTGATTATAAAAAATGGTGGTAGAGAATCGTAGTCGCTCCAACAGCGTTTCACATTTGTAGTCCTCGTCAAATACGATCCTGTAGTTAAGGTGGCAGCCAATCAATGGAGCAGCACATATACGAGGCAACCATTGCAAGGCTCATAGATCACAGTCAATAAATTTCCTTTTGCCATCACTAGTTTCTTACATCCGTTGTGAAAACGACTGCCAGCTGCTCAGCCGTAGACGCTGATGGCTGACCAATGCATAGGATCTTCCCTTGCGATTCGATATGCACCACGGGTTTAGTGCACGAAAGTTTCCGGTTCTGCTCCTTATACGGACGATACGTGTAGGACTGCAAGATAGTAGTGAGTTCTGTGTGCAACGTTAACATTTTATTAGGCAGTACCTTGTGAACGGGAGCACCTACTGGAGTGAGCTGCTTTATAACCCCATCGCATATTCTAAACTCGCGCTCTCCAATTGGATCGGGAAGACGCGAGAAATCGACGGAAATCTTCTTCATTCCCTCAATTATCCCACGTCACACCTGATCGGCTACCTGATTGGGGTTTCATTATTGCAATGAATCCAAAATGCAGATTATTTTTGTAATAGATTTGATAAAAACCTAGGACAACGGGCAATAGTCTACCTTTGCCGCAGTGTGGTGACCTTAATTTAGACGCAACGCCGAATTTATATGGGAACCTGGTTGTCGCTTCCCGATGATCACTAGTACCATCCACGCCCTCCGACCACATGCCGTTCCGCCCTCGCTGAGGAGGCTATAAAACAGCAGGCAAGGGAAACGCCTGACGGTCTCCTCCCCCAAAGGCGAGCTCGAGCGTCCCTTTCCCTTCTCCCTATCCTCTCCACCGTAGATCATCCTCTATGTATCCTGCCCCGTACATAGAATTGTAATCGTTTAAGAGAAACCTTGTCCTACTCCTAATGAATATTCCTCTCGCATGATCCATGCTCTAGGCCCACCTTTTGTATATCCAATATCTTACCCGCATGTTCCGAATATTTTGTATGTCTGTGTATGAAGATAAACTCATATAAAAGAAATGTGGTGTTCGTTATCTCTGCTACGTGATCTTGCCTTCTGGCACTCCTTTAGCACGTTAATAAACCGAACCGCTGGTTTATTACATGAGTCCCGGCTAGGGGTTCTTCAAGTAAAAACTCACAATGAACGGGCTCTCTTAACTGTACTAATCCTACTCTAGTGAGCTAGAATTCTCTCATATCATCGGCTGATGCCAAAAATCACGGCATTTCAAACTGTATACATAACTGTGACATTTCTAGCTAGTTTACCCAGCGAACCTCTCATTCTTATATAATGTATCTGTATTTCCGCTAACTCACTGCCCCTATTTGTTTCTTAATATTCATGGCTGGTTTATTAGATGGAGATCCCGGCAAACGTCATCTTCTCATATATGATGTATATCTCTGATAACTCACTCTATCTGCTTCTCATACTTCATATACCATCATCCAGCCTCCTCCCCCTCCCCATTACGCTCGAGCTCTGTTCTATCTACAGCAATAGACTAGTCGACGACGACGTTAGATACTTCGGAAACGACCCTGGACGGGGCACAGCGCGAATATAACATAAATTGTTTATTGACAGGCAATAAAAGAAAACAAATGCTCGAGCCGAGCAACGAGCAGCTATCAAGAGAGAGAGAGAGAGATTGACACTGGCTGAGGCGTTCTTAAATACGGCCACGGAGTGACAACGATACGAGAAAGATACGATCATGAGAGGGAGCTGAGGGGTCAAACCGGTGGCGAGAGTTAACAGAAGGATCAAATCGGGAGGCAAGTGACATAGGCAAATGGATAGAGTTAACACAACACCAACTTGGAGACCGCCATCCCCTATCAATAGTTGATTTCTGGATGTTTTACACCTGTGACAACCTATCCTTTTTCCATAATATTACAATATACCTATATGTAAACAAGTCTGTCTCATTCTCTCATTTCTCATTCCTTTCTCATATAGAAAGAGATCGCACATGAATAGAAAATGCGCTCTCTTACACGAAGCTACCAGAATTACATAAAGTAAATAAATATAAAATTCTGAGCAACGAAGTCCTGGCCAAACTGCACCACACCTCGTGAACTAAATAATGTACGAATAATAATATTATGTGGCGAACGATACGCGCATGACCGTATAAAGGTCCAATATAAAGAAAAATATTCATAGTCAGTGCGGAAATAGGTCACTATTAAAAACTAAAAATAAATTATAACTTATAACCATTCCAACCCTTATAACCATAAATAAATAAATTTACAGTAACTTAATGATCCTTGAGCCGATCTGAAAATCACGGTACCGTCACACCACGGGACATCGCAAAAATTACCTCGCCGCTGTTTTCGCGGCGCCGACCGAGACCAACGGCCAAGCACTTACTCCACGGCATGTCATTCGATGACACGACGGTGCGCAAATTACCTGGCGGCTCATGAATTATCCCTATAATATTCGAAAAAAAGCAAAGTCCAGTCCTCTCCCGTTTTTTATGGCATGCATGACTGTCTCCAATACAATAATTGTTGTGCCGTCACTAAATTACTTGGTGGAGACTAGGATTCACACCAAACATCACATTATAAGCATCGCCTACTACGACTATATAAACACACCAGAAGCGACTCCATTTAGTCGACTTAACCCTCGACTGTGGATACTTCTCCACACAAGCACCCAAGCTTCTGTCGTCTACCATCCTTCTACCTACTCTTCGACTTGAAGCTCTTGCAGCTTCTTTTTGACTTCATTTCTCCATTTCTCTTGCGACTTTGTATTACAAATACAAGTCACGCTTTTGTTAAATACTTCCAATCGTCGGCTGGTAGCCAAGAAGAAGGTGAACGATAGGAAAGGATACACTATTATTCTGAACGACTATATTCACACCACGGTCAGAACTTTAAGTTCTTATTTTTTATTCGCACTTCAATATTCTTGAAATTAAACGTTAAACTAGATATCTCGTGAAAATCAGTTTATCAATCACGATAGTTTAACCAAGTTTTCAAGCTGCTTAAGCCGATCCATAGCACATCTAAAACGCATAGTACCTCTCGCGAAGGCACCGATATAATCTACGAAGCAATCCGAGGCCAAGATCTAGCGAGAGTGACGACGATCAGACTCTCTCTCAACCAGGGTCTCCGTTATAATCTCCAACATTTGGAGAGGAACAACTAGACCCACTTGAATTTACCACTCCCTCCAAAGAGGATCTACTGCTATATAAACTAGCAGAAAACCTTGAAAAAGTCAGTTGACAACAATCTGTCATTCGACTCCAAAAATGGAGACTAAGCCTCCTGTCGCCACTGATCCTGCATTATATACTTCTTGTAAGCTCCTAGTTGGCCGCGTTGGAAAACTTTCTGGTGACGATGATTGTACATTCGAGGAATTTCTCGACATTTACACTGAATTAATAGATCGCTTGCGAATCCCATTTGAACATGCCAAGTCGCTGATGCCTCTGTACCTAACCGGTGAAGCCAAACTTAAGTACGGCAGCCTAAATGCCGACTACACAGTCGATTGGAAATCCCTGACTATGGTTCTCGCGAAGAAGTTCAAAACTCAGGCCCTCCTTAGTAGCATCCGGGATGAGCTTCACAATCTCAAGCAAGGCAAAGAAAGTATAGGAGAATTTGCGAGGAAGATCCTCGCCAAGACTAAAGTAGCCTTTCAAGGAGAAGATAAAATTGTCCCAAGGAAACTAGCAATCGAGTTCTTCATAAAAGGACTAAGACCGGAAATTCGTAGGGCAATCTGCCGTCTTACGGATACGGTTATCTTCGAATCTGTAGTTGCAAATGCAGAAAAAAAGTCCCGTATTGTGAAACAAGAGCGTAGGGAGAAGCATAAAACTGCTGATAGTTTAAATTCCTTTGTTATTAATGACAAGGGAAAATGCTGCAGAAGCACCATTCCACCAGATCTGCAGAAGCATCCACCACCAAATCCCTTTGGAAGAAACGCACTGTGAAAAACAGCTTTTGCATGTTTCTTGTACTCATTCGAGTACATCCGAATGTCTATGGGTCTAAAAGGAGCCCCAACAACATTCCAACGCATTATGGATGATTCTAAAAAGTACCTAAAAGCCCAAGTTTAAATTTATATAGATAATCTGATCATCACATCGGAGTCACCAGACGAGCATGTTCAAGATGTCGATGAAGTACTAGGCAAAATAGAGCAAATAGGTATGAAATTAAAGACATCGAAATGCGAGTTTGCTCGCAAGGAGATTAATTTTCTCGAAAACGTTCTGAGTAAGACGGAATACGTCCAAATCCAGATAAAACCAATGCCATTGATAATTATCCCAGGCCGATCACTGTTACAGAGGTGAAAGTATTCCTAGGAATGTGTACTTTTTTTCCGCCGGTATGTGCGTAACTTCGCTGACGTAGCTGCACTCCTCTCGAATCTTCTTAAGAAGGACACCCCCTTTAATTAGACTAATCATTGCGAAGAATCCATGCTCCAGTTAAAAGAAGCATTAATGACGGCCCCAATATTGGTTGCACCACGATTGGGATCACCATTTGTTATTGAAACTGATAGTTCGGCGAAAAGCATAGCTGGCGTCCTTAAACAAGATCAAGATGGCCAGCTAAAAATTATCTCCTATGCAAGTAGAACCCTCAATAAGCATGAAGCTCGATTCCTGCTATAGCGCTGGAAGCGCTAGGTTTGGTGTTCGCCGTTCAAAAATTTCGCGATGGCGCAAAAACCACCGTTATCACAGATCACCTCCTCTTAAAGCACTGCTACACCGCAGAGATCTGACTGGACGATTAGCAAAATATCAAATAGTGCTTCAGGAATTCGACATTACTATCGCCTACCGCCCAGGAACTAAGAATACTGTCTGCGACGTGTTAACACGTTACCCGCCTGTGGTCAACGCAGTAGACAAGTCCAGCAGCAGTCAATGAGTGTTAAACCTAACCAACGTTCGAAGAGAGCAAGATAAATGTCTCAGGATAGCAGAGTACAAAAGCGCACTCAAAGATTCCAGCTTTCATGCTGATTACCCCCACATGTTGGATTATTGTACTCTGAATGATGTCCTATATCGCATACCATCAAGCATGAATCAGGACCCTATATTAATGCTGCCCGATAACTCAAAATTATAATTAACTTTAATTGCTCCATTCTTCTCGAATGGGCGCCGCTCATCTTGGAATTGCTAAAACCCAGAGCATGGTCTCTAAAATCGCAGTATAGAATAAAACTTCTCAGGATATCAGAGACTACGGTACCAAATGCAAAGAATGCCAACTTAGGAAAGACCCCGTGCCTACAGTGTTAATGAACCGCTCCATAGCTACGACGTACCTACGAGACCGTGGGAACGAGTCCACTCAGGCATAGGAGTCGCGCGGATTTGATGATCGATTAATGGATTTCGAAGCAATTGAAAACATCAGACAATTGACTTTGGTCGATGTTCGAGTTTTTGGCCGGTGCTATCGGTCTTCTACCGGGCGCCCCCCTTCGGAATCGGAACGGGTCGATCGACAATTGCACTTCGCGTTGAAATTTCATATGCGTTCACGACACCATGTCTTGGAAAGCGCTGAACAACTCAACAAAACCTAGAAACAGGGTTGAGGATTTCGAAAAACTTATTTTTTCTAAATTTTTGAATTTTTTCCACTCCACACTTGCCTCGTAGTTTGCCCTGCTGTAGCGTTCGTCTTGGCAGTCGCGGCCCGCACCACCAGGTCCCTGATTTAGCAGCACCGTCCCTCAGGAGCACAGCTCAACCGCGACGTGCTAAGCACCACCAGGTCGCTGATTTCGCAACGCCATCCTTCCGACTCTTAGCGACGGGTCCGCCTTCCCATGCCAGAGATGGATCGTCTGGAGGGTCATGAAAGGGACTTCCTAAGGACTTCAGTGAAAGGGTTCTTCGAATTATCGGCACCACTTTACCATCCGCATTCTTGAACTGGTACTTCTCGAAACAAACTAGGAGATCTTTGAAGGAATTTTTCACCTGCCCAGGTGTTGCCCACTGTCCTTAAAGATTAAAATATGTCTTCGTTCCTTTTAGGACGACAAAAAAGAACAGCGTTAATCAAACCCATTAGGATGCACCGCGCATCCTACTTCTACGGGATGTCGTGGAGGCCATTTAAATGCGTATTTGCTTTAAACAATGACTTGAGGTGACCAGCCGATGAACGCGCCAGTGCTTCGTTCTTTACAGACAAGGCTTGCACCAACTCAGCAACCCCGGAGGCAGGGAAGGGCAACATAAGGAAATGATTTTGATACAAATTGGAGGAAGCTATCTTAACTAATGCAACTTATGAAGCAGAACGCGTGGGACGGTATGCTGTACTCAATATCGATCGAACAGCTTTAGTGGGTCAAAATATCGATTATTGCAAGAGCTTATCGTTGTAACTGGAAATCACATGAAAATGTCGGGCAGCGGATTGAATTACCAAAGTATAAAGGCATCGACTAGTCAGCTCTAATCGATCGAAAGTATCAATCTTTGGCAGCAGTTGGTCTGGAAATCCCACGAATATGACGGGAAGCTGAAACGTCTTGACGAATAGCAAAAGTAGAATTCAGAAACATTACAAAAGATCCAAATATTTCATTTTTCTATTTTTAGAATTCAGATTTGCTTCCCCGGTTGCTCTGGTAAAGCGATAATATTCTTCCTTGTGATAAAATTTAACATGTTCTCTTTTAACAGGAGTAACCAGACTTTATTTTCTCTTACAGATATGGATGCTTGTACTTCCTTGTCACATTACACATTTAAAATGCTATGATAACGATGCATAACCTTAAGCACGTCGCGGATTTTGCAGTTAGTAGTGTAGAACAGCTTCGCCCACATCTCGCTATCTTCTGTGGTAAATCGAAGAACTTCAGCTCCGCTCAAAACATTACTGATCGCCAGCAATAATTTCTCACCACCAGCGCTGCTTCTAACCTAAAGCGAATTCATAACAACACTGGTGTGTCTTCAAGAAAACCCTAGAAAAGTCACCATTGAATAATAGTGGACGTTGTTTTTGTCGCCAAAAACCGCGGTGCAGGAGTTGGAGCTTCGCTGCGATTCAGGCGCAACACGCTCCCCGAGAACGACAACGGTCGCTTGAAACGACTTTGTTGAGCGCATGAAAAGCAACGCTGCAGAGTTGCTCATGCAGAAGGCGTCGTAGTGAGCGGCCCAGAGAAGACGACACAGCTCGTTAGCCCCAGCGATAGGAGTCACGCTGGCGTCAGGGAATTCGAGCTGAAAACTTGACGCTGTATCACTGCACAACATAAGTCGTCGTGTCAGATGAGAATAAGGTCGAAGAGTACCTGGCTGGTAGTGCGTTCAAGGCAGTGTAGGACGCTGCGCTATCCGCGTACACGTCGAAGCTGTGCAGACATGGCGTGGTCTCCAGGAACACTGAAGCTGCTTGCGATTTCAAAGCAGGCATACATAAAAGACCACAGGCGTCAAGGATCACCGTGGTGTCGTTCGGCCGCTGATCTCGCGCTGACGATCTCGGTGACCTGTCACCTGAAACCAACAAAAACTGGACGCAAGTCAGTGCAAAAAAAAGCTTCAAAAAGCTTTCACAAAAACTGCCTCCAATATTTTCCCGCTTGCCTTGCTCACAGAGAAGCTCCATCATTAGACTTGGAATGGTTTCAACGGCTCTCTGCCCCGCCTTGTTCTGCTGGCTATTCTAGGTATCGGCGGCTCTGTTGGTGTCGGCAGCTCTGCAGGAATTGGTGATTCATCGTCATGGAATTCGTAAGGATCGTCTGAAAAAGATATAAGGGATGAATTTAAAAACTACATTGTAAGTGCCTCGCATAAACTTAACCTTCCACATGTGGCATCGATGTTCCTGGCTTTTCGGTCATTTTTCTTGGACGGTTGATCGGCGTATTGCTTTGAGATCCTAAACAGCAAGTCTTCCTCTTGTATGTCTCTAAAAGTTGAAGGGATAGATAGAGGCTTACCCCCAGATCCGCGTTTCCGGGCAACTCTTACCTCTTGGTGGATGCAACACCACCAGGACAACCTTGTCGTCCTCCGTCCGTGTCCGAAGATTCAGTGGAGCTCCCCACATCCAAATCTGCATCACAGTCTGTAACATCGCCGTTGTCGCCAGGATGGAGGGTGTCTTGCCTAAATGCGCTTTGTGGTTGCATGATTTACCTAGGCTAGCTACGATTAGAGTGCAGTGCAAATCCCTCACGTCGATATTTTCACAGCTTGCTTAGCTGCGAGTACATCGCTCTTAAAGTTCCTCATCTCGTCGTCAGCGAACACGTTAAGCCTTTTATAAGCTTCTATGCATGCGTCCACATAGTTGTTGTTGTAAAGCTGGAGCTGTGTTTATTGTTGATGGCCTTAACAAGTGATACATTTCACGTCCGTCGTCGGCCAGAGAAGGCTTTCAGCAAGTAAACGAACCGGCCAACAAGCAGATGCTTTCGTTCGCAGGGTCGACGCCTTTAAGCTCTGCCTCGATGAACACGTCGAACTGAAGGTCAAGCTGATGGCTCCGATTAGTTATCAATTATGCCTGTAAGACTGTTGGTTATCGTGACCTCCCCCCCCCCCCTGTTGCAGGAGATCGCACAGTCTCCGCATCCGATCCTTTCGAAGAACCCATTGAGGTCGCCTCGGGCGAAACCGCTATTGACCGGCTGGTCCCCATACAACAGGAATAACGGGTACTCTGCGTCATCCGCATCCCAAAGCTCTTCTTTTCCGACAACACTGAAGAACGAGGATCTAATTTAGATTTTTTTTCGCGGAAGTAGTGAACAAGAATTCAACAAATTACACGCACAACTGTCTTACTGCGATGAAATGTTCAATCCATCGATACGAGTTCTCGTCGATGACGAAAAACCCGCTCTTGCATGTGCTATTGTCTTTCATGAAGTGCAGCTGCTTGGGATTCGGATACAGCCCAACCTAAACACGTTTTGATCTGTCATGCTAACAGCTGAACAATGTCTCACTAACCCATAGCTGCTGAGCACGTCCATCGAAATGGACGGTCCTCTCGGTCAAGCCAGTTGTACCCAGACTTGGATTCGATTCTGACAAGTTGACCACACTGCCGTAGCGCATCTTGTAGATTGACTCGTTTCTTATCCCACAACAGTGGATGATATAAGCCATCACAGCATTGTATGAAGAAGTTATTTTTGTTGCTATTAGTTAATTTGCTGAGGGCAAAATAGGCGTTTACCCCATGACGAAGTTGTAGTCCCTCACACGCAGCTTCCCAGTGATCTTAAAGTCGGCCATGATAGCCCCAATTTCTTTATCCACCTTTTCGTGCTGGATAATCGCGCGCGTCACGCAATAGCTCGCACCTTCCTGAATACACTTCGCTTTATTACTTGATGGCCAATAAAAGTGATCTCTAAGGCAACCTTTGCTTTCGGCTTAGCCCTTATCCCAGCAAATGTGTGACTCTTCTTCATGCCACACATGAGCATCTGGGACTCATAGAGTATGACAGCTTCCGCAGAAGCTATATCCTGCTTCCTCTTGCACCCGCCATCTGCAAGCGTTCTGACTGAATACGAGAGTGAAGGAAACGAAGAAGGCTGAACCTACTGGACAGCATGTGCCGGTCGACGAATTTATGAAGAGAAGTCAGCGCTTTTGCGAATCCAACGCAAGTGGCTACAGAGACCCCGCTGTCGAGAAGGCATCGAAAGAAGCTCTTCACAATACTACTGGAGTAAATAACGTCATCTATCGCGATAACTTCTCCCACGCTGAAAAAACTTCGAATTGTTCCGATATGTAAGTATGTTTCCGTAAACTTCCTTCACTGTTGCCTACCGCTGTCGTGCTCGCATAGCAACCAACATAAACCGGGCTGCGAAGCTTTCGTACTTCTCACAGCCATCCCCCGTCCGACTACCGCTAGGAGCTTTACGGAAATGTCCACCCTAAAGTGATGATCGTTTTTAGTGGCTATGTGTGCGCGTCACGACATTCCAAAAACGGCAGAGCCATTCACCATTTGTTCCTGTAGCATCTCTTTGAATGCTGCCGTTATCGGGTGCGCAGCAGTGATCACCTTCCTCCATATTTTCAGCTTCACGTCGATTAGTTGTGAGGAGGCTTAAGTGGGTTTTTGAAACCTTCGATTCTTATAGAGTAGTCATGTCATCATAAATCCCACTTACATGAACGCTCACTAGCACTGTAACGCTGCGTGTAGTAGTCGGCAACGTAGTCGTCGTGGGCATGGCAGAACATGAGATTCTCCTCTGGTTTCCGAGAAAACCAATTGTGCACGCGCTCTCCACCTGCGGAACACAAAATCGAAAGTGGCGCCACAGAATCCTAGTCGCTCCAACAGCTTCCCACCTTTGAATTCCTCGTCATACGCGATTCTATATTCAAGGTTACGGCCAATCGATGGAGCAGCGCATGTGGGAGGTGGCATCTGGAAAGTTTATAGGTTACGGACATTCGATTTCCTTTTGTCACCAGGCCCTTACGTCCATGGAGGCAACGGCTACCGGCAGATAAGAAGCAGACGCTGATGGCTGACCAATACATAGGATCTTCCCTTGCGATTCGATATGCACCACGGGTTTAGTGCACGAAAGTTTCCGGTTCTGCTCCTTATACGGACGATACGTGTAGGACTGCAAGATAGTGGTGAGTTCTGTATGCTACGTTAACATTTTAATAGGCAGTACCTTGTGAACGGGAGCACCTACTGGAGTGAGCTGCTTTATAACCCCATCGCATATTCTAAACTCGCGCTCTTCAATTGGATCGGGAAGACGCGAGAAATCGACGGAAATCTTCTTCATTCCCTTGACTATCCCACGGCACACCTGATCGGCAATCTGATTGGAGTTTAATTATTGCAATGAATCCAAAATGCAGATTAGTCTTGCAATAAACTTGATGAAAACCTAGGGCAGCGGAAAATAGTCTGTCTTAACCGCAGAGTGCCACACCGTAGGTGCCCAAACTTGTCCTCATACACAGCCCTACTGCAATATGAAATAAATGATCGGTAATAGCACCTCGAGACCAGAATTTTGTCGAATCGTCTCCGGATGAGTACGTAAGTGTCTCCTAAGGCGAAACTTTGAGTGCTTCCTGCAGAAAATGCAGGACTGACAACCTTCCGAAGGAGTAGGCGGTAAGAAGATGCCTTAATAGATCTTGTGTTGGTCTTTTAACGCGATTGTAGAACAGCATTCTAACCTTTTGTGAGTTTAACTTACGGCTGTCGAATTAAGCCCTCTTGTCGCCACTCGGCGATGCAGTCAGTAGCCATCGCACCAAGGCCCTTTCTAGTAGTTTGTAGTTTGTATACCTATTTTTCCGCAGTTATAGGTTCTATGGGCCCGGGCCGATGAATGGGGTCAGCTGACGACTTGGCCCGATCTTCGTCGATAATCAAAGTACCATCCCTGCTGGCTCCTCGTTCTTTTGCCTTCCTCCATACCGACTTCATTGCGTGATGCCATTGACAGTTGTGTGTTGAGAGTAATACGCTAATCTGAAACAACAAGTCTATAGCAACGCTCCCATTGTGTCTTAGTTATTATGTGTTAAATTATTGTCGAACTTTGATCAAAAAATGCACCACGCTCGCGTTGATCACGTTAACATATAGGAGAGAGTCAAATGTCTGTGCAAACAATGGCCTGACAGCAAGGAGTCGTCATCAAGTCGAGCAAATTCAGGGAGAACGATTAAAAGGGAGGAGCACAGGGCTGTACAGAGAGAATACAAAGTAGAATGTATCATAAAAATAAAAATGATGTGCGTGATCGAAGAGGATTCGAAGGCACGGCGTAACACGAAGCAAGCATGGGTGTGTAGAAAAAAAAGAGGAATCGCAAAAGAAAGTTTAAAAAAAGGAAAAGGAAAGCGTAAGAAAGAAAAAGGGGCGAAGAGAAACTCTCGATGGGAGGGCCGCAGAAAACTGTGCCATAAAATGGAAAACTGGTTTTTGTAATCGACATTGTTTGAGAAAGTCGCTCGATAGGAGTTAACTGATAGATTGGCCGGTTTAACAAATAATATCAATCTAGGGCCGGATCCATCAACGACTTACAGCAGTTTAACAGAGAACATTACAGCCGAAATCCCTGATAGCGCGGCTTACCAAGCGATATATTGAGCGATAAGCTGCGTTATCTGAGTTTTCCGCTGTGAATTCTCTATTAAAGTTATGTAAGTCGTTGATGAATCCGACCCCTGCTTCGTAGTGTACATAGAAGGGCAATAATTACGTGACTGTCATCTCAGACTCTAGATAAAGATCGATCTGGCTTAAGGTAATACCAGGAATCTCGGGGATCACCAAGTTTGCGGTTCCTGTGAGGATTTCTAGCGCAACTCTCATGATCACATCTACGCACTGCGGGTAATGAAGTAAAGACACTCTTAGTTCATTTCTGCGAGACTCAAGCCTTACTGTCCGAAATCGTAGCAAGATGTGCATGACTCCTCTTTTACATCGAACAGTCATTGCTAGAGTTGACAACAGTCTAACGAGGAAGCCATCTCAAGGAATGGTCTGAGCAGCGAAATCGGTGTACATGGAGGGGAGCTCTTCTGCCCCAGAAATACAAATACACATTAGCGCGAGTCAGGCAAATAACGGAACTACAACAGATTAAAAATTGGGTGCGGTCTTGTAGCCTGACGCAGTCTGGATCTATTTCTCCCTCAGCGGTGGCAGTAGGTGCTTAGGCAGTAGTAGGATAGCCAACTCATACGACATAGATCGCGGGTTCGAATCCGCTCGCTGTGATTTCGTTTTCATGAATATAAAAGTTGAGATCGTTGGATTCAGTAGCTATACTGATATTTTGCTCTTTTAATTTATTTTTATTTAAATTTTATAACATAATATTTGATTGTCATAGAAAAATTAGGTAATTGAAAAATGCAGGACGTTGAAATGAGAAATGAAATTAATGAAGAAATATAACGACGTCATGTCTAGTTCGTCGCGAAATCGATTCAGAGCTCCAAAGTTTCTGCCAAGCCAAGTAAGCCTTTCTCATACCCGCCTTTCTTTACCAAAGGCTTGTCGAGAAAAGGAGGTTAAAACACTGACCAGTTAATATGCCACCCATCACAAGCCATTCCGAAGGACAAATACGCACTCTATTTGTCTCCATGATACACAGGTAGAGTGTACAAGTAGAATACAAGTAAAATGCATGCCACCTCCCAGAAAGGGATTGATTAGCGCGCATCCCAAAAATGAGAAGGCTTGGAGTCTTCCATCTTACGATTAGATATTGCTTGAGTGTTTAGAGTTTGCGCAGCAGGAGGAGGCGCAGGCTGTCCCGGCACCCGAAACCAGGTTCTTCGCCTGCCCCTTCCCTGGCCAATCATGTGTTCCATCCCTCCGGTGTTGGTGAAGTTGTACGAGAGTTCTCCGGGAAGGACAAAACACTATTTGTGCCTTGGCTGGCTACCGTATGTCATTGCATAGACCAAATACGAATTCAAATTGCCTCCACAACATTCCGTGGAAGTAGAATGCATGAAATATGAGGACGTGCTGAAGTGGTGATACTTTTATAGCAACTGCTTCGCTCTCTGCTGCAGTACGCTGGGCTAGAGTAGCATTCCCAGTAAAAAGTTCACGAGGTGTTACTCCATTTTAGGGAATGCACCGCACTCGAAACCTTCCGCAAATCGCAAGAGCTGCACGACTCTATTGCTGGATTGGACCTCTTAATGTCCTTGCACTTATCGATAACCTTTCAGGAAACTAGTTGGAGTCAGGGTTCGACGAGGAATTCCTACCCAGATTTTCTACAACAGAAAGTAAGACGTAAAGCTCTTCACCAAATGCTATATCATTGTAATACACGTCGATAGACTTCCTTTATTTTTCTGGAAGACGATTCGGTCCGGAGCGTGAGGAAAAAAGGGTGGTCATTCTGTTCGCAATCAGCAGTCATCTATTAGCCCAATGCACTGTATTAGTGAAAGCTGCTCGATTCAAAAAGAATGCTACAAACTGTTCTCGATACGAGAGAAGATTTGGATTGAATTGAAGATCTATACATCTCACGAAGAAATTGAGGAATGGCGGAATCGAAATCAAAATATTCAATAATAATAATCAATAATAAATAATACTACAGTTTCACGCCAAATTGGACCCATCTCACTGCGATATTTTCGGAAACGGACTGAACATCTTTAAATCGAAGGTGTCGCTTTTGACTAGTCACTGTTTAAGAAGGTTAAAATAATTCTTCAATCAAAAAAAAAAAACTGTACGACTTTTTTGAAAACGAAAACGTAATGCTCATCTCTCCTGGAAAGTAAATGCAGCGTTTGAAATGTTATGATTTTTTTAGGAGAGGAACAGTTTCAAACTTGCTTTGAAACGCAAAAAACAGCAGTGTTTTATGCTCTGCAATAATCTTGTATGACTGCAACATGCTGTCAAACCCTTTAAACTCTGGAACTGCAAATTTGGGCTGTATATCGCAACCTGAAGTTTCTCTTGCTAAGTAGCTGCAGAACAACCTCAGCTAGGACAAAAACCCCAAATTCATGCACAGTCTAAGGTGGACAACGCTTGAACTTGATTAGATGATGATACAGATGGTTTAAAAAACCCCTAGAGGCTTCTGCTCTGCAACGCCTTCATTGCTGAGACTGAAGACTTAAGAAAAGGTTTTTCAGAACCGATGTATAATACTGAGATTGAAGCACTGAATATTTGCAGTACAGCTGCAGACCAGAGAATATGGCATGGCTCACGAGACCAGCGGGATTACAGACATGGTGTGAGGTAATGCGACCCTGAATGACTATGAGGCCTCGACTAACATCGCCAGTGGCCACTGTACGGCACCGAAAGGCATCTATGTGTTCGCCTCCATTACTGGCCTTATTTTGACTAGGAAGCCAAACGACGTGGGCCATAAACGCTCCCTCTTTGGGATGCGCCATGCACTCTACTGTGAGGATGTCATGGATATCGCTTGAACTCCATTACTTATCAGAACAAATAACCTGGAGCTGGTTGCGCGACATCTATTGAGACGTAGTTTCTTCTCAAAAAATGTCGACGACAGGAACTCTTCCCTTCCCTTCAATACATACAACGAGCAAGAAGTATCGAAGTAGAAGTTGATAATGCACTCCTTCTGCTTGGAAGAATGGTTTACATGAACTACATGAACTACATCTCTGACAGCTGTGAGTTGACGTATGAGTTGCGGATTTATTGTAAAGCATGTAGTGAACTAGGTGGATTTCAGCAAAAAAAAAAGCCTGGCTTAGGGCTACACTGGAAAGCCCGAAAACTAAGCGTCTTGACAGCAACTATTCTGTGCTTTTAAGAGCATCCCACCACGGTTAAATAAAGGCGAACCACCGGCTCTGCTTTTTGTATAGGACGGAATAGTATAGGATAGGAGACCGTGAGGCTCTCAAAAAGGTTGCGAATTCGCCCGTCCTCAATTACATTGATATTTCATACTTAATTTTACTTTTCTATGTAATCAAGTGTCCCATACTATTCGTCGCAAGCAGGGAGAAGTTTGCATCATCTGTGCCCCCCCTGTCGAGGGCACGAGTAGCGTCATATTCTCCGCTCGAGAAAGAACGAAGAAAGCGAACAAAGTATGGGTGGGCGTCCTGATGTTCCCTTAACATGAATGGGACCGCTCTCTTCTAACGGGTGTACAGGAAACGCATCATGTTGCCGGTCCACCTAACTTCCGGCAACTTGGCTTTGCGGGCTCTGGGGAACTGTTCTTCCCCAGAGTAGCAGGCGACGAACGAAGGCGGTGCCTTCTCGTCTCGGTTAATCAGACGACGTTGTACTTGGGCTTCTCGACTTGTATCGTTCGATCTCGGTAGATGATTCCGATGTGGCCTACGGTGTTCTAAGTACATGTTTTCACCATGTCCTCCAGTTTTGCAGTTGGGTTAGGAGCCTATCCGTACTCGTCCTCTCACCGCTCCAGTAATTGCGTCTTAATCAGAGGAATGAGGACATTCAGTGACCTGTTTTTGATCCAACAAAGTACAATACGAGTAGCAAGTCCGGCTCTGTCGTGCGGGCGAAAACTCTTGTCAGCTACTCAGACTGCCCGAAGCGACAAGCGGGAGTTTTAAGGCGACCTGCATCGCATTGCGTTGCACTCCCAGTCAACCGAGTGCAGGAGTCCTTACCCGAATTCCATTCGCGTCTCATGGTCATTACAATATGCGGTACCACTTCGTACGGAATTTCGCTTTCGATCACCCAGGACGTGCTACTACATATCTGGTGGACAGAAGCCATCACCATTACTCCTGCTACTGCAAGAGACCCGAAGATTGTGCTGCTTAACGAAGCCACAGGCGCTCTGGGTATGGAAACCGAGGAGGTTCTTGCACTATTCAGGGAAATGACTGCAACCAGTTAAGCTCATTTAGGTTGTGCAAGTAGTCGATGAATAAAAAAACGGTAAGCCTAGAAAGCTCATTTCACACCAACCTTGGTCGTCCTCGCAGTTTCATTTCATTCCTAAACGCTAATTACACAAAGATCTCTATGAAGATTCTTGGGGTTTAAGACAAATCTTGTTTTATTATATAGAGAGTAAAAGGACATCGTGCACAGTCCAAAAATTTAGTTAGGTAAACAGAATTCAACAGAATGAGCGTTCCCTGCAGAAACTTATGATGGAGTCACTGCAGACATTACGGTGATTCATATATCCATACGTACAAAGACGATATTTTTTAACAAAACGCCCATTAGGCAATAGGGGACGTAAAGTAACTTGAAGGATTCTATGCGTAGAATTCTGACAAAAAGGGAAGACCAATAAGAGGAAACCGAGTATTCCGGAAGGGATGACGTTCAAAAAATGAAAACTGAAACAGAGACGATATCAGAATTGTGATAGCGCGCGAATGGGATCGACTTGTTAGAGGTAGGGTGTCGGTAAACAGATCCTTGGCGAGGAAAGAGAAGGTCACGCGATTGTGGCAGGCTTAGGGCTTTCAACCGGGACTATTCAGAAACTCAGAAACGGAGCAGTTGTGAATATAGTAGAATAAAAGCCGAAAAGATTCTGCCAGGGAGGAAATCGTCAAACGACGCAAGAGTTCTATTATGCTGGTCAAATCCTACCATCGCGGAAACCGGGGTTGTTCTTGAAGACGAATGAATCACAGTACAAGGCCCTTTAGTCGGATTATTGACATGGGATAGATTGCTGAAGTACTGAGAAAGGCAAAAAATATGTACAATTAATCATAAAGTGCATCAGATGCAAGGGAGACTTGGCTGATTGAGATCATCCGTTCATGGAGGGCAGCAATTAGCGGTCACCGGATCATTGCCCCTCCATCATGGGAGCAAATTTGGAACTTATCCAAAAGTACGAAATAGGTGAAGTTTGCTCTGAACTAATGGAGGAAGTGTGTGGCTTTCTTCTGCGCCATATAGCTTGACCTAGACCATCCTGTGCAAAACAGTCTGTGAAGTCCACGGTGACCACGAACGACGGCCTCAATGGCAAAATTAGGTTGATCGTGCATCATCCTATACAGTTATCATCTTATGGAACCTTAAGGTTTTAGGCTAAGGTGTGGTCAACCCTAGCCGTTAGACTGTCCGACAATTATTCACATAGATGTTGTTACTGACGACGCAAAAATGTTGATCATTTATTAGATTATTAACGTCATCGGATTCGGTTATAACGAAACTTTTCTATACCGATGGTGAACTAGTGAAAAAGAAATTAGTGAAGCCTTTAGATTCACGTGGGTATCTCAGGCATGACCTGCGATCAGTCTCTATAGAGCGGCAATAACACCGCAAGCGGTGCGAGCGGGATGTTCCCGTCATCAGAAACTCTTCTTTCTTCCCTTGCTTGAAACACTGATGAGTCGATTCAGAAGATTTTTCCTCACTCAATAGAGAGAAACTAATCACGTCACCAGTTTCTATGCTACAAGAGAGTCGAACGAACGTTGGTTCACGTTCAGAAGATTGTATCGACAATACCGGCCGCATCGTTTGGTCGTTGGACGGAAAGAGCGCAAAAGATTGCCTTTTCCGCCGCCTTCATATAGCGGCTATCTTCAATTCGAGTGCATTGAAAAATGTACGACATATTCCGGATCAGCGTCCTGCTACCTTCCCGACGAGGTTAAAATCCCCTACATAAGGTTAAAGAAGTTAGGTCGCTGGCATGTATTCTACTTGACGAGCCGCTCCTTGCGGCAGATAATTACACTCAAGATATATAGCGCATAGAGGAGGTAGATTGAACACAATCTCAGGCTTAAATCCTAGTTTAAATCTAAAATCACACATTATTGCTTAGCCCCTGTCGATTGCAACAAGGAGTTAGCAGAGCGGAAAGTTTTTCGGCTTTTATTCTAGTCATAATTGCTTCATTTCCGAGTATTTTTACCTTCCACAATCAACCTTCAATCTGCAACCTGGAATGAGTTGTCATCAGGTGAGTAAAGCAGTATGTTTTGATTTCCACACAGGTTTGGTTCAAATAAACAGTTAGCTAAGGTGAGAATCGAATCAAAAAGTCATTGCAGATGCGCACGGCATTGTGGTCTCCTGCTGAATGCGCCACGTGTCAACCTGCATAGGATCGGTGTTCAGTAACGCCACGAGAACCTGCTCTAATATTTCTCGCGGGTATCCGGCAGTGTGCAATGGATCAGTGTACACCTTGCAAGTATTTGACAGCGTTGCCCACACTTTAGCCTTCAGCCACCTTTAGCCGCCTTTAGCCACATGAGCCTTTAAACCTTAAGGTCCCATACCCATATATGAGGACGGTATAGGTTGATGCATGATCTGATTTTTCCAATCGATGAAACTCATCATAGTGGAGCGGACTTCGTAAGATTTTTAGCAATACCATGGTTTACAACAAGCTATTAGGTTGTAACGAATTAAATGGCACTGGCTCGCGCCATTTTTTTACGCATTTGATCAAGAACAAACCGTAACATGTGGCGTGTCATTTTGAAGCGCAAACTTTGCTCTACAGGCGAGTACCAAATTTTCTATGTAAAAGTGGGAAAACTTTAGAGTTTTATTGACTTTTTTGCAGATTGACAAAAGGGTAATCCGAGGCATTTACTTGTATGAATTCAAGCTGGGCACTACAGCTAAGGAGGCGGACGAGAAGATCAACGCCGCATTCGGTCAAGGATGTTCCACAATTCGGACGGCGTATCGTTGGTATCAGAAGTTCCGGAATGGAGATGAGAGCTTGGAAGAACATGAAGGTCGTGGGAGGCATAGTGATGTTGATGAGGACAAGCTGAGAGATGTGGTAGAGGAGGATCCACACAAAGGTACCAGGGAGATAGCGAAGGTTCTTGGCGTCAGTCACAACACAGCTGCCCGGCATTTGAAGGAAATTGGAAAGACCAAAAAGTTGGAAAGATGGGTGCCTCACGAGCTGCCTGAGGAGCAAAGAAACCGACGATATGAGAGCTCGTCCGCACTGGTTCTACGGAACGAAACAGACCCATCCCTTGATCGCATCGTAACCTGTGACGAGAAATGGATAATGTACGACAACAGGCGACGATCGGCACAGTGGGTGGACAGCGATGAGAGCCCAAGGTTTTTGCGAAGCCGGAATTGCACCAAAAGAAAGTAGTGGTGACAGTATGATGGTGTTCGCTGGGAATTATTCACCACAGCTTCCTCCCTCCCTGTGAATCCATCAACGCAGAGAAGTACTGCATTGAAATTGAAGAAATGATGAAAAAGTTGAAGGATATCCGGCCGGCCTTGGTAAAACGAAGGCGAGTTCTCCTTCTGCACGACAATGCTCGCCCCCATGTAGCACGAATGACGTTGCAGAAATTGAATGAGCTGAGCATTGAAACTCTACCACATCCTCCGTTTTCTCCCGACCTCTTCCCAACAGACTACCATTTCTTCAAGCATCTTGGCGACTTCTTGGTAGGGAAAATATTCAAATACCAACAGGATGCCGAAAGTGCCTTCGAAGATTTCGTCAATTCCAGAAATTCTGATTTTTATGCTACTGGGATAAAAAAGCTTGTTTCACGTTGGCAAAGATGTGCAGAATCAGAAGGTTTTTATTTCGATTAATAAACTTGCCTACAAGCCGAGATATTAACTGTTTAAATTTACAGTGGTTCAGTGCCATTTATTTCGTTACAACCTAATATATGTCACACCAGAAAGACACGCGCTTTGTTCCATCAGTTCAGAGAAAACTTCACATAGTTTGTGCTTTTGGATAGCTTCCAAATTTGCTCCCACGATGGAAGAGCAACGACTCTGTGACCTCTAATTGTCTAATTGCTGCCCTCCATGAACGGATGATCTCAATCAGCCAGGTGCCCCTTGCATCTGATGCACCTTATGATTAATTGTACATATTATTTTTTGCCTTCCTCATCGCTTATTGAATGTATCACATGTCAGTTATCCGACTGAGAGCTTTGTACTGTGATTCATTCGTATTCAAGAACTGCCCCGGTTTCGGCGATGACAGGGTTTGGCCAGCATAATAGAACTTCATAGAATCTTCATAGGAGGCTTTGCGTAATTAGCGTTTAGGAATGAAACGAAACTGCGTGGACAACCAAGGCTGGAGTGGAATGAGCTCTCTAAGGTTACTGTTTTTTATTCAGAGATAAAACTTTTCCCGAGAGTATTCTTCTAATAGTGTCCGTGTCGCCTACGACTCTGCTTTGTTGCGACCTATTTTGGCAGGCGGACTTAAACACGCACCCTTTGTTTCCCGGCTATGATGCTCTACCTTAGAATATAGCAACACATTTTTGAAAAGGACTGCATTATTCAAAAATTTGAATGTGTTTTTAGCTATACAACGACTTGCGGTGGGTGCCCGATGGAAAAGTCTGTATTTTATCGTTGCCAGACAAGTCTGCAAGTTCGACCAGAATGCATAGTGCATTCCATATAAATTTATTTACGCTGACTTATCTTCTGCTGTGTAGATCACATTGGTTGCTTAGCTGTATTGAAGACAAACGGTGAGGGATTGCGAGCAGGTTCTTCCCATTCGCACTCGATCCAGCGTTACTTGCACAACCTAAATGAGCTTGCACTGCTTACAGTTAATTCCCTGAATAGTGCAAGAACCTCCTCGCTTTCCGCGACTAGAGTGCTTGTAGCGTCGGCAAGCAACAGAATCTTCAGGTCTTTTTCAAGTAGGAGCAATGGCGATGGGCCGCTTTCGACAGATGAGCAAACCAACACATTGGTGCGGCATCTTACACGCTATGTGTCGGAGTTCAAGGCTTCGTCTCAGTGGAACACCAGTAGGACCGTCCTAAAAGAGACGTCAATGACAAGATTCCGTAGGATGTTTAATGAACGTCGGAACGCCCACCCAAACACGCGTTTGTCAGACTGCTCTTGGAATCACTGAACGAAGAGCATGATGCTCTTCGCGGCTCTGAGTAGGTAGGCCACAGACGATGCATATTTCTCCACCTGAAGCCAGATTCATCAACGATACCGCCGCTGTCGTCTCAGGCGGGCTCACCATATCGGTCTACGCAGTAAATAATATAGAGAGATACAGAGATACGGAGACACGGCAACCGATATACCGTTAATGGCAGGTAAGCGGTTACCAATCCGCCGTCGAAACAGCTAGGCAAATGAATCATGTGAAGGGGCCAAATAGTATTGAAGAATGGAGAGCGGTTGTTCGAGAAATGTCGTTCTGGAGATTTCAACCTTGCAGGTGCACCCGGAAGCGGCAGGCCTACAGCAATCCAGGACGGCGACTTAAAGGCATTCGTGGAAGATAATCCATCACAAACAGACCGTAAGGAAAGATCTAGGAGACATAACACTGCTGTTGCAGATGGTTTGAAACACCTCGGAAAGGCGAGAAAGCTCGAAAAGTCAGTGCTCCATGAATTGAGTGATGGCATGAAATTGTCGCGTTTCGAAATCTGTACTTTTTTGCTCTTACGAATTTAAAACGACTCGTTTTTGGATCTACTCGCCACGTGTGATAAAGAGTGGGTTCTGTAGCATACCGAGCACTATGGGCTGATGTCTACAAATTGCCCTTCCCCAGGCTGTTCTCAAGGCCGAAACCCGTCAGTAAAAGAAGATGGTAACAATGTAGTGGTCGGCGGCTGGCGTGAATCGCTATAATATTCCGAACCAGGCCGACCACAGCACCATAGCTGAGCCTTACTGTAACGAACTCGATAAGATGTACCGAAAAGTGCGAGAGCCGCAGCCGGCATTAGTCCACAGAAGAGGTCCCATCCTTCTGCACGACAACGCTCGCCCACACGTTGTGCGAATCACCATGCGAAAATTGAACGAACTATGAGTTGAAGTTCAGCCTCTTCCTCCATACTCGCCAGAGCCGACCGACTATCACCTTTTTAAACACTTTCAGAACTTTCTCGACTGGTAGAACCACGCAAAAATCGCGCTTCCAGAATTTGTTGCATCTAGACCTTCCAGATTTTTCGCTGATGAAATTAGTTCATAAGTACAGGGTGCGTAAAAAGTATTGACGCACTAAACGTAAGCGGTAAAGATGACAACACATGATAACATTTAACAAGTTTATATAGAAAATGTCAACAATGATCTAGCAAACAGAATAGCATCACTGGTATTTTATATGAGTTTCTTTGCTGCGAATGCAGAAGGGAAGACGACGAGGAAAGGCATCGACCGTGCGCCGCAAGTAGTCTACGTCGATTTTGTTCCATGCTTTGGCCAGATCATACTTCGCTGACTTCATCCTTTTGTGGGAAGTAGCGCAGGCCTTGTTCTCCAAAACTCCCCAGATAGAGTAATTCAGCGGATTCAAATCCGGTCTATACAGAGGTCATTCCTCTGCCAAAATGAAGTACTTCAACTTGGCGCGGCAGCGGTCCTGAGCAACCCTCGACTCTGAGCAGGGGTCTAATCCTGCTGGAAGACATACGGCTTACTCTCGAGGTGGGATTCGAGCCAAGGAACCAGTTGCTTCTTTAGGACATCAATACAGATAGCTCTACTGATTTATTTTCACTCCTGTATCCACGAAAACGAGAGACGTTTCTGATGAATGTACAAATCATGATACTGGCCGGATGCGCCTTCCTTGCAGCGGGCCTCCCGTCAGAATTAGCACTTTGGAGGTCCTTGAAGAGTATGTAACACTTTTACAGGTTGAACTCACAAAAGTATCAAGTCGCTGAAGGTCAAAACATAAAACGAATTCGACGTGGACTACTTGCGGCGCACCGTCGATGCCTTTCCTCGTCGTCTTCGCCCTTGCATTCGCAGCAAAGAAGCTCATATAAAATACAAGTGATGCTATTCTCTTCGCTAGATCATTGTTGACATTTTGTATAAAAACTTATTAAATTTTATGATGTGTTGTTGTTTCTAACGTTCACGTTTAGTGCGTCAATACTTTTTACGCACCCTGTATTGTGATGCTCATTTCGAGTGAATCTGGTGAGAACGAAGAAAGTTGTGATCGTTTGAAAGGAACCAGTCAAACCGCCAGAACTTTCCGGCAAAGCTGATACGTAACTAGTCATCTAAAATCCGTCGCAGTTGTAGTTCTTTCATGTTTCACTTAAGCCATTCTTTAAAGCAGCAGGGTGGTGCATTTGCGGCTTTTACTTCCTTAGGCAGATGCTCGTTATATGTATTGAAAGGGAGGCAAGAGAAGCTCTTATCGTCTGCACTTTTTGAGAAGGAACAACTTTTCAATAGATGTCGCGCGACCACCTCCTGGTTATTTTTTTCTGGTAAGTACACATTCAAGCGGGATCCATGATGTACTTACAGCAGAGTGCATGACGCATCCCGAAGAGGGAGCGATTATGGCTGGCGTCGCTTGGCGTCTTAGTCATAGCAAGGCCAGTAACGGAGGCCGAACCCATGCCTTTCGGTGTCGTACAATGTGTGACCAGAGGCGATGTTGAGGGCGCCATAGCCAAGGCCTCATGACCGGTCACACCAACTGACACCATTTCCCTCATGGTCTCATGAACCATGCCATATTCTCTGTTCTGCAGCTGTACTGCAAATATTCAGTGGTTCAATCTCAGCGTTTCGATAAGTGCGTTCTTCAGATTAGGGCCTGCTGAAAATATTGAACACGGTCCTGGAAAACCGTACCTTGAGTCTTCTGTCTCAGCAATGAAGAGGTTGCAGAGCAGAAACTTCTAGGTTTTTTTGCCCTCCGTATAATCATCTAATCAAGTTCAAGCGCTGTCCACGCATTTTGGGATTTCGAGCTACCAGAAGTTGTACTGCAGCTGCTCACCAAGGGAAACTGCAGGTTGCGATGTTGCAGCCCACATCTGCTGTTCAAGAGTTCAAAGGATTTGACAGCATATTGTGGTCGCTGAAGATCTTGCAAAGCGCTAAAAGCTGCTGATTTGTTGCGTTCGAAAGCAACGTTGAATCCGTTTTTTCTCCTAAAAAATAAAATAATTCAAAATAATTTGTACAAAATAATTCACCTGGACTTCACAGAATGTTTTGCACTACGATGGTCTAGGTCAAGCTATATGGCGCAGGAGAAAGCCACACATTTTCTCCATTAGTTCAGAGCAAACTTCACCTATTTCGTACTTTTGGATAAGTTCCAGATTTGATCCCATGATGGAAGGGCAATGATCCGGTGACCGCTAATTGCTGCCCTCCACGAACATATGATCTCAATCAGCCAGGTGTCCCTTGCGTCTGATTCACTTTATGATTAATTGTACATATTTTTTGCCTTTCTCAGTGCTTCAGCAATCTATCCGATGTCAATTATCCGACAAAGGAGCCTTGTACCGTGATACCTCCGTCTTCAAGAACTGCTCTGGTTTCGGCGGTGACGAGGTTTGCCTGACATAACAGGACTCCGGTGTCGTTTGCCGATTCCATTCCTAACGGACTCTCCGCTTTTGTTCTATTCTCACAACTGCTCCGTTTCTGAGTTTCCGAAGAGCCCTGGTTGAAAGCTCTAGACCTAGCGTGATCGGGTGACCTTCCCGTTCCTTGCTAGGGATCTGTTTACTGACACTCCACCTCTTACAAGTCGATCCCATTCGCGCGCCATCACAGTTCTGATTTCGTTTTTGTCTCGAATTCCAATTTTTTGAATGTCACCTCTCCCGGAACACTCGGTTTTCTCTTCTTTGTCTTCCCTTTTTGTCGCAATTCTACACCGAATCCTTCAAGATTGATTTATTTGAAAGTCAACCCGATGTCAATTCGAAATATGAGCTGTTCCTCATGGTACTGCAGAAAGCTATCGATATTTTTATTCCCATTAAGAGAGTTTCGTCGGATGGTGTTGCCCACCTTCCAGCTTATCTGTCCAGTATGGTGAACCATCGTGAATGCTTATTCCATGAAGCTAAGCGAACGGATAATTGGGAAACTTTTGACAAGTATAACGCCGAGTTTGACAACAAACTTCGAAAATTTAACAACTATTTAGAAGCTAAAGCTGTTGAGTCTGCAAACCCTCGCAAGTTTTATAAGTTTCTGAACTCTAGACTTCAAGACAGAAAAGGCATCGGTTGTCTTAGGGGAGAGAATATGGATGCTAATACTGATCACGCTAAGGCTGAATTGTTGGCTAAAGAATTCGCTAAGGTCTTTTTGAAAGATGATGGCATCTTGCCTGCTGAATCTCGCTGTGAACATACAGTGATGGAAAGCTTTCCATGGTTTGACGGGCTTACGTTGTTGCGTCTTCTCAAAGGTTGGCCACCCTCCTCCTCAGTCACTCCTGATGAGGTACCTTTTAGCTTCATTCAGAAGATTGCTGATGTCATTTGTGCCCCTTTGGCTTATATTTTCAATCAGTCTCTCATGTATTCTCAGGTCCCAGTGCGCTGGAAGCACTCTTATGTCACTCCAGTTTTTAAAAAAGGCGATCCTTCTAAACCGGAAAACTATAGACCAATCAGTATTACTTCTAACTTTTGTAGGCTCTTTGAGAAAGTTCTTAAGGAATACATACTGGAGTTTGCTTCCAAACATGGAATTCTACCTGCCGCACAGCATGGATTTATGCAAGGTCGGTCGGTTGAAACGAACCTTCTAGAATGTATCAATGACTGGGGTGAGGCCTTGGACAAGAATTTGAGTTGTGATGTCATCTATTTTGATTTCTCTAAGGCGTTTGATCGAGTATCACACAGGAAACTTTTGTCCAAATTGTCTATGCTTAACTTTCACCCAGTTATAGTGAAGTGGATTGGAGAGTTTTTAAGCAATCGAACATTCCAAGTGCGTCTGGGGCAGTCCCTCTCTGGGGTCAAAGCCATCTACAGCGGCGTGCCTCAAGGAGGTGTCTTATCGCCAATCTTATTCAATCTTTACACTGCTGATTTACCAACAATCATAGAACCCACTGGGGTCAAGGTCAAGATGTACGCTGACGACATTAAGTTGTATAAGGTAATTGTAGATTCGGAGGATGTTGGAAGGCTTCAGGAGGCGGTGGATCTGCTCGTCCAGTGGAGTAAGAGGTGGCAGCTTCCGCTGTCTCCGAGTAAAACTGTGTACATGTCCCTTCACCAGGGTCGTCCCCCTGACTCTCGTGAGTACCATATCGACAATTCTCCTATTGAGGCGGTGAGTAGCGTCAAAGATCTTGGTTTCCACTATGACGCTAAACTGGATTTCTCCGAGCACGTGTCTAATTGTTGCAGGCGCGCCCAGCATAGAACCTATCAGATTTTCAAAGGTCTGACTACCAGGAATAAGGCTGTTTTGATACGGGCTTATAAGTCGTATGTGCGTCCGTTAGTGGAGTCTTCCACTACGGTCTTTTCCCCCAGTAGGAAAAACCTGATTAATGCGCTGGAGAAGGTACAGAATAACTTTACTCGCAAAGTGCTTATACGTACTGGCGGCTTTTTATACTCCAGGGTACCTAAAGCCACGATAAGGAATAAATACCTAGGTCTCCATTCCTTAACATCTCGTAGAAAAATCTTTGATATTTGCATGGTCTACAAGTTACTCCATCAACCGCGTTATAGGGAGTCCAGGTTTTTTACAATGCGAGTTTCTCATACTAAGGGAGAGCATGAAAAGATTTTCCTTCCCTGCCCTAGGAGCAGGTTTAAGGTAGGCCTTTTTCCTCATAGGGCTGCAAGCGCGTATCTTAGGGCAGCGAAATGCATGCAATCCTCCTTTTCTCTGGAGCAGCTTAAGCGGTCCGTTCAAAAGTCGTTGCTGAGTTACGAGGCTTAGTACTGAGGTATCTCCTTTCTTTCTTTCTTTTCTTCGACTATGGTTTGCTCGGGAATTGGGCTGTGTTGTGCTATTTTTGATTGCAGACCTGATGCCACGTCACTCGATTTGTTGTTGTTTTACGGTTTTTTACAGAGTATGTTCTCTCTATGTTGCGCTTCGGTTGTAACTGTCCTATTGCTGTGTTTGTTTATCTAACGGCCGCGCTTATCGCGTACGTATTGAATAAATAAATAAATAAAAGGTTCTTTCTGTCCCTTGTTGCCTAGTGAGTGTTTTTGTTAGAAAACCTCTTCTTTGGGATGATCCCAAAGCAGGGGCCATTCCATGCTCACTGTTTGTAAATAGCATTTCATGATAAACGCACACAACATTACATATAAAAGTGCTTACCTGATGTCATCCCGTGGAAACATCGGGTCTAATCGCCGGAATATTAAAAAGAATTTAGTTATAAAAACATGAAAAGGATCCATCGGCTAATCCCTGCTTAAATTCCCGCATTACCGAATGCATGAGCGTCGACTGATTCACCGTGGAACTCTTTCTGTTGGGGTTTCCCAGGAGGCTCTGGGGTTAGGGGTGGGTGGACATGCCGGGAGAACGAGGGGTAGGGCGCAAGTCCCGTTATATGTCCCCCCCGCCTCGGAATTGCACCCTTCTTTGTAAGCATAGATATATGAACACCCTAATATTCGCAGTGATTCCATTATAAGTTTTTGTTGGCAGCGCTTATGAATTCTGTTTAGCTAACGAAATTTTGGACAGTGCAGGATGTCCTTCTACCTTCCTGTATAACATAGCAAGATTTGCCTTAAAGCTCAAGATTTTTCATAGGAAGGTGTGCGTAGTTAGGATTTGGGAATGAAACGAAACTGCGTAGACAACCGATGTTGGAGTGAAATGTTCTTTCTAAGACTACGGTTTTTGATTCAAAAATATTATTTTCCCGACAAATTCTTCTAACAGTGTCGTGCCGGCTACGAATATGCTTTGCTGCGACCTATAGCGGCAGGCGGAACCTAAACACGCAGCCTTTGTTTTCTGGCTATGATGCTATATTTTCGAATATAGTGGCACGTTTTCCAGATCGTGGAATAACAATGGTGGATATAGGACGGCGTTGGTCAAATCCTTTTTTGGTATACGACACACACTTCTTCTACAGGATGCGTGGAGGAAATTTGAATGCGTCTTTGGCCTTTACAATGAATTCCTGTAAGCGCCCGGTGGAAAAGTCTGTGTTTTCGTTGCCAAGCAACTCTGCTATCAGTTCACCGACCCGAAAGGATGAATACTTGGTTCGCCTGGCCGGGAACTCCGAACCAAGAACCTGTAGTCAGATACACGAAGCACCTCGCCTCCTCCGACTAAGCCACCACGTGCCCAACATGTCAATATGGTTCTAAAATAATATTATCCTCATGCAGTGCAGGTGCTGATTTATTCCATGTTTCGGCGTCCACTGTGACAGAGTTCCGCCACTTTTTACACTGCCTTGAAGAGATTTTCAGACAACTTTTCAGCAATGCCGATTTTTTCATTATAGTGGTCTCTCGGAAACAGCAGGTCAGCATCAGGTGCGGATTCGAGTCCTGCTTGGCGCCAGAGTTTCAATCGCAACAAAACACCACTGTAACAAAAAACTGTGTGAAGCTCATTTAATTCTACAGCAAGACGTTTTGCTATCAGATTGTCAAGGGCGGTGCTAAAGATAGTTTGAGCGTAACCATGAGTGTTCCCTGAAAAGGAAGATTTTTTTTGTATGAGAAATATTGCTCGAAATAAATACGAATGGTTTTCGAAATTATTCTTGTTCCTCAAGCACTTGTTTTGAAAATATGCCCCCTTTTTGGTTTTTGATTTTAGCAATACACTGTTAAAGTGACCTAGCAGGTTTGCTTCAGGAAGAGGAGTTGAAATCACGAGGCAGCTAATGAAATATTCTAACGAGATTTCGGTAGATATTCTGTGAAACTGTTAGGTGTCCACCTATTCTAATTTTTCATAACATTAAACTGATAGTGAATACTAGAAAAGAATTTACTACGGATCCACTCGGCGTCCTATGAAGCCTATTTAGCTGCAATAGCAAGCGATGCGATAGCAAAAGGGAGGTAAATCGAATACATCACCAATTCTAAGCCACCTTTACCTAAGCACAATTGTACGTGATTTACTCCACCATGCATGCAAATTAAAAGTACAAAAAAGTCATCGAGTATCGTTAGTGTTATTCTCTGAAAACATTTGTCGTCGAAAGGTTCATTAAAAGTTAGCTTTATGTTAACAATGGTACGTTATGGCTCTTAGTTCTAGTTATGAAGCTTTTAGCGGTGCTTTTCTGATCGCAAACTATTCGTAATGAAGGTCACCAGTTCCTAATTTTAGAAAATGAACATTTTTGTTGAACATGGATGTACAGGAATGTGTTTCCAAACCTATGACTTTTTATATATGTTTCTGTCTAAACTCACCGTACTTAAATACTCAAACTTCTGCGTTTTTGGAGCTTTTTCTTGCTTGTCGACTGTGGACATATTCTTTTTGATCAGCTATCAAAATGCTCTGGAAATTCGTATTTCGTTAGCCTTTATCAGAGGTCAAGGCTGACTTTATTTATTGTTGTTAGAAGATGAAGGGCATTTATTGAAGTAGTGAAGCGACTACCCTTCCAAAGTACTATCGCCAGCCTGACTTCTTTTGCGAGTCGTTCGCTAAAACGTACGTCCACACCGTCATCGCGTCATGTTTAGCGCAATGGCAGCAACAGCAATTAATCGCTCTGACCAATACGTGTCGCTCTTGGTGAGAAGTTTGCATATCCATTTCTTACTGCCGAAGTGATCGCAGCCGAATAAACCTAGGATTTACCAAAAAGGAAAAGTGAACGTGCCGTGATAGTCACGTTATGAGGATAGCACAGAGATCGTCGGCCCGCTCCTACTGAAACTTTATTCGTGACGTAAAGGTGTTCGGGCTATGTAAGCGGCAGAATAACGATGAAGGTTTACAAGTGTATGAAAAGGATGGACTATGTTAGTTACAAGCAGCAATTGAATATGTCGACCAATGGTCCAAACAGCTCCCATTCTCAGCGGAGAAAACCAAGTGCATGATAATTGGTCCGAAGGCTGAGACATCAGTTCTATACAAACTGCAATCCACAAGCCTTATGCCTGTATGGGAAGCTCGAGAACTAGGTTTTTTGATTAATGCTAACTTGGGGCCGGATTTATCAAAGTTACTGCAGTAACTTTAACGGAGAATTGTAGGCGAAAAGTTAAGATATGCGGCTTATGGCTCACCATATCGCTTGATAAGCCGCGTTATCTGAGCTTTTGCTTACAATTCTCCGTTAAAGTTACTGCAGTAACTTTGATGAATCCGGCCCTTGGACTTCAGCAGTTACTACAGAATATTGTGAAGAAGGCGAACTATAGCATCTACATATACTCTGTTCAGGCTTCTACGATCGAAGGATCCCCAAGTGTGTTTACGGGTTTATAAATCCTGTGTTTGATCGATATTGGAGTTTGGAATAACTTTTTGGAATCCTTGCAAAAGGAATGACATCGAGTTCTTGGAGAGCGTTCAGAACAATTTTACCCAGAAGCTATATTTGAGATATTGTGATGTTAACTACTTGCAGCTCCCCAGTAGCCCAGAAAGCACTTACGATTAGCCTTCCAACGCTTGTTAGTAGAAGAAGAAATGCTGGTCTCACCACGATGTTCAAAATTTAACTCACACCCTCTCCATAAATCCAAATTCGCTTTTCGGTGTACCGTTGACTAAACCTAAGAGAGGTAAACTAAGGCTCAACGTCTCGGTTGCGAAGACGAAGATTAGGACAAATTTCTTCACCTATCGAATTTATTCACCTTTCGGAAAGTGTGTTGCGTGCTTATTCGTTACTAATGAAGTTCGCTCTCTCTTTCTCTCTTGGTATTAAATTCATATCTAAGTTATGGGATAGTATTCATCTTATGGCGCCATTTATCTTTGTGAGGTCCCTGATCTTTAGGTAATAAGTCACTAATTCGATTTAAGCAGACGTGGACCAGGTAGTGAAGATGGGTAACCGCACTCTCTTGACTTTAGGACAAGCAGCTAGAATTCATATCTGATCTATTGATTAACCCACCCTAGCCTTCTTGTAAACGTACAAAAGGATAAATTCAGGCAATAATAATTTCCTTTGCAGGACGCGCCACACATTTTACTTGTACTGAATATTATAAGGGCAATTTGGTTATGATTTTAGCCTTTACAGTAAAATCGGCCAATGAATTCAGGGTTTCGTTTTCCTCACATGCCTGGTATCGAACTGAAGGCATCAAGCAACGCCTCTGCCAGAGTACTCCAGTAGATCTTCCTCGCTCGAGGCCTCGAAAGGTCATATCGTGAGTTCGAGCGTTCAAGAGGAAGAGTGGACGTCCTCGCGTTCTCTTGTCTTTTCACGGAGTCAAGTTGGTCTAGGATGTCCTCCGGCGGATGACAGCGAAACACATTATGTGACCTGACTGTCTAGCAGGCTTGAAAGCTTCGACAACTTGGATCGAGCGATAGCGTCTCTGATCTTCTAATGTCAACCAAATTCGGAGCTGTGTCATGCATACGTCAGCAAATTAATTTGGTGACACCTTGTATACCATAGCAAGAATAATGCTCTGCGTTTGATTCGGTGCTAGTGACCTCTTAGAATGTGTCTCTCTTTCTCTTAAATTTTCGAGACGTTCTCCATTCGTTGCCTTTTTATTTAATCCTGCTGGTGGTGCGGGGTGATTAGGGCATGTTACACTCTTGTTAAACCTTGACTCTGCAGTTTGGTGTAAGATGTGGTGGAAGCAACTCTACCCCTCGCTAAGACTCAGAGCGGCAAGAAGGGTAACGCCTAGAATCGATTTCGTCGCACCTAATGTCGAGCTCAACGCCGTGAGGTTCATCCGATGGAAGCGGGCAATATTTGATAAACGGTCCTGTATTCCATGTATTTCTAAGTTTTTTAGCCTTTTGGTTGGGTTCCTGCAGAATGTAATGACATTTTGGGAGGGTAGTTTCTCAAATGACTACTACTTTTCCAGGCTCTAAAGAAGGCGACAACGCCGAAACGTGAGCCGCAATAAAGTTTTATACCAATCTTGGTCACGCGGAAGAAAACACTCGTCGTCTACAACGTCCAAGATGCCAAGATTTATAGTAAGTCAGACGTGGAAGGTCCTGTATTCTCATTGCAGCACTGCTGCTAACGGGTTTGACTGATGTTATGGAAAGCAAGAAACCTCAGACTTTGCTCACAAATCCCAATGTTAGGTCAATTTTAGAAAAGAGCAGGGAAGTACCCAACATGCTGAAGACTGGAAAACTTGACCTTGTATATTTAGAAGAGGCTAGAAGTGGTGCCGAAATTGAAAACTTAGAACCTAATGCTGTCGTATCCCGCTTTGGTGATGAGGGACTTTTTCAATTACGGTTTTCAAAATAAGATTTCGGACTTTAATTAGGATTTAGTAAACAGCAAATCCAGGAACAGTGTTTGTCGAGCTGGACAACATGCACACTTAAGTCAGTCGCCGATTCTGTCCGGAACGGTGCTCGAGGCTGAAGATGGAAGTGATGAATGCTGAACACTAATCCTTAGCTTCTCTGGACGTGGTGTTTGGTAAGTTTGTTGTTGGTGTCCCAGCGCTACAGGCGGACGTGAGGGAATGTCCTCTGGAATGCACCAGGGTTATTTTAGATACTCTAAAATTACCTGCCCGTTCTATACACTATCCGCTTTATTCTGGCGCCACAAAAGCGTGAGGGCATAAGCATAATTCGAGACAAAACTGCAAGAATCATTCAATCTATCATTTAATCAATCAGACAGATTCGTTACACACCGGGATCTCTGGGACGTTGAGCATTCTTCCATTACTGCAGATCATCGGCCATACCCCTGAAATGAGTATTTTGAGGCTTTTATTAGACGTGAAATATACTTAGCTAAAAATGATCCGGGCAAGCGAGAAGGCATGCTCTCATAGTTTTTCAACCCCATGTGCTGCTTAGAAAAGATCGCTTCGCGTTTACTTTCTCTAACGCACTAAGTGTGAAGGAGAGCGGGATGTATCCTTGTCGGGAGGGGCAACCGTGCCAATTGCGTACATCATCGCAATCTATAAAACCTCATCCTCTGAATTCGAATGAAAGCTCTCGTATCATGAGACAGCAGCCGAAGCTCTCATATTAGCTCTAGAGAGGTAATGAGACACAAATTACAGCATGCACCCCTCCGATTAGGATAGATCCGGAGAGCGTTTCTGGTAGGAACACTCAATAGTCTGTAATTCTAACTATGTTGCTCACACACTGCACGTCTTATACATGCAGCCTCTCTACAACCAGCAGCAAAACAGTTAATTGTAGCAAGATCAAACAAATATTCACCAGGAGTGACAAACACACCTGGGTGATCATCGATGTACCCTGCCTTATGCCACGAGTATTTTAAAAAATTTGAGAACCTAGCGGCACAAAACATACGGTAAATCTGCGATAAAACCTTCAGTAGGTTGTCTCTCTGGGTCATGTTGAACTCCACGCTATTTGCCATAGCAAACGACCTGACCCTTTTCATAACGTTTTTCGACATTTTGTTCTTCCTCAGCCTACACTTACCACTTCCCTTTTTGCTTCACACATTTTTTTTGCTTTGTTCCACGAATGCCAAGGTTGTTAGAAACACCTCTAGTTGTTCAATATATGATTTGGACTCTACTTGCGCCAAATAGTAAATAAAAATTTGACCATACCAGTTTCTTGCCTTCAAGCATTTTTACCAGCGTGTGTGGTAGTTTTCCTCGCTATATAATCAAAAACGTGTCATAATTCAGAACAAAAGATCATTTCGAAGATAAATTATGGTGTGCAAAAAAGCCGGCATCAATGGGGGCAGAACCAACGACGTCGCACCTGACGAGGAGGAGCACTACTCCTACGCCACCACCGCACCTGGCGGTCCCCTCTTACGGGACCCCGATGACTCACCATTCTCGCGCCAGGTGCATCGCACGGCCTGCCTGTGGTGAGGCCCGTCGCATTCGGCAGGCCATAACTCGCTCAGGAATTTCATTTTGCAATTTTTACACCCATATTCGTAATCAGCATTCCGAGCTCTTTCTAATGATCCTGGTCTCATCTTGAAGTTCCATGGGAGGTCGAAACCCTTCCCTAGTAAGTAACTGCTTTTCGATATCTCGAGAAACTTACAGTTTTCTTTGCGACCGTTCCTTGTGTTGCACCAGCAAAACACCTTCGACCCGTTCTTGATAGTCCCGCAATAGTGATCCAAACAAATTGACTCATAGTATAATATGGCATCGCAGTTTCTCACGCCGGGCACATTCTTATAGCATGCTTAAAAATAAACAGATTAACAAAAAGCAAATTGGCAAAAATAAGATTTAAAAAACTTGGCAAATACAGTCACAGCACCTCTATGTATCTGTGTATTGAGCTTGCCTTTTAACACGTTAACACCGGAGCAATTTTCGCGAGTCTGTCGTGTAGGACCAAGTCCTTCACGACACGACATCCCATAATCCAGACGGGCTGCGAGCAACGATGCTCAACCGCAGCCAAGCGTGTGGTGGCGGTGCGGCCCTGCAGCCAGTACCGCCTCTAGCTGCAGCAGGAATGCGTACGAGTTATTCGGGTCCAGACGTTAGATACCTCTTAAAGCGCTCCGCACACTTTTGCGGCAACGCGGCAGCCCTATCTTTAAGCATGGGGCAGAGACGCAGAGTTGCCGCGCGAGGCAAAACTAGCCTGGCTTAAGCCATCCGCACACTTTTTCGGCAGCTGCGTACGCGGCAGGGGCCAGAACAGCCGCGCACGCGGCTTCCACTGCCGCGTGCTAGAGTTCACGCGGCACTCCTCCCGCTCGCTCAATCACCAACGCGGCAATGCGGCAGCAATGCCTTGAAGGATTACTGCCGCTGCCACCGCGTCTGCCGCGTAGGCGGCACCGCGTCTGCCGCATCTGCCGCGTAGGCGGCACATCAGCGGCAGGCTGCGCGAGGCTAGTTTTGCCTCGCGCGGCAACTCTGCGTCTCTGCCTCATGCTTAAAGATGGGCTGCCGCGTTGCTGCAAAAGTGTGCGGAGCGCTTTAGATACCTCGACTGGGTCGCCTCCCTTGTTGCCCCGCCCACGCGGGCGAGATGGCATGCGTGGCCCCTGCGACCACCCATCAGCTATTATGTTGAACGGGATATAGGAATCCTCCATTCTGCGCTATATTCTGTCGGAATCTCCCATCCTCATTGTCCGGTGGTAACCACTTGCTACTTCATGAAGGTTGCCTTGTGCTTCTGGCTACAAGTACCCTTCTTGATAAGCAATATGGTGGAATGCCATCGAATGAGCTGCTTAGGTAACTGGTGAGAAATTTGCATGTAAGTTTAGCACTGGTATCCTTATGCTGTCCTATTTATCTATTTGTTTATTTATGCACGCTAAGGTGTTTAGCTCTTCAACTTATAAGTGAAGCTATGATTTTTTCAAAGCAACGCAGCCATATAAGTCCCCCAATTCCATCTCGGCCCCTGTAATGGAATACTACTCGTCCTCTATGTTCACCGGATGCCGTGACCTGTTGCGCTCCTCGCACCTTTTAGGGTCACTCGCACCTATATCGGTTTCCCCTGGGAGATGCTTTATGCGTCATTTGCTATATGTATGAGGTGCCAAATGTTAGAGATGAAAGTAATAAACTTTCGTCTAAAGCAATCATCCTACACGACAACGGCACACGAAGATCCCCATGTTCTAAACAGCAGGAATCCTGTAATAGTACGGAGCTTCCGTCAATCGGCGTGAGAATCTAGAAGAACCCTGGAAAATGCCTGCTCGCCACGTAAGCGAACGGTACCACTCTCAATCCAGCAAACTATAATTGAGCAACACTTTTAGAGTTTCCTTCCATCGCGAATTGTCAGTTCCCGTTGAGTTTTGTTTCTGATATTCTGATGTCGCACCGTGGTAGAAAATACCATCTTGTGCACAAACGGCTCCTTTACGAGCTGTAGTTACATATTTTTGAATAGAATGACGATTCCCAGTTTTGAACTGCTCTTTGGTACATACATACGGTATCAGACCTGTCCAGATGAGAAGCAAGGGCAAATAATCATTAAAAATTAGTTGCTGACCATGAAACGTTTTCCATCCATATCAGCACGGCACCCCTACACAGAAACACGTGGCAGTAGTAAAGCACTGCTATTTCAATCAGATTATCGTAGACCATCATAGTTGGGATCAAGTAGGCATACAAAATGCCACCAAAGCAATGTTTGTTACATCGTTATACGGCCTAGCGGTCGTCAAATGACCCCGAGAATAAAGCAACTTGACTTCTTCTTCACTTTAGGTCTTATTACCTCTTAGACTAAAAAAACTGCTCAGATTACTATATAGAAAAGGATAGAAAAATATAGTAGGCTAGTATTCTTCAGAAAGTCTTTATGAAACCTGTTCACCTTGTATAGCATTCACCCAATTTATACATATACTGAAGTATCCGTCCTCTATGTGCAAGAAACAAATGGAACGGGAGACATGCACACCGATGCGCCCCTCCCCCTCTCCTTACTGTGTGGAATCGTGAGAGCCTCAATCCGAAGTGCTTAATCTTAAGGAACATAAATAATATCAATAGATTTTGGTTTATCGGTTGATGCCGCTTACTCTTACACGGCATAAATGGACCGACAAATAAATACGCTCACGCTTGTTGCACGAACATGTCTGTTTGACATGTCTTATGAGTCTCGGCGCACGACGTCCACGACGCATCTTCTGAATCCAGTATTAGGACGCCTTCTGAATCCAATCCAATATTGCAGTATGTCTGGGTCACGTTTTGTGAATCTGGACGCATGTTGAGTGACGTCTCTGGCGCGTCTTCTGCACACTGTGCGACGTCTGCGAAACTTTTCTGAACCCCGATGCTTTACGCATAATTCCAATTCATATCCTAACAACTACTCCGTCAAGCCTATCAGCTCCTCGCACTTGTGCTCTTCGCGCGATGTTGCAATATCACTAACGATAAGG
Organism: Heligmosomoides polygyrus bakeri; assembly: GCA_947359475.1. Taxonomy (NCBI): domain Eukaryota; kingdom Metazoa; phylum Nematoda; class Chromadorea; order Rhabditida; family Heligmosomidae; genus Heligmosomoides; species Heligmosomoides polygyrus. The sequence continues at coordinate 84,345,740 of OX375866.1, read as the reverse complement.
TAAGGACAATCACATCAAGCTAGCTGCTCTACTTCGGCAGCTTTTTTTCCCTCCCTAGCAGTAAAAAAGGTATTTGAGAACCTTATTATGCCCCAACCTTGCTCTACCTTCCCTAAGATTAGGGAGTAGTTTTGGGGATGAAGCCATCCAGACCCCCCACTACTACTACTACACTGCAGACACCTTCACTCCTCGTCCTCAAAGCTCAACCTCAGGCAAAGGCAAACACTTTCTATAGGTGCGAAGTGTCTGCTCGAATTTGGACACACGACGAAAAGCCTTTTTGTCAGAACGGAGGATTCTCACCGCTCCTAAGGGCCTGTTCATACTTTGCGACAAGAGCGACAAAAGCGACAAGAGCGACAAGAGCGACTGGAGCGACTGGGGCGACGGATATAGTGTGGTGTACGTAAATAATTGCGCATTTCACACGTCGCGGACGGAGTGTGGAGTACGCAATTATTTACGTACACCACACTACATCCGTCGCTCCAGTCGCCTTTGTCGCTCTTGTCGCTCTTGTCGCGAAGTATAAACAGGCCCTAATACTATGTTGAACTAAATTTTTTCCATGCAGGACCGTTACAGCAGTGACGAATTGCCTAACCGTTATCGACAGACAAAGAAAAGAACGTCACTTTCAAGCTACAATCAACAATGTCGCTCGATATTGGCCTCCCATAAAAACTTTCTTCCTGCTGTGGCACTTCCGACGGCCATAATATCCGCGTGTCTCCTAAACCGAAATCATCGGCCAGTAAATGAATAAAATCGACTGATATTGGCTTCTCGATCGAAATTTCTTACCTGATGTGAAGGACTTCCGTCGACGATCATAATCACTTAACTCTCACCCTGATCAGTTAAAGCTGAGAGAAAATCGATCGATATTCAATGCCTGATCTATCTGTGACACCTCTTCTGATACTGAGAGCAAGTAGTGATCTTCTTTACTGATAACCTTAGATACCCCTTCACTGGTCCCCCTTAGTCTTTACCTTCCCCTGTTAGTCTCGTCTTGCTGGTCCTCTTAGTCCTACATACCGTCCTTCCCTACTGGTCTGTCCTTAGGCTCCGTTCATACTTCCGACGCCGAGCGAGGCGACGGCACGTATAGTGGCCACAATATGTGGCGTCGCGCCGCCTGGCGTCGTCGAAGTATAAATGGGCCCTTACGCCCCCCCCCCCCGCCCCCTTACTGGAGCTGCTCCCTCTTTACTGCCCCACCACCGTTACTGGCACGAGTCTTCCCTTACTGGTGTTGATCCCCCACTGCTGATCTCCCCTTACCAGAACAACTCTTTACTGATATTGGTCCTCTTAATGATCTCCCTTGGCGGACGATGCCTTCGGCACGTCTTCTGAATCCCCAGTCACGTTGACGACCTCCTTGGCACGTTTTCTGAATCCCTACGCACGTTGGATGACGTCCATGGCACGTCTTCTGAATCCTGATGCACGTTGTTTAAAATGGATGGTTCAGTCGTTCTTCTCCAAGATTTATTGCAAGACAGATACTTACTACTTACTTACTTACTTTGATGGTGATTTTGACGCAAGAGGATAATCATTATAAATACATTTAAGCAATAGTTGAAATGGAAATACATGCAACACCATGTACAACGTAAGGCAGCCATTAGACTCTCGAGAAAGCGCAGGGGTTGGGGCTATAGATATGCCAAGAGGAAGAGGGGTAAACTCATCTTCCGTTATAAGGTGGGCCCCTTCATTGGGATTGCACCGAAATGGTATTAGACGGCACCTAAGAGTGACCACATATCACCTAAAAACGGTCGTTGTAAGACCATCAAAGGCTTGTGAATCAGTGCTGAAGCAATGCCGCTTCATACCCCACGAACATCAGTGTGCCCAAATATTAAAAAAAAGTATGCCAAAGCTTGAAAAAAGGAGTCGTGTGCAAATCTGCACTGTCGAGAAAAACTGATCAAAGATCCTAATCGTTTGGAAGGAAGCCAATAGCTGCTGAAACAGAACAAATTGATCACGTTTTTGCAGAACATTTCCTTCGATCAATGTCATTAATCTCTTCTGTGGATGCAGTGTGAAGTCCTCAAAATCGAGTAGCGGTAGTTTTCATGATAGCAGTCTACATAGTCATTGAAGCAGTTACTTTTCCTTTGTTCGCGTTATTGAGCATTGCTTCTAGTGGAATAAAGACATTATTTCACCCCTGCTGATTATGCCTCTTTTCTAGACTTCTACTGAAGCAGTCACCCTATTTGTATTAGCAATCCCCCTACGATTGAACAAACAAGTGTGCAAATCCCGAGCTCCTCCGACCTCCAGCCACGGCAGATTAGGCGCTCCAACATTCCCGTCCTGTCGCTGGCAAGCCTAGACAGGCGACTTGGGCGACAGCTGTGACAACAGCAGCGGAGCGACCGTGTGAGCGCTAGAGTATGAACAGGTTTCGCAGCGATCGCCTGTTTTAATTGATTTGCATGTAGTTGCATGTCTTCATTAAAACCATCTCCTGTTGTTACCACATGTGTTTCGCATCTGGAACTCAACTGTAATTTACGTATGCAAATAGACAACGCCGTATCCCTCACCTCTCCTACCAATTTTCGAGATTTCTCTACTTTCTGTGCTCTTCATTGACTTCCTCGTGTTTATTATGCTTCTCTGTCGTAAGGCGCTAAAGACATGAAGAAGGACATGACGTTCTAACTAGGATATCACGTTTACAAGTCGTTGCCGTAAGAATAATCGCTGTGGGACCACGACGTTTCCGGATTAGTGCTGGCATCATGCTAGCTCTATGGTAATCAATTATGAAGCTGAGGAGCTACAGGGTGTGGGAGCTTCATACCATTTGAGGCGGTTCTGGATGGAAAACATTGGGAAGATTTGCTAGACGTCGGGGAGCTGCCATCGTCTCGGAGTGTCCGCCAGTCATCGTGCTCGGCGCTTCCAGCCCTCGTCGTCTCGTCCGCCGTCCGGGACCCACAGGTAACGCCGGTCCTCTGACCGGCCCCGGCGCCCCTGACTTGGCACACGCCACAGGGGCAGGGCCGACCATGGCCGACGGGTTGTCGGCTTTGCTTGGCCCATGGTAGTCGTGGGTGCGGTCTTCCCCTAACTCGTAGGTATTTCGTAATTGTCATGTATCTTTAATCATATTAGCTTAGATTATCATAAACATATAACCTTAACAGTTTGTTGCTTAACTAAACTGGTCTATCGGTTCCATGTCTGGTCGAAGTGTGCAAGAGTGTGAGCCAGTCTAATTCCAGGGGGACCGCCAGAGGTCGGGGGACGCCTCGACCGAAGGGGGTACCCCTGGGGCAAGAGTCGAGTTCAGTGCTCACTGCAGGGTGTTCCATGGAAGTGTGCTGGAATGGATTCATGTCTTAACAACTGGCATCGTGGATCCGCAAGGGCCTATGGGCAGTAATACCGCGTGGTCTTAGGGCGGGCAACCTTAGCGAACGGCGGATCCGGAAGGGCTCCAAGCCGGGGCGTGGGTAGCGTCCCCCCTCTCCGCCGATGCTTCGACGGGGGGTCGGCCACCCGCGTCACGACAAAGAGATTGCTAGTAATAATCACCTCGAGAGCAACAACGCGACTTCACTATTTCCATGGTATTCTAAACTTACTATGTTTAACCGATATGTTCATCAACATCTATGGTTATACCTGTTATCACATGAAAAATATAACACGGTTTCTTAAAATTACGAATGATTGTAGTTGGTGACTGTTTTGAGGACCTCTCGCTATGTAGACAGCCGAAGTGACGTTGCTCGAAGGAAATGCTTAGCAGAAAATGTCGGCATAAAATACCAACTGGTTCTCTATGAGTTGCTACTCGTTTTCTCAAAAAATGACATGGTCTTTAACCTGTTTCATTGGCAAATCGAAGTTGCGCGCATCTTCGCTTTCAACATTTAGAGGCACAGCTGTTTGTAGGACATGAAGCTGGCATAGCTGCAGCGGTAGTCCACAGCAATGGTGATGGCTCCTTAACGATTATTCCTAGGTGGAACAGATGAGTACTTTAAAAGGCTAGAACTGTAGAACCGTCAAACAGTATCTCTTTCTCAAACGTTTCATTCAAAATCGCTTCAGAAAATATGAAATTTGCGCACTCTGTAGTTCCGTAGCTCCATCACTGACTACCGTGGAATTGCCATAATGCTAGCACTGATCCAGATACTTGGTGGTCCTGCAGCGACTGCCCCTACGGTAGCGGTTTGAAAATGTGGTACCCTAGCAAGAGCGTCTTGTTGAATAAAGCGCCGAGGAGGAAAGACAATTTAGATGAATGGTGATGGTGTACTCAACACCACCTTGTTTTGATTGGATTAGGGAAACTTATCAGCTGGTCTCGCAACGACCGTCTGAGTACTTCGAGAAAATGCGTCTAATTCTCGGCGGACAACTCGACTCGCGACAAAACCTTCCGAAGTAGCGTCGAGTTATCCGCAGGGATGGACGAGTTTTTCAGAATCGATTTAGGAAATGTTTATAATTGGGGTGGATAACGCTATTGTTGCTTTTGAGGATTACTGGGACAATGAAATTGAAGGCGGTGGATCCAAAATTTACTCCTTGGAATGCTAGCGGTTTTAATTCACTGGATTTGAATAAGTCTAACACTTACATAATATTAGCGTATTCGCGTTATGCCTCCAAATAAATCATTGACAATGGTGGTCCTCCAATGGCGTATTGCCAGGTGCGATATAGGTGCGACGCTGATTAAAGTAGGTTACTCGTTCGCAACCGCTACCTGCGCCAAGCATTGCTAAGTAAATTATAGGGATCATTTTTGTGAGGTAGAATCAAACTATGGCATAAAGGGATTTTTCATCAGTCGGAGAAGCCACCGACTGTTGTATGCATTCGGTGCAGGTTTAGATTTTTGGCCCGCTCAGGTCAACGAAGCCCTCAATTCCGCCAAGTTAACGGAATGGTACTTGTCTGGGAAGGAAAGACACCGACTTAACCTAGACTTGCCAGTTTAGTCATTGAACAGGGCGAACAGAATGTGCTAGGAGCATTAATAATTATAACGGTTGGAAGATTTTATGGTAGAATCCCCATTTGCTGTAAAGCTCCCTTGAAGACTGTCCCTCACAATTTCTTCAAATCGCCGCTTTATCGATGTGTAGAATATATAATACCCACTGAGTTAAAATTCAGTAAACCAAAACATCACAAAAGTACCCTTGAGTTGTTTCCCAAAAGCTGAAGGAACACGTTATACCTCTCCTTATGCGTTAGTTTCAGGTAAAATCTTATCCTGCGAGTCCTGGAAACATGCTTTGCCCATACTAATTTGTACACTTCCATAGCATGCTCCAAAACCCCGGCTTTGGATCTGACCTTAGAAGGCAGTTGGTATTAGCGGCAGGCTCCACAAGCTGACCGCCCTCGTACGCCGCGTAAACTCGTCCGGAGGAGTGATAGAGATAGGAGCTGTCTGAGCAAGAACTAGTGTATAATTTAACGACAAGAAGTTTCAGGAGGAAAGTGTATGGTTGCAGCTTGTGATTGGGTGGAGTACGCTACTGGAATAAGGGGATCATGATGTTAAGACGGTTGATTGAGAAAAAATTGGCTTTCGCATACTCTGAATTTTGCTTCCAAGAAATTACAAATCACATGAAAAACTACATCTTGAACTGAAGGAAATTGGTGTAACTAGAGTGAGGATGGTTAGAAGAAGATTTTAGCATATTAACTGAGGGCGAAACTTCCTATTCGAGAGGCAGGAGAAAGAAGTCTTGGTCGAAGAGGCTCGGAGTTCCCAACGGGTTTATCAGCAAATCTACAGTTCTTCTGTGCTCCACCACTTCGTATAATCTTACAGAGAGCTACTGCAACCAGACTAGATATTTTTTTTTATTAATCAAGGAAGACTCTCATAGGTGTTTTGAGGAGAATTTTCCGAAATTCTTTACAGTCGATATTTGAATCTGCTACCAATCCAAGCTTGCAAGAAATCGTTAATTCGTAAAGCTTTCGTAAGGCTTTGCGACAATTGTCAACATCGTCTGCCGCTGGACGAAAAGTTTCTTCATCTGCGCAGATATTTGCAGTTATTAAATGTTATATATTTGCAGTTGTAGTCTTGGGAGTGCTACTGACTCTCCATACGAAATTCTTCCCAAAAAGTGTTTAATTTGTCGCAAAGCAAGCATACCATTAACTCATGCTTAGATTATGTAAAGAAAGGAGCTATCGTCAATATGGTTTCGTTAGCTTCAATAATTTCGTATACATTTGCCTCCCACGGATCTCCCTCGATAGGGAGCTTTCGGGCTCTCTTGTTAAGAGGGATCTCGGGCCGCTTGTCGCAGGGCCACGTGGCGCGTCCCCGGGTGGTGGATAGGGGAATTAAACGCGAACCAAATGCGACCGTGTACTGCCCAGAGACGCAGGTGGGATGCAGGGGATGGACTCCTTGCTCCTGCTGTGTCGGGTCGACGCGTTCCTTGTGCGCGGGAGCGGCATGTTCCTGCACAGTGTGCGTGGATGTGTCCGTGACTGTGCGGATTGTAACTGTGTCGGCTCGGCCAAAAGCTTGCACTCGGTAGACTGGGAGTACATCGTAAGGCGATTGGAGGCCGCCTCAAAAGTCTCGCCCCGTCCTTTCGGGCAGTCTGGCTGGCTGCCCGGAGTTCTTCGCCCGCACGACAGTGCCCGACTAGCTACCCGTGTGTACTCCAGTCAAAAACAGCAGCACTAAAGGGCCTCATTCCCCTGACCCCGAAAGAGCCCCCATTTCTGCAGCGATGGGAAGGACGAGTACGGAGAGGCTGCTAAAATCTCAGGGCCTAACCAGGCTGCGCAAATTGAGAAGGACTAGGATGACGATCTGTACTTACAACGCCCACACGCTTGCATCGGAAGCATCCGTCGAGGACCTGATGATGCAAGGCAGGAAGATTAAGTACGACGTCATCGGACTGACCGAGACGAGAAGACACCACCCCTACACGCCGCCTACGACTCCGGAGAAGAACTGTTCCTCGCAACATGCGACAGCAGGGGAGTAGGCGGCGTTGGTGTCCTCGTCAACACGCACTTGGCCATGAACATCGATTCGTACGAGTCTCTGACAAGCCGAATCGGACGTCTGCGACTGAAGCGATGTGGTTCCGTGCCGGCTTTGACTGTGTTCGTCGCGTATGCCCCAACATCCGACTACGACGACGAAGAGGTCGAAGCCTTCTACGTGGAGCTGGAGAAGTTCTATAAGGAAGATCACACCTTCTACAAGGTGATCATCGGCGACTTCAACGCCAAGATCGGACCGCGAAGGCCGCCGGAAGAACTTCACATCGGAACCCACGGTTTGGAGTGGAACGAGCAAGGTGAAAGGCTGTCTGAGTTTATCATGTCGACCAAGACCATCCATGGAAACTCGCAGTTCCAGAAGCCTCCCTCCCTACGATGGACCTGGGAATCTCCCGGTGGCCAGTTCCACAACGAGATCGACCACATCATCTTCAACCGCAAGTATTGCCTGACCGACGTCTCCGTTGTCCCCAAGTTCTACACGGGATCGGACCACCGCCTCCTTCGCGCAAGGTTCCGCTTTTCGCGTCAAGGAGAGAAGGCCGCGAAGTTCAAGAAGAGGAGTCCCAGAATGACCAGCAACTGGGACCTCTACACCTCTCTTTCCGGCCTTTGGGAAGATGCCGTCATGGACAACGTCGACGAGGAATACGACCGCTTCGTGCACCATCTCCACGATAGTGCTAAGGAAGCTGAGAGCTTGAAGACCACCAAGAGACGTTTGTCTCCGGAAACACTCGAGCTGATACGCCAGCGTGGAGCAGCACGAGCGTCAGGCAACTACCAACTGACGTCCGAGCTTGCGGAGATATGCAGAGAGGCGATAAAGGAGGATCTTAAGGAGAGAAGGGCGGAAGTGTTGGCTGAAGCTGCAGAGGCAGGGTTAAGCATAAGCAATGCCCGGCGAGGCTTCACTAACTTCAAGACCAAGATGACCGCTCTCCGACGTCCCGACGGAACCGTCACCTCTTCCAGAAGGACCATGGAGAAAGTCATCCACGACTTCTACTCCGATCTCTTCGATAGCCACGTCCACCTGCCCCCATGCCATCTTCCGCAGGATGGATACGTCATCCCCTCTGTTCTCCCTTCCGAGATCCGACACGCCATCTCGTCGGTGAAGAAACGTACAGCATACGGTCTCGACAGGATCAGACCCGAACACCTGAAGAACCTCCCGCCAGCGCTCATCAACACCCTGGCACGGCTCTTCACACGTTACCTGTCGGAGTGCAAGGTTCCATCTCAGTGGAAGACCAGCAGGACCGTCTTGCTGTACAAGAAGGGAGACGTGCACAACATTGGCAACTATCGCCCAATCTGCCTGCTGTCCGTAGTCTACAAGCTGTTCATTCGAGTTATCCTGAATAGGATCGGCCGAACACTGGACGAAGGACAGCCATGCGAACAAGCAGGATTTCGGAGAGGATTCAGCACGATCGACCACATACACACCATTACGAAGCTCATCGAAGTGTCGCGAGAGTACAAGCTGCCACTTTGCCTTACGTTCATCGACCTGAAGAAGGCATTCGACTCTGTCGAAACTGAAGCGGTCATCGAAGCCCTGCTCACTCAGGGCGTTCCTACTCAGTACTTCAGAGTCCTTCGAGAGCTGTACAGTGGATTCACGACCAAGATCTCACCATTCTACAATGACGTCATCATCGACGTGAAGAGAGGGGTTCGGCAAGGGGATACCATATCCCCAAAGCCCTTCAGCGCCACTCTCGAAAACGTCATGCTCGAACTAGAATGGGAAGACATGGGAGTGAAGGTCGACGGTCGGCAACTACATCATCTTCGCTTCGCTGACGACATCGTGCTCATAACACCGAGCATCAGCCAGGCGGAGCCAATGCTGGCTGACTTCGATCGTGTATGTGGGAACGTTGGACTGCAGCTGAATCTTACGAAGACGATGTTCATGAGGAACGTATGGGTTTCTGATGCCCCATTCTCGCTCAACGGAACGGACATCTCCGAATGCTCCAGCTATGTGTATCTGGGTCGCGAAGTCAACATGGTCAACGACCTAGCACCAGAGCTGAGCAGGAGGAAAAGAGCGGCTTTGGGAGCTTTCAAGAGCGTCGAAGAAGTCGCGAAGAAGACGAAGAACGTCCGACTCCGTGACCACCTATTCGACTCCACCGTTCTTCCTGCCCTAACATACGCCTCAGAGACCTGGGCTATACGAAAGCAGGATGAACACGCGATCAGCGTCGCGCAGCGTGGAATCGAGAGGACGATGCTCGGAGTGACACGACTCACGCAAGTGAGAGAAGGCCTCCGGAGTTCCGAGCTTCGCCGAAGTTCGAAGATCAGAGACTCTGTCGCGTGGGCCAAGTTGTCGAAAATTAGGTGGGCCGGCCACGTAATGCGCTTCGCAGACACCCGCTGGACGAGAGCCATCACCGACTGGATTCCGCGGGATGTCAAAAGAACACCAGGACGCCCACCAACGCGTTGGTCGGACTTCTTCGTTAAAGCCCTGAACGACCGATATGACGCTCTTCGTGTTCCTCGAGCGAGGAGACCACTCTGGCACGCGACAGGGACGAATGGAGACGCTGCTGGCACCCGCTCGAGCAATTCGATGATCAACGGGACGACAGGTGATACAGGTGATACATTTGCCTTCAAAGAACACATTGCACCTTTCTGAATGCATCACCCTGGTGGATTAAGCTCGAAGCGCTTGGATCTTCTTATTCAATAAACAATCTGATTTAACAGTAGCAATAAACGTGCAATGAACCTTTCTCTCATAATGTGCAACGCGAAAGTTACAAAAAACCATTTTCCCCTCGATGTCTTTTCGTCATTAATTCGTCACTCAATTTCTCGTTTGGATCTTTCTGATCCACCCCCTACCGCATTCTACTGCCTTCCCACTTTTGCGTCGACAAAAACAGTGCAGTTGAGGTTGCCGGCATACTTTTGCGCTCCAGTTCGCCTCGTGCGTTCGCGAGAATCTCGTCCTCTTCACCAGTGCGGCAGCCCGACACCGCCCGGGAAGAAGCACGCACGCGCGACCGCAAGCGTCATTTTGAGTATCGCTGCCGCTTCCCAATCCAGACGTCACCCTAAGGGTTATTTGGGGTGCTGAACTTGAATCCGATGTTCTTTCACCGAATACATCCCAAGACCACTCACGTCGACAACTAAGGTGGTCGAGTCAAGATCACTGACTTGGCTCAAACATCGCCTAGTTTGGCTGCTTAGGGTGTTGATTATAAGTAGCAAGTCTGTTTAGTTCGTTTATCATTGATCTTATCAACCATCAATCAGGAGTTCAGGGACAATAATCGACGTCGCAGTAAAACCTGCTACAATATACTGCACAACAATGAAGGTCAAAGGTCTGCTAACGACAAAGTCAAAAAGGTACTGCAATCTCTGTCACAAGTTTATCTGCATTGATTGGTTTTAAACGGGGCATAATTCATCTTCTTCTTCTGTTCTTTGAAAGTCGAGCTGTGTCTCCATTGTTGTAACTCCTTACTCATAGGTTTTCGAATGGAATTGCAGGTTTATTTGTAATGTTTGATTGCATTATTTTCGTATTGCTGAGCAGGTATTACTACACATAAAAGTTTGTGCCGAACACCATTATAAACATCAGAAATTTAATGTGAGTGTACTTCAAATATTACCTGTTATTTCGAGAATGAGACGACTGGCCATCGTTTGTCTGTACCTAGCGCAGCGCACCGTATTTGGTAAAACGGACATCCGAGTGGTGTTAAGCACCCCAAATAACCCCCTAAGTGAAGTTTGAGCCAAATCGGTGATTCTGACCCGGCTACCCTAGTTATCGATATGGGTGGTCTCCAGCCGTATTCGCTGAGACGGGCGTCGGATTCGTGTTCAGCATCCCAAAAACTCCCCTAGGCGAAGTTTGTGCCAAATCGGTGGTTTTGGAATAATTTTATTGGAGTTGCGTCCTCAATTGGTTCGCATTGTCCGACGCCACCGAAAAAGTGCATCCCAATTTGGGATGCTTTGTCGTCAACGTGTTAACAATGCAACGCATTTTCTTTCAAACAAACTCTGAAATATCAACAGTACTGCTCGCACAATTTTCTCGCTCGTCTGCGAGCAGCACTTACGCATTTGTCAATTTGAGGTCGCTTCTGAATTCAAACGACCTTAGTTCATTCTGATTTCGTCATCACAATAGACAACGATAGCACGAGCAAATTTAAGCATTTTTCCCACACCATTCTCCCTCTTTCCCTGGCAAATTCTTATAGCATGCTTAAAAATGAACGGATCACCAAAAAGCAAATTGGCGAAAATATTATTTAAAAGAAAAACTTGACAAACGTATTAATTTTTTTGCGATAAACTAAATACTTTCTAATGAAGGTGGAATAATTTTTCCCAATGGAAACAGAAGGGTGTATTACCGCCTGGTTCGTTTGAGTGACTGAGGGCACACAACAGAAGAAGAAGAAGCGCCAGCATTACCTGAAATAAAGTCACATGTTTATCTTCATCTTTCATGAAGGACACCGCCTTTGCGCTTCAATTAACGAAACTAATTCTGCAGTAAAAGTTCAGAAAACCTTACTACTGCGGGCGTTAATAGGCTTCTTAAACACAGGGCTTCACTTAATGCAGTAGCTAAAAATGCACAGGGTGCACCAAATACATTATGTAGCTCTCCTGTGGTGAAAAAAAGCTTAGAAACCATGATTAGGAAAAGCTTTACACCAGCAGTTGTCTGATACCTTATGCCTATACAAAGCTATTTACTATTTACTATTTTATTTAGGCCAATAACGAAACAACAAGCGAAAAACATGACAACTATACGGTTGGCTATATAGCAAGGAAAGAAGGCATGTTATCTCCGAAATAAATCTGCTAGCTGAGAAGAGCACATGATCAAGATTCATGTATACCACCAACTGAACTCATTTGGTCCATATTGCTCACTGCGTACATACTGCAAACTCTTCATCCCTCTAAGCATTGATTCCATTAAGGTCATTTCGATATAAAATTTCTGAGAAAGTAAAAGTATTACTTTTCTAATTTATATTCAGCGTAACTACAATTTGACTGTGTCCGAACAAGTTGCTAGAAGGCAAATGAGAGCATTTCATAAATGTGCTGCAAAAAAGGAACCGTTTTCGCAAAAACCAGCCGCGTTATAGTGTGGTTTATATGAAATTAATTAATTTCGCCCCACTCTGGAGCAACATTCGTAGCAGGTCACGCCTAAGCGTAAGGAAGTAGCCTTTCGGACATAGGCGAGGCATTGCTTCTTTCAGTGACCGCCTTTGTTCCATCTATATCTACTGACTGGTCGGTCATAACACCTTAGCAATATGTAGTGTGACGAAAGCTTGCAGAATGTTTTTATGCTTCATCGTTTTTGCCATAATAACTTGTTATTCGGTATCCAGAAAAAGAAGAAGAGAGTAGATGTCTTCGTGTATCGAAAAGTAACTGTGGTCACATATTAAGGGGTCGGTGCTCAAACTGGCTTTTATGCTGATTGCAGTTCATTTTAAAATGAAACACATAATGGTTTACGTTATGGATTAAAGCTTGATTCTACCGGTATATTAAGAACATCTTCAAGCTTCTAATACATTGTAGATGCATAGTCGTCGCTTCTTGACTCAATTCCAGTTAGTTTTTAGCTGAGCACAGTTTCCATTTTAAAAAATTCTAGGATGGTGTGCCTGCTGCTCATGATACAGTCAGTCAAAGCGCTGAAGTGCTTTTATTATTTGGCGAGAGAATGTGCAATGTCCTGAATGCTTAACGTGTCTTCATGGATTGATTTTTTCGGTCTTAAGCTCTGGGAAATGCGATAATCGTGATTTCCTTTGCACGGAAGCTGGCCACTGTGTAACAAATAGACGATAATCTTATTATATATCCTATCCTATATCTAAATATATTCCTACTATATAAATATATAATAGAAGAGGGTTCTTTGTCTGATCCTAAGTCTGCGGAACTTCGTCAACTTTGCGGGCTCGACGGTTTAATCAAACAGGTTTGAGGCACGACCTCAACTTCACTCTCCGAAAGGGGCGCCGGGAGGTGAGGTCAGCAATCGCCGCTGGCGAGAAGGACACGTGAGGCGTTGCGAAATAGGCCGGCACTGCTGCTCCATCCACGCGATGAGTGGCTACTGCCTCGAAATGACCCCCTTGAAGGCTTCTGTCCTAGCTACGGTTCAATTAGGCCTATGTTATACTTCGGCGACGCGTCGCTGACGCTGCGACCCGTCACCGACGTCGCCGACCCTGACGTCACCACCGACGTCGCCGACGTCGTCAACAGATTCTGTGGCGGCGTCGGGGACGACGTCTGCCCATAGAAAGGCTAAGTGATCACATCTGCCTCGAATTTGCATACATTTTGAGCTTTTCTTAATCTTCAAAAGAAATTTTATTTCTTAATTCTTCTTAATGCTTCAAGACTTGATGATGATTTTTTGTTCTGTATGCACGATATTCTGCTCAACCATTGTTAATCTGCCGAATTTTCTCTTACTAACCAAATTTGGCTTTTAGAAGGATGGATAAGCGTTCAAAGGTTTCACTAGCAGCAATGTTAGAACCATTCAAAAGTACCTGAATTTTTAGGATACCCTGTATTTTTTGCAAGGCATAGTCTGTTTTTAGGTTTTAAACTTTAAAAGAAGCACAAATTAATCGATACGGTCACTTTATAAAGAGATTATAGGAAGTATTCAAGCGAAACACTATCAATAGATTGTAAAATGCAAAATAACAGACGAGTGCATGGCGCAGTCTATCCCGATCATACGTGAAAAAAGCGTCGGTTTAGCAAAGACCTTTTTCGTTAAAGTATTTAAATTAAATTTGCGCGGAATTCTCGAAGTTCAAAGGAAAATTTAACTCTTAATTAGTAAGAATTCTGCAAACCTCTGCGAAGAGCTTTATCTCGATAAAGCTCTTCGCAGAGGTTTGCATTATCATTTGAGAAAGCGAGGAAACACTACTTATTTTCTACACAGTTCTATTTAGTATTACTTGCTCTACAAGGAAGCAAATAGGCTTAGAAAATGCGAACAGAACGGCTGAGAAGGACACAAAAAGGAAGAAAAGTGACAAATTGAAGCGGAGCTAAGGTTTAGGGTCCTACTCCCTCCCAAACACTCAGTGTTCTAATGAATTGTGCTTTGTGTTCGCAAGACGGGGCCTTTGCACTTTTCGATTTCGTAATTCGAAGTACGGTGGTGATGGTGGTATATCCGGGAACGAAGAACCAACCCACAATCATAACACTCCATCGGAGCGCATTTTCTGCCACCCTTGGATGACGTCGGCGACGCTGACGTCTTCGGCCCGTCTGTGGCGACGTCGGCGACGTCGGTGACGCGTCTGCGGCGACGTCGGCGCCGGAAGTATAACGCCCCCTGCGGAGCTCTCGGCGACGTCGCCGGCGACGCGTCGCCGAAGTATGACATAGGCCTTAGGCCCCGTTTATACTTCGACGCCGAGCGACGCGACGCAACGCATTGTGGCCATATTGATTGAGCGACGCGATCGATCAATTTGGCCTTATTGCGTGGCCTCGCGTCGCGCCGCGACGAAGTATAAACGGGGCCTTAGTGGGCCTGCAGTAGCCTGCGGTGGTGCTGCAGTTCTGTTACCGCGGGGTACGGCTCAGCCGCCTGTGCCTCCGACCGGGATCACAGCTCATTCCTGCTGCTGCTACCTCCGCTGTGTTCGTGCACACCCTTTCGATGTGTACGAGCTTCCGCCTTCACTTTTCCGGGAACAGCTCATTCACAGCAGAAGTGGCTCAACTTAGTTCACCATAGGGCTAGAACGCACAAGTGTTGCTTAAAAATTTGCATTTCGTGCAACACAAAACGTCGTATTGGGCGAACCTACATAATGAACCTCCCGCCCGAGCCTATTTGCGCCCATCTCAGTAGTCGTAGTACGTAGATCCACACTCGCTTGTTTCTTACCAAGGCTGACAACCACTTAATAGGATTACCTCCCCCTCCTTCTCCCTCCCACGAGCATTTTGTGCCTAATTCTTTAGGCTGTAAGTAAGATTCTCCCGCTCGAAGTTCGTTGGGTTGAGCGCACCAGTTTCTCCACCCACTCATGCTTCCTACTTATCGCTTGGACACTCTTCCAAAACGCTGCGGCTTTTATTCGATTGCTAGCAGAAGTTAAACAACAAATACAACAGTGAGCAACAGACATATCACTTGGTGGTTCATGTGCCATTTACACTATCAGTCAAATAAAGCTGCGGTGAAATTTGGAGTGCTTGGCACGATCTCATCTCTTAATGCGCTACATGCTTGTTTCTTAGCTGTGGGCTGTCTTTTTTAAAGCGAAGTATTTTCCATTTTCATGCCAATTGGACACTTTTCAAATCAAACTGGACACTCTTCTTAACTAGCCTATGAGTTTTGAATCAATCAATGCGAACTCTCCTAAGTCGAAATGACCTTCAGGCAAGCTAAACTAGAGACTCAATAAATTGTCTAACATAATGTTTTTGTCAGAGAAAATTTGGAATGCAGTATCCTTTAAGACTTTTTTTAGTTTATCTGCTCCAATAAGTGTAATAATTCTATAGAACTTTTATTTCTGAGAAAAAAAATTAAAGTTTGTCTTAATCTACCGCTAAGAAGCAAGCATATAGCACATTAAGAGATGAGATCGTGCCAAGCACTCCACAACTTTACCGCAGGTTTTATTTGATTGATGGTGTAAGTGCCACTTACATGAGCTACCGAAGTGGGGATATGTGTGCTCAGTACAGTTGTATTGGTTGTTTAACTTCTGCTATTTAGCGATTAAAAATCGCAATGTCTTCGAAGAGTGTCCAATTCGACATGAAAAGTTCTGTCGTATTAAATGAACTGGATGCTTATTAGCCCGATAGCAGAATGTAGCAGCGTGCAAGTGAATCATTATTTAATGGAACTATGCACTATTCGCGAAATCGTTTATAGTATTTCTACACGAGTATGGCAACAGTTCTTAATACCGTTGGGAGACGTGGCGAACACAATAGTTGGAAGATTGAGCAGTGTCAAATATTAAGATCAGATCGAGATCAACTTTATGGCGGAAGCATACACAACTGATTATGAATACAGATAGAGACCTATAGCTCACGCGAATCACGAATACACTCACCACAAATAACTACTGTTTGCACATAAACTGTTATTAGGGATACTAAATAGGGGCACATAGGGGCACTTAATCTTCATCTTAATTTAGTTTAACCATTTGTCTGTAGAGGTTTCTTTCAAACAATATCTGCACCGTTCTGATGTTTCGTTCATATCTGCAGAAATTCTACTATATCTCTTTCCGCACCTACGTTTTGTAACATTTCGCAGCTAAGGCTTATGGGAAAACGTGTTTCTACAGTCGTAGTAATTGATGCACTATTAGCTAATGCTCTATTTCTTGCTGGTGGTGATCTTTTTACGGCATATCTCTCATTTAATTCCTTCTTTGCAATGCATTTTTTTGGATGGGTTAGGTTAGAACCTGTGCTGATACCTTCACACTCTTATTGAATGGTCATCGCTCATGTTAAGCGAAAATCGAATCCTCCCCGTGTTAAAGACCATTTCTCCTCCTGCCCTTCACTTAATGTAATCACATTAAACACGTGATCCCCTTTTTTTCAAAGCCTTCTCCGCCGTTTCGCTCCGCTGACTCATACTGTCATCGAACCTTAACTGCGAACTGTGAGTTCCACCTCCGCCGTTGCACTTCTGTTTCTCAACCCCCTTTCTCTCACAATTCCTACTTCTCCTACTTACCTCCTTTCACGTCCACATTCAGTTCTGCTCCTCCACCTACATGCCCTCACCCTCCACAGCCTCTCACGCTCAACCATCACGCTGCCATCGGTGCCCACCCTTTCTACTACATTTGCCTCGCGTTGCCCACGTAGCCGACACCGGCGTAGCCGACTAGCCCGGCGTGGTCCGCGGAGTTGACGCCGTAGAGCCTGTTCATACTTCGCGACAGCAGCGACAAGAGCGCAGCGCGGAAGTATGAACATGCGACAAGAGCGGCTGGAGCCACAACGCCGGCGCTTGAGTATGAACACTTTTGGGCGGTCCGCGCCCAGTTTCAATCGATTTGCATGTTTTGCACGGACGACGAGAGCGCATCGAACGTTGCGCGCGTGGCGTGCGCGGCGCGCGCGGTTTTAATCGATATGCATGTTTTGCACGGGTGACAAGTCGTTCTTGTCGCGAAGTATGAACAGGGGCCGTATGCTATTCTAGCCCGACTTGGGATGGTACCCGGTGCGAAAAAGCCGGGTACCATCCCCGAGTTCCGACGCTCCCCACACCACCTTATGCACATCTCCGGGGCGTCCCCCGGGGATGGCAGAGATGGCAGAGTAGGGTAGAGAAGCAGAGGATTCCGACTGGAGTACCACTATCACGGCTGTGAGCTCCTCATAGCTAGTGGATGGGTTGAGTATTCTGCACCACAGTATTTACCATGCAGTGTTTAGAAAGATGTGTTTTCACAGAGGGGCCCACACTGTGTAGAACACATATAATTTATTGAACTCAAAGTGGTACAAAGTGAGTTGAAAACAGCAGATTACAGCAAAAGTGTGCTCTTCGAAGATTTGCTAAGTCGAGTTTTTCCATGGATTTCGTGGAGTGGTAAGTGCTTTTTTTTTTCGAAGTCAGTTAGTATTTCATCCACTGACAATGAAAAGGCATTATATATTTCATCCAAATATCCCGTACCCTTTTTTATCAAATTTGTAGTTAATTTCTCAAATGTCAAGTCCGTTTAGGAAAGTTTTCTGATTTGTAGTTGAATGCCTTTCCCAAAGAATTGAGAAATGGTACAGAAAAAGTTCATTCCAAGCATTAAGAGCACGAGATGAAAAAGATTCTTGAACCTTTTCGAGTGCGAATTTGGCATTTGATAGAGGCTACAATTTTTTTTTATAAATGCCGATCATCATTCAGGTGAAACCAACACAATATCAAAATTTGTTTAAAATTTCAGCGCACACAATTTAGCATGAACAAAAATGCTATTTGTGGGAAAAATCTCCATTTTACTACCAGCTTATTTTTTTCTAATTTCTAAGAGATTGAAACTGTTTGCGTGAAATGGGAGTTTTACTTATACTTATTTTAGTGGCTCGCTTCCTCTTCACTGAAAAAAATTGTTAACCTGATGCAGTGCCTTAAAAAGTTCAGCTTCCTATCACGTTTCCTTTGATTTCCGGAAGTTGTATACAAATCGCGAAAACCTGTACTGTGCCCGTGAGCTATTCCACACTGTTACGGGTGCATTGAAGTGCTCTCTTCATCGAGTAGTGTTCAACTCAATGTAGGAAAGCGATTGTAGTAGTAAATATTCGCAACCGATGAGACACACCGCAGCAGCTGATCGCAAATATCACGCCCCGATGCTAGTCTCCCGCTCCAGCGTCGCATTTCCACTGCATCTCTGTCTCTCCCCAAGCAATTCTCTAGGGGGATGCCATCCCCGGGTTTTGATGACGTCACCCGTCCCCGAGAGTGCTCGGGGAGAGATGTGCATACCGGGGGAGTGGGCGGAGACCGCCCCGTACCCGGCCGGGGACGGTTGGGGAGAGAATAGCATACGGCCCCAGGCCCGTAGGAACCGGCTAGCCAGGCGTGGTCCGCACATTCCAGCGTCGGCGCCGGCGCCGGCGGAGCCGACGACCAACGTTGGTAGACGATAAAGGCTGAAAGCTGATACAGGGTTGTAAAGGAATTTGTGGTGTAAGCTGGTGAATAATAAGGAGCACTACGCGGTTAGACTGAAAGAAATCAAAGGCCGAACGTTCCCACCGCGCATAATTTTGGCCTATCGAGTATATGAGCGTGCGGAGCGCAGTCGAAGGACGTTCCGGCTTTCACGCGCACCCGATACCAGGATCTTGGTTCGGATTTCCCACCCAGGCCAACCAAGTCGCCCATCCCTCCGATGTCGGTGAATTGGTATCAGACTTGTCTGGGAAGCATAAAGCGCTAACGTTTTTATCGACTGGCCACTTCATGTCATTGCACAGGCCAAATACCCATTCAAATTGCCTCCGCGACATCTCTTAGAAGTAAGTGTGCGCAGCCCATCCCAAAAGGGACGCCGTTTTTTACCCTTCATCCGTCATCGCGTTTATGAACAGCTAAAAGAAAGAGTTGGTTTTACAGTGTTATGACCAATGAGAGGGGCGTGGACAGATCATACCTCGCACGATCCTTTGTCCTTGGATAACCTAAAGCACTTCAAATGTCGAAGAATCACCGTGTCGCTGATCACTTCCCTGTAGGCCAGATCGCAGCATATGTAGTGGTTCGATTCGTTCTCGTGTTGATCAATTCAAACGTGCCTTCCATAAATTCGGAAGCCAACATAGCGGAGCAAGCACCAGCACAATGTTTCCTTCGGAGGCGGGAACGGCCGCGTCAATAATCTATGCAGTGGGTAGAGAATTTTAGAAACGACTACCTCTGTCATTATGAAGAATGCATGTCAGCAACACAGCCTGTCAGCCATCGACCTTGGTGGCGATGAGCTCAGACGCAACTTACAAACGACTCAATGATGTGTAAGTGCTGCAAACGCTAAGGAGAAAAGTGCCGCTGTACCGCTTACACAATGGTCAGCTTTTATACAGATCAGCAGACAAAAGGCCATTGCAGGCGTTCTTCTAAACTCGGCACAATTAATCATAACTAACTGGGTGAATTGACATGCAAGGGCAGCTGTACTGTCCTAGAATCCTATATTGAAAATAATTTAGCGGCGCTGGGAGTGAATGTATAAGGAAAACAACAGGAAAAAGTGTGGGATGCTGCAGTGCAACTTCATGGAAACAAGATTTCGTTACTATAAGAAAATTAAGGGATCAATTGGCATTTAGCAGCAAGCGCAGCTCATAATGGATGTGGATCAGTTATCCAAATTTTGTCCCGATTGCACTGCGTGAACTCGTTGCTGACCGGCCGGGCATTCAAGGACGTGGATTCGAGGCTTCAAGACCTCTTTTAGGTCGCAGTTCAACTTCTGACCATGGATTTTATCCGTATAACAACAATCTGTCTACCTAACAATAAGAGATGTGTTTGAAATGAGAGCCATTGAAGAAAGGTTTCTACAATCACATCAAGGATGCTCCTAGAGAATCTATAAGATATCACGAGATTTCGCTCTGAATGAAGGGGGATTGGCTCGACATAGGCCTAAGCCTTCAGCAGACCCTCCCCAGCGACGGAGCTCAAATCGTGATAGCCTGAATGACCCGCAATGTTTTAGCAACGTAAGAGTCTCTTAGTGCTGAGCTGTAGTAGTTTCAGTGACAGCTCCATGGCGGAGTGGGGATCATCGTGTGATCAGTGGCAGTTCGTAATCTGTCACATTTTCCTGCATCCGAGAGATGGTCATTGATACTAACGAGGATCGTATGAGAAATTTTTGAAATTCTCATTGATTTTGTCTATTTTCCTATTTTCACTAGATTTTTCCATAATTTTTGGTCACTCTTGACTCTTGGAGAACCCAGGGGGTGGGAGGGAGGATGGGAGGATAAGAGGATAATAGTAGAAGATATTTTTGGGTAATTAAGGAAGAACGCATGCCTCTATGGAGACCACTGTCACTTCGATCACTCGGACCTAGGAGAGAGCACCCCTCGACTTCGAGCACTCGTCCAAGAGAAGATGATCGCAGGACTTTCAACTTGTCGAGGAGCACTCGACATAACGTGGCCAACATGAAGATCATTGCGTCGAGCCATCAGATGGGCTAGGTTCCTGAGCACCATGAAAAGGCGTTAGGGCCACGAAAACCATTTTCTGCAATCTCGAGGCGATGAGTTTTCACCTTATTCATGGTTGACTGTGGCCTGTGTTTTTCTCCTCGTCTCCGTGGAACGCTTACCACTCCCCCCTCAGCAACTCGTGGGCCTACTAGAGTCTAGCGGTGTTACCGATTCCTGACGACGTACACGTTTCGTCCATCCCTACTGCACACTGTAGTTGTGCTTTTGAGAAATTTTATCGAACTAACGAACGAATGAATGAATTCGATGTGGAAAATTCCCGAAAGAGTGAATGAACGAATTTATTCGATGTCAAAAGTCTCCGAACAAATGAGTGGTCAGATTTACTCGATCTCGAAAATTTTCGATTGATCGAAAATCGAATAAGCCCCGATTTTGCATTTATTCGAATATTCGATTAGTCGAATAATTTGTTCGAATCAACGAATAACCGTGTATCGCTGTGTAATAAAACTTGCATATAGTAAGCCCACCCGATTAGTATTTCAATTGTGCAAATTGTTAAAGGAGTAAAAAGTGATATTGCTACATATATCTTTTTGAAATACGCCACGTACTCTACTTCTGCATGATGTCGCAGAAAAATTGAAGAATTCCTGTTCCTTTTCAGCGGTCTATGAAGATCCTATAGTTCAGAACGATTTTCTCTTCTTTGCCTTTCCTTTTAAATCTTAGCTCTTGCTGACAAACAAGAGAGCACAGACAAGTATAAGCCGCTTTAGATGGCGGATCGACCAGTACTCGCACTTTCAAGTGCGTCTCTCTTACAGTGTATGATGTACATTTTCTGTTTTGTCACTACTGTTACTTGAAAACCACAGTCCTTCAGAATAATCTTCGCAACTACATGAAAGGAATTTTTACGACGTAACAATTCCTTTCCTTGCTCTCTGATATCCTCATATAGTCTTCAGTGCTCCTTCGCAAGGTTATTCGCAATAATCGATGACTGAAGATCACAACAGCAAAAAAGGCTGCATTTATTAAAAGAAATCTAGGTGCCAATTTGACTACCAACGTAGAACAAACACACATAAAATAGTATTGGTGGAATATTTTTTTCAATTTTGTTTGTTGTGATGTTGATCATTTTTATCCTAATATTTTCTGGATCCAGCAGTAGAGTTATAAAAATGTATCAGAATTGAGAGAAAGAAATATTCCGGTGCAGGTGCACCCTCGTTTTCCTACAACAAACGTAGGAATTTGTTCAAAATGTCTTTTAAAGTGGAAACGTTAAGCTTAAGCGCATATCCCTTGCAGCCTTGGAAGGTCATGCAAGCCCGTTTCAACTATAGTAAACCTCAAAGATGTGGAGAGATAGAAGGTACATAGATCTCCTCGCTCTTGACCTCCACCAATATTCGTTCTTGTACTTCACATTGCGTCAGTTTCGCTCAGATTCATCGGACTCCAACTCAGCCAGCACCTCATGTTCACTTTCCGACGAGGTAGTGGGTTCATCTTCTGCTGTAGTCCTCGCCTTTGGTCTCGAACCTTGCACACATTCGCATGTTCACTGCAGACCATGATTTGCTCTCTCTCTGAAGAGTTCCAAGCAATCCTTCCATTGATTTCGGCAACTAGTTGACTCTAAAGCTAACCAGCATCCAATCACCAGCACATGCGGTTCCATGCGGCATTGAGGCTGAGAATAAGATATTGTTTTCCGAGCGATGGTGGCCAGCAATGTGGAGCGCTTTACGAAGCGAAGGGCTGTAAAATGAAGGAAACCTGGGTAGGAAAATATCACTATACTAACTGAGTTAGCCTCTGCGCAATTTCGTTCAGCTGTGACGCCTTCGTTCGGCTACTGAAAGTTATTCCTCGCCCACTAACAATGATCAAGACTCATGAATTTCTCAAAGATGTCGACGTTTTTATCAAAAGACCACAAGGCCCAACTTCCCCTTCCTAAGGCGAAATGATATCATTTTAACACGTTGACGACAATACGTCCCAAATTGGGATGCACTTTTTCGGTGGCGTCGGACAATGCGTACCAATTGAGGACGCAACTCCAATAAAATTATTCCGAAACCACCGATTTGGCTCAAACTTCGCCTAGGGAGTTTTTTGGAATGCTGAACACAAATTCGACGCCCGTTTCACGGAATACGGCTGGAGACCACCCATACCGACAACTATGGTTGTCAGATCAGAATCACCGATTTGGCTCAAACTTTGCTTAGAGGGGGTGGGGGGGTTATTTGGGATTCTGAACACGACTAGGATGTCCGTTTTACCAAATACGGTGCGCTGCGGTAAGTACAGATAAATGATGGTCATCAGTCGTCTCATTCTCGAAATAACAGGTAATAATTAAAGTACACTCACACCGAATTCCTGATTTTTATAACGGTATTCAGCACAAATTTTTATGGGTGGTAAT
Source organism: Heligmosomoides polygyrus bakeri (assembly GCA_947359475.1). Classification (NCBI taxonomy): domain Eukaryota; kingdom Metazoa; phylum Nematoda; class Chromadorea; order Rhabditida; family Heligmosomidae; genus Heligmosomoides; species Heligmosomoides polygyrus. Next base: position 84,322,459 of record OX375866.1, on the reverse strand, counting down.
ACCTGTTCAGCAATACGAAAATAATGCAATCAAAAATTTCTCCCATATATTACAAATAATCCTGCAAATCCATTCGAGAACTTATGAGTAAAGAGTTACAACAATGGAGAGACAGCTCGACTTTCAGAGATCAGAAGTAGAAGATGAACTGTGCCTTTTTTAAAAGCAATCGAGGGAGATAAATTCGTGACAGAGATTTCAGTATGTCCTAACTTTCTTGACTTTGTTGTTAGCAGACGTTCGGCCTTCATTGTTGTACAGCATATTGTTGGTCGATGGTTGATAACATGCGTGATTTTCACGCTTGTTATCAATGATAAACGAACTAGAGACATTCTTCTTATTTATAATCAACCAGTGGTTGGAGGCTTCGTTCCCAAGCCCCGAGAATATGTACATGGTGCGTAAAAAGTATTGGCGCACTAAACGTAAAAGTTAGAAATAATAACACGTTATAAAATTTAACAAGTATATACGTAAAGTGTCAACAATGATCTAGCGAACAGAATAGCATTACTTGTATTTCATATGGGCTTTGCTGCGAATGCAGGGGTGAAGACGACGAGGAAAGGCATCGACGCCGCAAGTAGTACACGTCGATTTCGTTCTATGCTTTGACCTTCAGTGACTTGATATTTTTGTGCATTCAACCAGTAAAGTGTTACATGCTTTTCAAGGACCTCCAAAGTGCTAATTCTGGCGAAGGCTCGCTGCAAGAAAGCCGTATCCGGCCATTATCGTGGTTTGTGCATTCATCACAAGCGTCCCTCGTTTTCGTGAATACAGGAGTGAGGATAAATCAGAAGAACTATCTGTATCGATGTCCTAGAGAAGCAAATGGTTTCTTGACTCTAATCCCACCTCGAGAGCAGGTCGTATGTCTTCCAGCAGGACTAGACTCCTGCGCAGAGTCGAGGATTGTTCAGGATTGGTGCCGCGCCATCTTGAAGGACTTCATTTCGGCAGAGGAATGACCTCTGTATAGACTGGAATTGAATCCGCTGAACTACTCTATAAGGGAAGTTTTTGAGAACAAGGCTTGCGCTACTTCCCACAAAAGTATGAGGTCAGTGAAGCATGATCTGGTCAAAGCATGGAACGAAGTCGACGTGGACGACTTGCGGCGCACCTTCGATGCCTTTCCTCCGCGTCTTCGCCCCAGCATTCGTAGCGAAGAAGCCCATATAAACTGCAAGTGATGCTATTCTGTTTGCTAGATCATTGTTGACATTTTGTATATAAACTGGTAAAATTTTATGATGTGTTGTCATTTCTAACGTTTACGTTTAGTGCGTCAATACTTTTTACGCACCCTGTAGAGCACCCCCAACGGTGATCTTTTCTTCTCTAGGCCTTCTTACGTTCACTACAGTTAAAAACTGATTTTACTATATATCAACTCCACTGATAGAAGAGAATAGCGTGATACGATAGGGAAAAATCTTCTAAACTGCTCCTATTGAATTTGATTTGAAAAACTTTGAATTTGTTTTGAAAGACGTGGAATTTGCTTTGAAAAATGTTGAATTTGATTTAAAAACCTTGAATTTGAACTGAAAATGGTATACTAATGATTTCTATACGCAAGGCTTGAAATTTTACGTGGCAAAATTGTATCCCTACAAGTCGTTATCAGACTTCCTAACCTATATATAGGACTCCCAAGAAATTGTATTTGTTGCTCGGCAAGCACGACGATTAGACGATGCTGTGCGCAAGGGTGCATAAGGTTTATTAAAGTAACCCGAGAAAAATCTCGATGGCTGGGTATTCTCGGTGTTGCACTGCTTGATCTATTGGTGATTCTATATTTTCAACATTCCAATATTTTTGTAGTAAAATACGAGAACTTCACAGAATACTTACCTATAATGGATTTAACACAGAATTCATCGCCACAAACGCTAAAAAAATGCTAAAACAAAAACAGACAAATATTATATAAATATGGCGTGTTAGACAACTATAATAAAGCAATAAACTTAGTGGGAACACTCGTATAGTTGGAAGTCTTTGCTTAAATTTATTTTGCTAATATATACGCACATATATAAGAATAGATCTTATTGATATGATGGTGAAAGAAATGTGGAAGCAACGACATTAGTTGATATAATTGTTAAATGATGGAAAATGCCAATCTAATAGAATTACTACATAGTGTGCCAATATACCAAGAATTGAATAATGAAATGAATACCGTAATGATAACACATATCATAATGCATATCCATATAGATACTGTATAACAGATCACGGTATGGTTACTTTATATAGGAAAACTTCTATAACCCGTCGGCACAATGAGTTATTTTAGTGACTTTCACAATTTCTAAATATTGACAATAAACATTTAAAAAAATAAAATAAAAATAAAGATAAAATAAATAAATAAATAGATAAATAAATAAATTAAAAAAACAAAATAAAAATAAATCAATAACATATCTAAAAATTATTAATAAAAATAAAAATGAAATGAAAATGAAAATGAAAATAAAAATAAAAATATATAAAAAACAAAATAAAAATAAAAATAAAAGAAAAAATATTTAAAAAATAATTAACATTGACATTAAAGTATAAATATAAAAATATAATAATAAAATTATAACACCTCCTTCTTCACTGATGAGCCACCGAGGAGGTGTTATAAGAAAATGGTTTGTCTGAAGGGAGGTGGCGAAACAAACCATTAAAATTTGATATCGTTTCTCCATAATTCTCAAGTATATTTAAATATACTGAATAAATGTGTTCCTTCGAGGGCAACCCGAGCACACATATTATTCAGCACCGATTTTCGGGTTTTCTTTATATTTTTTATTTTTTTACTAACCAACAAATCAAGGAGAAAAATATCTAACGGACCAGTGGTCTATGAGTCAAGTTAAATAACGTTCTTACACTGCTTTACTCAATACACCAAAAATGCGGTATCTACCCGTTACCAGCAGTGAGTTAATGGACCATTGGTCTACAGTCAGGTTGACGTAAATTTATAATAATTTCAAATTTTCTCTATTATCATCCCTATTGAGAGGAAACAAGCCTCAGTCACCAGTGGTGAAATACGGACCAGTGGTCACTGCGTAAAGTTGACGCTTTTAAAGTAATGAGAAAACTAAATCTGACTACTTACTTTCCAAACTATGTGCCATTTTTATTAGCAAAAGGTATAAGTATTATCCTTCCTGTTTATTCCATATATGTTGTAATCAAAAAACACGTTAAAGATTAAAATACACATATACTTAATATCTTACGGTGTACAATGTGAGACCCTTTAAACGGTTGTTGATTCGCTCCATATTTAATCTACACTATTCTTCCCCCCCCCGCGTTGTTATTGTTCTTTGTTTTTTGTTTTTTGTTTTTACTATTGTTTTATATATAACCTTGACCCTTTTAGTTACACTTTTTAACTACAATAAAGAGGACCTACCCTCTTACTAAAAATAGGGGTTAGTACTGATGGGGTTTATAAAAGTCAAAATAGTCATGAGCAGTTTATTCTGGCGCCTCTAGTACTAGCCGTACCCAATGGGTACAAAACGGGTTTGACAACCCCGTAGGGCAGCCCCCTAGAACCCATTTATGGGAAACTGCTCACTGTACCTGGGTTGGACCTCCCAGGTACTTTGATTTAAGGTCTGCAAACCAGTTTTCAAATGTTACAACAAATTATTACACCCTAAATAAATTTGTAAAATATAAAGATCGGAGCAATCAATATACCATTAAAGACTTTGGAAACCCAAATAAAGGGTCATTGTGTAATTCTAACTGCATGTATGTAAACAAATAAACTTTGAAAACCATATAATTTCATATGTTACTAAAGTTCGTATAAATACGTATAAAAAGGAAAATACTAATTGCAAAACTAAATCAGTGGTTTACTGTATAAACTGCAACTCTTGTAAGCTTCAATATATTGGTATAACTACAAGATCACTGAAAGAAAGAATTAGAGAACACATATATTACATAAATAACAAAAAGAAATTCACTCCGCTTTATGAACAATTCCATAATTGTAAGTCTACTCCGAAGTTTACAGTTTTAGACGCCTTGGAAGAAAACTCGGATAAAAACAAATTATTTAGTAAAGAACTGTTTTGGATTAAACTTCTAAACACCGCTTATCCATTTGGACTTAATGACAACATAAAAGGATATGGCAATGTATCTTATTGCTAATCCACTTAACTACAAAACAAATCATCCTTTTTATTCACTTCAAGTTATAAAAGAGAGAACAAATAGAGGGAACAAAAAAAGAAATAAAAACAAAATCCGATACAATACAGACCAATTTATACAATATGTTAGTAACAATGAAAATATAGAAGTTATTGAAGTGTACAACAAGATCAAAATGCTAAGTAAACAAAATTTGAAATCACTTGTCAACCTTAGTTTAAGCAATGACTTTCTTTGCAATGCCAATCAAAAAACTAAACTTATTGTACTCTGCTTACTGACACATATAAAATACAATACAAGTAACATTAACAAACAGCAAGAAAATAAGTCCTTTAAATATATAGACATGGAATATAAAGGTGACATTTTTGACCGTATAAACTTTAACAAAATATTTAACAACAACAGAGTTAAAGATATTATAAGAAATTCGTCCACAAAAGAATTCATTCCTTTTAGGGTAGTTTATACGTATAAACGACCAATATCTAGTACTATTTTCAACTACAACCAATTTCTTAAAAACACAAATCTTGAAAGTTGTAGAAATATACTCAGTAGAGATTGCATCTGCAGAAGAGAAAAAAGTAAGTATAAATCTTTTATTGACACCACACATGAACATATTATCACAGGAAATTTGAACATTATAGAAAATTATCAGTTGAAAGAAATTTTGAAAAAAGGTACGAAATATAGGGCAGTAATGGGTTGCAACAGAGATACAATACACTCTACATACAGTTCCGCTGTTGAAAAAGTTGTTAGTCACATAAGTAGATACTGCAGAATTTCACAAGATCAAGTGAACCAGTTAAGAAATCTTTTTAATGCGGAATACAGAAACAAAATAAAACCATTACTTAGCCATGAAAATATCCGTAATAAAGTTCATATACCGTACCAAACAATTCAAAGGCTACAAAGTGATTTTATATTTTGCCCACTAGATAAAGCAAACAACAATTATAGTATTATTTGCGAAAAGTTTTACCTACTTAACCTTATGAAAGAAATGGGAATTAACTATGAAAATAAAAACGAGACCTTTAATAACAGTAACACAAATATCACATATGTAAATTTGAACGTTTCTAATAAGCAGCCCATAATAGAAAAACATAGATATTTTCAAATTAAAAATAAGTTAAAAGTAGATACAAATTGAGATTTACCAATTATTTTTTCGCTACCTAAACTGCATAAAGACCCAGTTAAGTTCAGATTTATTACCGGGGCATATAACAGTAGTGTCAAATCCATTGCTTTAGAACTTTGTTGTATATTTACCTTTCTAAAGACACATTTAATCAACTATGCCAATACAGTAACTAGAAATACAAGGACGATTAAAACATATTGGGCTATCGAAAATTCTAACATAATACAAGAACTCACAAGAATTAATGCTGATGGTGTGAAAGTATATTCCGCTGATTTTACCGATATGTTCACAAGCATACCTCACAATGTTATAATGGAGAAAATGAAAAACCTTGTTACACTCTGCTTCAAAAATTCTGGTAAAAATTTCCTAGCATGCAACGGGTTTAAAACTTTTTACACCGATGTTTTAACTCAGAATGATAAATATAGATATGATAACGCAACAGATCTGCTATACTTTATAGACTATTTACTGAAAAATAGTTATTGCGCTTTCGCTAGTATAATCTTTAAACAAAATAAAGGAGTTCCTCAAGGTGGTAACTTTAGCCCTTTGCTCGCAAATTTAACCATGTCAATGTTTGAATTTGAGTATTCTAAAAGCGCAATATTAAATAGAGGCCAGTTATTTAAGCCATTTAGATATATGGACGACATACTTATTTTTCACAATTATACAGAAGCTTACGTTGATTACATACTTACGTTGGTTTACAAAAACACACTGGAAATAAAAAAGACACACGATAGTGAACAGAAATGCAACTATTTAGACATAAGTCTAGAAGTCGTGAATAATAAAATTGAAAGCAACTTATATAACAAAACAGATTCTTTCAACTTTAAAGTAAACAGGTCTCCACACGCAGACTCACAGGTTTCAGTCAGAATTAAAAGTAATGTCATTTACACAGAAACACTTAGAATAGCTAATGTCTGCTCAACATTCCAATATTTTTGTAGTAAAATACGAGAACTTCACAGAATACTTACCTATAATGGATTTAACACAGAATTCATCGCCACAAACGCTAAAAAAAATGCTAAAACAAAAACAGACAAATATTATATAAATATGGCGTGTTAGACAACTATAATAAAGCAATAAACTTAGTGGGAACACTCGTATAGTTGGAAGTCTTTGCTTAAATTTATTTTGCTAATATATACGCACATATATAAGAATAGATCTTATTGATATGATGGTGAAAGAAATGTGGAAGCAACGACATTAGTTGATATAATTGTTAAATGATGGAAAATGCCAATCTAATAGAATTACTACATAGTGTGCTAATATACCAAGAATTGAATAATGAAATGAATACCGTAATGATAACACATATCATAATGCATATCCATATAGATACTGTATAACAGATCACGGTATGGTTACTTTATATAGGAAAACTTCTATAACCCGTCGGCACAATGAGTTATTTTAGTGACTTTCACAATTTCTAAATATTGACAATAAACATTTAAAAAATAAAATAAAAATAAAGATAAAATAAATAAATAAATAGATAAATAAATAAATTAAAAAAAACAAAATAAAAATAAATCAATAACATATCTAAAAATTATTAATAAAAATAAAATGAAAATGAAAATGAAAATGAAAATAAAAATAAAAATATATAAAAAACAAAATAAAAATAAAAATAAAAGAAAAAATATTTAAAAATAATTAACATTGACATTAAAGTATAAATATAAAAATATAATAATAAAATTATAACACCTCCTTCTTCACTGATGAGCCACCGAGGAGGTGTTATAAGAAAATGGTTTGTCTGAAGGGAGGTGGCGAAACAAACCATTAAAATTTGATATTGTTTCTCCATAGTTCTCAAGTATATGTATATATAGGACACCCAAGAAATTGAACTTGTTGCTCGGCAAGTACGACGATTAGACGATGCTGTGCGCAAGTGTGCATAAGGTTTATTAAAGTAACCCGAGAGAAATCTCGATGGCTGGGTATTCTCGGTGTTGCACTGCTTGATCTATTGGTGATTCTATATTTTCGTTTCACGCATTTTTTGGCAGTTATTTTTAATATTGCTTACGATTTACCTTCGCATATGCCTTAATTTGTCTATCTATATATTCAATACTTGGCGACAAGTGCAAGCGTCAGAAACGAGTATTACAACAACAACATGAAGACACACATAAAGCGATTCAAAGCAGTGTTAGATCTGTGACAAATTAGGGGATGAATGAAGAGTCTGTTTACCCAAACCGAAAAAGGCGGCAAGGCTGTGCTTTGTTAAACTTCATAGCTCAACTGCACTTCTTAACAGATCGCTCCAGCTGTTCCAGGGAGAAGGAAGACGGCATACATCTCGTCGCCTTCAGGTATGCGCCGGCTGCTCTATGAGGGAAAACCGCCACCTTCAGCTTACTCCTGGGCCTCCAAAGCACGAATAGTGGATTAACTTATAAGCCCGACAAATATCAAAGAATTTCCTGCGAGAAACCAATGTGTGAAGACCCAGGTGTTTATTGACGTTTTTTAATAATTAAATAAACGAGACAATGATGTATGAAATCCTGAAATCCTTCCTGGGTCCAGATTCATCAACCGCTTACCGGCCAGTAACTGTGAAAAGTACCGCCAAACCCCCTTATATGGCATTCATTAGCATCAGGCCTACGGCCCATCGCCGCTCGATGAATCTATCATTAGGGATCGATCAGGTTTGGCGGTATTTTCACTGTTAAGGGGCGGTAACCGGTTGATGAATCTGGCTCCTGGAAAGGATGCGATCGTAAATGTTCGGCAAAAAGTAAGGCGCTCGATCCTAAGAGGAGTTAGTAATAAACAGCTGTCTGGGACTCGTATTTAACTCTAACGGCTTGGCAAACGCTTGAATGGGCAAACCTTGAGCACTCTCAAACATCAAGCAAACATTGAAAATACACTTCCCCTGGGCCACCTACCGGGTGCCGCCCACACATACGTTGTGCCAGCCATTTCATAGTAAACTTTAAGGACTCCGTAATCATTTAGCTTGAGGACTCGGTAGAAACGAAGCACTTCCATGGTAGTTGAAGGGGAGACTCTTCTACAATTTCACTTCGCCGCTCATATACACTTTTTAGACCGTTCTCTCGTCGGAAACCACAACGCCAATGTGTTGCCATCAACCACCTCCACTCCTCATGCTCACAAGAGTAGCCCCTGCAGCTTCGAGTAAGCTTCGATCTCCGGGGAGCTCCACAGTAGTCTGCAAAAGTGCGCTCTTGCACACAAAGTGCATGCTACAGTACTCCATCGAAGGGCATTCGAGCTTTTGGATTACGCCGGCTCATGGCGGTTCAGCCATGACCGATTGGGATTACTCGTAGCGGGCTGATGCCGGAGAACACGGTGAGCATTCTGCGTCATGAGCGCTGCGGTCGAATCAGCTCGAGGATCTGTTCGGGCACTCTGTTGGTGGGGACATGGGGGTGTGGGTTGCCCTGTTGTTGACGGCCTGCTCGCTCAACCCTGATTTCTTCATTGTAGCAGAGGAACTCCGTGGTTCAGGTGGACTCGAGCGACGCGTCTTCAACGTCATCCAACACCGATTCGCATGCGTAAGTGTTCTTGTTCGCTTTCCTTCAGCATCTGCATCAACCAATCGTTTTCTTTTCGAAAGCTCATTTCTAGTGTCAATTTTTATCAGTCCTTATCTTCACCCTTTACCATTATGAGGTTGTCCGGTCTCTTAAGAAAGGCATGCAGTACTTCAGTAATTATCAAGGTTTTTTTTAAATTAGTAAACTGGGCGCAACACGACATCCAAGTCATTCCTAGGCAGGGGCTCGATGTTCATAGATAATTAGAGCGATTCAAGACGTTATTGCAGTATCAAGGGGAATCACCTCATAGTAGAAAGTGTGGTATAACAGTTCCGGAAAGTTTCTGTGCAAGACAACTACGCTGGGGCTAACAAAGTCACTTATTACAGGACTGTGTTCTTGTATTGTAGAATCGACAACAGTAGGGCAAGATAATGAAGCTTACTGGGATGTATCCTAAAGGAGGCGGGTACTCACTCCGTCCAACTTTTGACGGCGGCAGTAAAACTGACAGTAAACTAGTTTACACCGACAAGACTCCGAGCTAGCCTACGATAGGGTTTCGGGATTTTTTTTTGTCCTCTAGCGGTCTTCTCTCCGACTAGAACAGACCCGTTTACTGCTAACAATAATTGCGCGTGACCAGGTAATCAATAGTTGAAAGCCTAAGGCAAGGGCGAGCTCGTGGACTACATTTGAGGTGTCGTATGCTAGGAGCACATATGTTCTGAAGGAATTTTTAAGTAATTGTAGCTTGGTGTAGATGATGCTCTTTGTAGGTTTAGGGAAATGGGTCCACCATGGTTCGTCCTCATGGTTGGTTTCGTTACTCTAGCCGGTGCAAAAATAGGGGTTCTACTTCAGCTGTAGTGCATACACACCCGTGCTTCGTTCTTGTACAAGTTTTGTGGATATTACGAGGAATAAGGACATTAGACCTCGCTCTACCTTCTTGAAGCTTCCCGAATAACGAATAGGTCCCATGAAAGAAAAAGAAACATCTCCCGTTGGTTTGGCTGTACCAATAGCGTACTTATATTTAACCTTAGCTACACCTGAGCGAAAGTTCCTGAGAGATCGAAGCCCCCTATTAGCCTTTTGCCCTCAATTAGCCCCTCAATCTCAATTTTTGCGAGAGCTTTCGAAAAGATCCTTAAGAAGCACATCTTAGCCCATCTCGAAATTAACAAAATTATCTGAGAAAATCAGCTTGGCTTTCTTAAAGTAAGATCTCTGGAAACAGCCGTCGTTAGTCGATGACTGGTCTAAGAGTTTCGAGGATAAAAAACATACGGATATAATATATTTTTTCAAAAGCGCTCGGCAGAGTTCCGATAGACTACTGAAAGTGGAAACGGTAGGATTTCACCCAAAGGTGATAAATTGGACACGGAAGTTTTTATCTAAGAGAACATACCAGGTAAATATTGAAGGCAAGTACTCCAAGATATTTCTGCATTGAGTGGAGTTCCTCAGGGAGAAGTACTCTCCCCAATCTTGATTCTGCTGTACACATATGGGCTTCCAAAATGTCTCATTAATTTAGGAGTAACATGGAGGTTGTAGAGATGATGTTATGATCTACAAAAGGATTGATAGCCGTGCAGACTCAATGTCTCTCCAGCTAGTGATTGACTTCATTAGTCACTGGGCAGAAATATGAGAATTGCCTCTTGCAAAATCAGAGAACATATCTTCTGATGATCAGTACTAACCGTGCCCAAACTCCAGAATACCGAATTAACTGCCAGTTTTTAGCCATGATGATGAAGTTAGAGTCCTTCGTTATATAGTAACAAACTACCTGTGTTTTCCAAGCATTACGTTGTTTTAGTAATAAAAGCCAATTATCGCATCTATAACCTCTTTAGAGCTTTAAAATCCGATCTCCCTGAGGTTTACATTCTTGGGTTCTTAATCTATATAAGGCCTAGAGTGGAAAGTGGGACACCAGTCTTCAATCCAGCGAAAAAGAAAGATATAGATCTTCTAGAAAACATTCAAAATAGCTTCGCTACAAAGTTCGTGATGAGGTGCTGTTCAGTAGATTATAGATCTATCCTAAATCTCATCGAGCTTCACTGCTTGGTCTCTCTTCACTGAAGAATAGAAGGAAAATCGCTGATTTCGACATGATTTCAAGATTGCTACAAAAAAAAATTTCCATCGACCCAACTAACGAGGAAGGTCAAAAGGTCACCGTGGAGTTTCTCAAAGCGACCTATATAGGTTGTAGGGCGTTGTCTGGGAAGCACCATAGTGGTTTCCAAATTTCCTGCGGACCTTAGGGTAGATCAAAAATGGCAAAACTACCGCTTCAGTACAGGCCGATAACGCAAACTGACTGCTCAGAAATATTCCTGCAAAAGGTTTGGAGCTTCAATCTTTGCTGGAACTCGGGATTTGATAGATTACTAGTAGAAGCGAGGACACATTCACGGGAGGCATTAACCAGCAGAGCCACAGCGACTGGATGGCCGAGTGGATAGCGTGGTGGGCTTGCGAGAGGGTGTTTAAGGGATCGGTCGTGGGTGTGGGATCTGGGCATTGCGAGTTTTTTGCATTTTCATCAATGTAGAGTGCATTATGGTCTCGGCAGATTTTAGTGTTCGCGTTTCAATCTCTTTTTAACCTCTTGCGGGATGTGAGGCAAGCTAGCCTTCGTCCATTAGATATGGCCATTAAACTATACTTGTCTTGTTAGGCCCTTCTTTAGGTATCCATGTGTGATCCTTTCTAATGTTTTCTAATAGTTTCAGAAGTGTGTATCGTAGAAATCTTGTAGTGATCATGATCGACTAATACTTTGAACAATCACCAAGATATACTGATCACCTTTCCTATTTCTATCGAGAGCGCTTTTCTTGTTTCTTTCACTAATTTTACTAACTGTGACAAAATTGGAATTTTTTATCCTCCTTGCGCTATTGGTCGCATTTCTGCCTTTTTTGATGCCCATCACTCTTCCCTACATACTCTAAGGGGGGGGGGGGGGTTCCTCTACAGGTATGAACACATGTGCTCTCACATCTGCAGGGTCGGGACATTTTTTCGCCAAGGTTCGTCTAGGGGGAGGGCTTTTGGGATACTGATCACAAAACTGGAATTCGTTTTTTGTTCCGGTTGATTACAGTAGGCTACGATGTGAGTAGGGTGCGAGGAAATGAAATGGTGAAGACAGGTTAGCCGCGCTTACTCCCTCACTGCATTCGTCTAGGGATTTTATTGGGCGATGATCACAAATTTGGTATACGTTTTTGGTTTTTACATTTTTTGAGGACTATTCTTAGTCCAAAATACGATCTTGGAAACGAAGTGCAACCAGATGAAGAAACCCGCTCGAAAGCCAGCTTTTTTCGCAGTACTCGTGTCTATTCTAACCTGCTATAATCTGCTGTTGTACGGAAAGCAACAGTGCCAGATTCATTCACCCCAAATAACCCCTTGCTTTTGTATGTTGAGACTACGAGTGCCTGTATTGGCAATTGCCTCTCCTTGCATCACTATATAGCAGGGAAGAGCGGTCAAATGACGCTACTACGGGGCACATTTTCAAAACTAACACAAACCACCATAAAGGGATCACACATGGATAGAATCAATCGAAGGCTTCCCCATAAAACAAGCATGGTTCAATGGCCATATCTAATCGACAGAGGCTAGCTTGGCTCACACCCCGCAAGAGGTTAAAAACAGGTTGAAACGCGAACGCTAAACTTTGCCGAGACCAAAATGCACTCTACATTGCTAAAAATGCAAAAAACGCTACTAACAATGCATAGACCCCACACCCGGGACCGATCCCTTGACCACCCTCTCGCAACCCCACCGTGCTATCCACTCGGCCATCCAGTTGCTGTGGCTGTGCTGGTGAATCACCTGTATTACCTGTCTTCCCGTTGATCATCGACTTGCTCGAGCGGGCGCCAGCAGCGTCTCCATTCGCCCCTGTCGCGTGCCAGAGTGGTCCAATGGATCCTCCTCGCTCGAGGGACACGAAGAGCGTCATAGCGGTCGTTCAGGGCTTTCACGAAGAAGTCCGACCAACGCGTTGGTGGGCGTCCCGGTGTTCTCTTGACATCCCGCGGAATCCAGTCGGTAACGGCTCTCGTCCAGCGGGTGTCTGCGAAGCGCATTACGTGGCCGGCCCAATTAATTTTCGAGGACTTGGCCCATGCGACAGCGTCTCTGATCTTCGAACGTCGGCGAAGCTCGGAACTCCTGAGGTCTTCTCTCACTTGCGTGAGTCGTGTCACTCCGAGCGTCGTCCTCTCGATTCCACGCTGCGCGACGCTGATCGCGTGTTCATCCTGCTTTCGTATAGCCCAGGTCACATGCACGGGAGGCATTCACCAGCCCAGGTGTCTGCCTCCCGTGAATGTGCTTCTCGTTTCTACTAGGAATTTATCAAATCTCGCGTTCCATTTATTGAAGTTCCAGACCTTTTGCAGGATTATTTCTGAGCACGAAAGGGTACTCCAGGCGTCAGTTCCACTGAAGCGATACAGTTTTTTGCTATTTTCGACCTACCCAGAGGTCCGCAGGAAATTTGGAAACCACTATGGTGCTTCCCAGAGAATGCCCTACAACCTTATATAGTTTGCTTTGAGCTACGCCACGGTCACCTCTTTGACCTTCCTCGTAAGTTCTTAGACGGAATGCTGACAAGATCAGTGAGAGGGAAGTTGAAAAATCGAGTCTCAGTTGCTAAATCGCGTATCAGCTCAGATTTCTTAATCTATCAGACTTTCAAGGAATTCAACCTGCTACTGGGCAAGTTTGAAGATGTAGAGAGGCCGAAGGCTGCAGAAAGTTTGCTAAAGGTTGAATATCAAACAGTGCAAGAAATGTTTCCTGCTTACTTGGCTAGTGTTCGAGTTGCCTTTTATGTGCTGTTTAGGATGTCATCCATCTGCCGCGCCTGTGTCAAATTTTGCCATATACGGGGGAGTTCCTTCTCTTGCCCAGCTGGTGCTTCCCTCCGAGTCTCGGCGAAGGATGTGCTGTAGCATCGAGCGCTAAGTTTTCTATTTTATATGCTTCGTCATAGACGCTTAACTTCACAATGGTGACCTCGGGAGTGTTGGCGGGCCTACTAAGATGGCATCCGGAGTCCATTTCACGTCCACTCCCACCACGTCGCTAGAACTTGCAGAGTTGGCGGGTCGCTGTCCTTCTGAACCGAGCTGCCCAATCCCCTTCTCCCACCCCCCCCCCCCTCCATCAACATGGAGTGGTCGTCGGTTAATACTGTTCTATATATTGCCTTCTGAACTGTGCCTATACTGCTTTTTCCCTGTAATGACAGGAAACCGATCTAAATGAATGTTTTTCCTTTTTTCTTATTTATACCTTTCCTACTTGCATGATTCACGACGTGCATTCTCTCGTTCAGGGAACATCCAGCACTGTGCTATAAGTCAGCGAAAAGCTACCTCCGCCCTGGTACTCAACGACCTTCAAAGTCACTCGTTGGTTTTGTCAGCCTAGTCAGCCTTTAAGTTTAAATCATTCACACGCAAACTGTGTCACAGGATAACAGCTGTGAGAGCGCCAACGATTTGACCGAGCAGCGCCTACGATCAGCTTCGACACAGGCCACCTATGAGTAAGCCGTTCTTCACATAGCTTTTTCCTTCGGACCATCTTTAGTGTTTTTTCTTCAGTTCGTCAGACGTGTCATCGAGCCCTACACAAATTTCGACTCCAAACGGTTCACCAGTTACCTTCAAGTCATCACTTAGAAGAGTAAGTGATAAATGTTGCTTCACCCCAGGCATGATTCACATTTACATTTATTACAAACATAGGCATGTCGAATACAACTGATGACAATACTATAAGCTGCGAAGTGAAACAGATCAACCAAACAAAATACAACAAAAAGGAGAATCACATAGAACCAGAAAATCTGGCGACAATACCAAGAAAGAAAACCTGGAAGTTTCATAGTTCCGCCTGCAAACACCTATGGGCAATTGTTTTGAACTTGCTAAAGTTGTTAGGAAGCTGGTTTTTCTTTATAATGTTAACGAACTCCATCGCACTACGACAGGAAAAGAGTGGCCTCCTCAATATGGTTCTGGGTCTAGCACAGCTTAGCTTAAGACTGTTACCGCTGGTTTTCGAAGGCACCAACTTGAACAAGTTGTTATTCCTAATGGAAGCCTTGCCACATAAAGTTTTATAAAGAAGAAATAGATCATTTCTTTTCCTCCTAGTGACCAATGACTGCAGTCCCAAAACTTTATTTTGAATATCACCATGAGGCACACTAACATAACCAAGACCGAAGGATTTATAATAAAAGTATGGTGCCTGTGTTTATTGTCCCTGTAAGAGGGATATCATCAAATTTAGAGCGTGTTCAGAACACCTTCACTGGAAAGTTTTTGTTAGATCCTTCGATTTCAGTTATGGTGTTCCTAACAGTGGGAGGCACTAGGAGGAATAGAAAGGATCTATTTCTTGTTAGGTGGATGTCTAGTTACGATAAAAACTCTTGCGCCAGCCGGAACTCGAACCCGCAAGTTAACTTGTGTCTTCTATACCAGCCGCTCTAGACACAAGCAAAGTTAAAAATCATTTCCTCGAGTGCCTTCAGCTTAACCGGTTTCATGCTGATATTAGCAGCCGGCTCATCCCGATAACGGATGAGTACTTGCTAGGAAGATATCGTGGATGTTCAGTTCGACCAAACAGCGCCGGTGGTGTAAGGCGTAGCTAACAACTTGTGTCTTCTATATCAGCCGCTCTAGGGTCAAGCAAAGTTAAAAATCAGATCTATTTCTTGTTTATAAAATATTGTGTGACAAGGCTTCCATAAGGTCTAACAACTTGTTAGCTGAACTCAGTTACTTGCTCGCAAGCTGCTGGTGAACGCAGAGAAGATAACGCGATGCTGAAGCTCAACGAAAATAGAACACGTAGAATACGGCCACTTCAATTTTTCCTCGCCCATACGATGCCGTTTAGATAGTCAGTGTTCTAAACCTTGTCCAAAGAGAGAAGACTGTTATTGAGAAGGAAGACGAGCGACGATTACGCGAAGAAAACATGTACCTTACTCGGCCGGCTATTTGCCGCCTTCCCCTCAAATGTTAGTTTCCGTTCTCTTGCTGTCGGCTTGAAATCCGGTTTGTTTTCTTCACTGCGTTTCACGTATTTTGCTGTTTAGCGATGACAAGTTACTGCTTATCGCTGAGTGGTTGCGGTTTTCTCGGCTCCTACCATATTGGCGCAATGAACTGTCTGTTGAAGAATGGAAGTGTGAGTTCTCGATGTTATTGTTCCTATCTGGTTGTTGCCAAAATTATTGTTCCTGACTTATTATATGAGTACTTTTATAGCACATAATGAGTCGACTGGAAAGAGCAGCCGGCGCTTCAGTTGGGAGTCTAGTAGCGTCACTTCTGATTCTTGCGCCAGACAAGTGGGTTATGCATGTTCTTGGCGTGGTGCCTTTCTTGGTCTTGCGAAGATTCTATTTGCTCTGATTCCACAATATATGTTGACCTATTTTCTGTTATTCTTTAACAAGATTACCTGCGGTGCTGATGACAATCGTAACGGACAGATTTTCCTAGTTATATGTGACTGTACTAACTTGCGTTCGCACACGCCATGGAACCCATACACAACCAGCAGAAGCCTTCCTCCATCATAAATTTTGAGACCTTTGAACCTGACACAAAAGCATCTTGATTGAAATACTTTATCGGCGACATTAACAGACAATAAATTGGAGCAAAATAAGGCAGAGGGACGGGAAAGGAGGGAGGTGGGGGAGGGGAGGAATCGCCTAAGCTCCAGTTTACACTTGCGCCGCCACGCGGCGCGGCACCACGATTGCCATAAGTATCGACTTTTCGCGCCGCCCGATCGATATCTATCCTGACCATCGTGCCGCGCCGCGCAGCGGCGCAAGTATAAAGGCCCACACAGAGTTCTGCGGCAACGCCGGTCACCGTTAAGGCCGCCACAGACTTCTGCGGCGCCGCTGGAGGCGAGCTCTGCGTCTCTACCCTATGGTTAAGCATAGGGCAGCGGTGCCGCCGAGCGGCGCCGCAGAAGTCTGTGGCGGCCTTTATGGTTAAGGATAGGGAAGGGACGCCGCCAGCAGTGAGCTCTGCGTCCATGCCCTATGATTAAGGATAGGGCAGCGGCAACGCCGCAGAAGTGTGCGGGGGCCTTAAGAGGTCGTTAAGGCGAGCCCCGGGACGAACGGCTAGGGCGCCGACAGATTCAATGGGAGCCAAACGCCAGAGCAGGTCAGCGGGAGGGGGAAACAAGCCGTTTAGGTTTAGCTTGATCCTCCTTTTATAACCAGTGCCGATGCTTATTGCCCACGGAGCACCGGCAGATCTGTGTGAGAACGTGGGTATTGGACTTTCTAGAGAAATAACTTTCCATCTGTTACTAACTTCTCCACACAATGAGTGCGTATCATTTTTCCTCCTTTGGGATGTCTCAGATTTTTTGCCACTGGTTTTTACAATAAATACAATAATTATAATATTTGTTGCTAGTCTAGAGCGGGGGTTCCATCCTCGCTCCTTCATAAGGTAAAAAATGCCCCAAAACTTATAGAACGAAAACGCTAAACACGCTTACTTATCCAGTACAGCCGTAGAAGGACACCTAATTTTGCTACGGTTAGGGCAGAGCCGCCTGAAATAGAGGAGATACAGGGTGGGCCCCCTCTCAAAGATTAGAGTAGAAGGGCGAGAACGTTGAGGTGAGTCTGAAAATGAGATTGCGCCAAACGGTTGTACCACGTACCCTTACGCTTGCTTCATTTGTAGTATAAATGCTGCATGCATGAAGTTTTGGTGCTGAAAGATCTGTCGTTTAGGACTCACTACTACAAACGTTTACTATTAACACAATTTTTATTTACTCACGATTTTTCACAGCTTTCAGCCGGATCCGATTCTTTGTGGTGAGCCTAGAACCCCCATAGGGCGTGGCGTGTTTAATAAATTGCTTAGGTGTAAAAAACCGGACTGCTCGCCTTGTTTCCTAAAGTAGAAGAATGCTTTCTGCATGAGACAGTCTTAAAAATACGCAAAAATAGGCTATTGCTTACGCAAAGACCGGTCTTGTTTTTCCCTTTATTTCTCGTAAACGTGTTTGACATCAGTTCACCTGTTCTAAGGCTTCAAAATTTTACTAAGCTGTTTCGCAGTGTTTTCCCACACGAACAGTTGCGAATATTGCAGGAAATCAGTCGCGTCAAGAATTTCTCTCATGATAAATCTTCGATCTCTCTTCAGGATGGAGCCAGCACTCAATGTCCTGTATGAAATGGCTGACGAGCTTATTAGCTTACGTTTTGGCGCTCTCACCCCTGGCTATTGTTTGAACGAGAGACTTATAAAGGTAAGAAAACGTCAGAAGTTGTCTTGCTGTCCTGCTTCAACGGCGTACTCCTCAGGTTGTTGATGGCTTCCTGCCTCACGACATTTCTCCGGCGCAGGGCAGACTGTTCATCTCAGTTACATGGAAGAAGGTCAGTCGGTTCATTTGTAACTCCCTAATTTTTTTTTTGCCTAACTTTCAATGACTTATTGAAATCTAGGAAAGGAAGAATCAACTTATATCGCAGTTTTCGAGTAGAGAACACCTGCTGCAATGTTTAATGGCGAGTTGCTTCATCCCAATGTACTCCATGGGCTACGGATCTGATGGTCCAATAATTGATGGGCATGTGAGTTCACTTATTATTACTGTTCCTGAACATGTTCGTATAACTGTTAGCGGTGGCTCTAATAGACGCAGTTCAGGTTTGCGTAGACGGCGGATATACCAACAATTTGCCGGACTTTGATGATATTCGCACGATAACTGTATCGCCATTCTCGGGAAATGCTGAGATTTCGCCAAAAGACGAAGCGAACTTCTTCGATTGGAAGATGATGGTCTGCAACCAGATCATGAATGTGAGTGTAGTATCGCCTGCTTTGCTTTTTTCGAAGGCAAGTAAAGTAAAGTGGTGTTCTATCAACAACAGGATATCAGTGAGAACAAGGTGCTGCTTTCGAGGAGCATTTCATGGTTTTATATTTACGTGCTCACTATACGGAGACTAAAGAGCAGGAAATCCTAGCCTAGCCGTTCTCCCATCCATCCTATTTTCTCTCCGTATACCCGTCCTTTCGTCAATGCACGTGAAATCATTAGCTCCATAGCGCGTTTAACAACATCCAAGCAGAATCAGTGGACATAGTTGATGCCGATTTTCGTGGGTATGACAAGGATATGGCGCCTGCTGGTCCGGAATTACATCAGTTAGTCAACAGCGTTGAGGTTGAATTTGAGGTGTAAAATCTCATAGTTATGATGGCCAGTAGAACGAGTTTCACAGCAAGTAAACGAATGTCAACAGAGTAATTGATATCTATCAATACCATTCGTTTTTACCATGCTTTTACCTGTTGAAGTTTGTATTTGGATTTGACGAGGACATGACGGCTTCTAAACGGTTCTCAAAATAAACGACGAAAATCTATTGAGAGATCAGTCGATTACCACCAAATTCCGTGGCAAAGCGTTAGTTGTCATTTAAGCCGCTTATTTACCGTAGTTCTTACAGGAATGCGGGAAGGTGGTTAATTAATCGAGCAGTGATGCTGAAAAGCATATGATGTCGATTACCAAATTGGAGAATTGAGGTTAAAACATCCTGTTAAGGGACGTCTTCTACGCCTTTTGTAGAGCAGCGTAGTTTCGTTTTCCTCTCCTGCCCTGAACTGCTGATTAGTGTTATTGATATGGGGGTCCTATCACTATTTGAACGCTTTTTTAAACAGCCTTTGATGCAAATCTAGAACGAGGAGGGTTACATCCTGGTTTCTCTCCACGACGTCCGAAAAATCTGTTAGTCAGTTGACGATTTCGCGTGCCTGGCACGTGGGACCAATCGATTTACTGCAACGTCGAGAGTTGTTTGATAAATGAAGACACTATTTGTCGAACAACTCAATAATTCAGTAATCGAAAGTTGTTTTCGTAAACCACGCTTTTTGAACAATATGTTAAGATGTGGTGCACGCACACAAAAAGTTCCTTCGAAAGATTTCAATCCAACTAGAAAAACAAATTACAAGACTGTGACACGACATCGTGTCACACGGCCCTACGCGGCCGAAAGGGTGTGGTCCGACATCGTCGGTTGTCAACGTGTTGAAGACTCGGATAAGTACATACACACTATAACTACAGTAGGAAATCTAAGCCTATTTTGAGTGGGGTAAAACTGACAGGTTGGAAAGAAATACAGTGTGTATCACCTCTATTGTTCTACAACCAACCCTTTTCTGTCATCTTTTTTTGTGTCCATCCTTTAGCGGACAACCTCAGTGTCTTGATGTCAGAGATGATCTTTCCTTCCTTGACTCCAAAAATAGCGACTTTTGTGAATGTGAGAATTACTCTCGTATTGGTAGGTGGAACAGGCTTTTAAGTCGTTTGGTTGATACATCGGTTTCCATGTTAGTGGATAGAAGTTCTACGTGAAAAATGAGATTATGTTCGGTACCTGATAGCATAAATGGGAAGAATGCAATATGTTTCGTGTGAGAGGATATCACATGTGATCGCCCTTCTACATCCCTTCCCTGTGCTTGTTATTGAGTTTGTTTGACTCCTGAAAATCAGTAACGTGGCCCTGACGTTAGAGCATTGATTCCGGTTCGAACAGTCTTCTTTAGGTGAATCTGCGAAACATCGTCCGCGGAGCCCAGGCGCTGTTCCCTCCCTCTCGCGAAATTCTAATGAATTACTGTGAACTTGGATTCAAGGACACCTTCCGTTTCCTCGCTAAACATGACGTTCTTCAAAGACAAGAAGGTACCGCTGTTTAACGCTATGCCAGTATCTCCTATGGATCAATTTCGTACTGATTTGTATCAAATTTTTGCCACAGTTCCTTTATCATTCTTCTATCATTCCACGTGTTCATTCATAGTACTTGTACATAATATTGTAGCGTAGTATAATAATCAGATGTGCTATAGCCTGTTTTTGTACATATACAGCTCGTCTGTGTACAATTTCCCGCCTCTGTTCTGTGGCCTCTTTCTAGGGAGTATGACTTCCATTTCTGGTTGTTCCTCTTGTCCCAGAAATTTCTTTCGTTCTCTTGTTGGCAATGTTGTTCTTCTTTCATTTAAATGAGTTGATTGGGGTTTTTATGCTGCTCTGTGGCTCAGGGATCATAAGATGGTGAACAGTGGAAAATCATGAAGAAGCGCGTGTCCTAGAAGCAATAAGACCGTTTCTCATTGAGTTCACATAGAAATTGGAGCTATCAGTGTTTGTTCTCCCTGCCATAGTACTTGGTGCTTTGTGGGGAGTTTTCTAGCGCTTTGACTTTCAACTAGTCTATCCAGGGAGAGATTGCGTTCAGTTCTTGGTCTGTTATTCTCCTCCTATTCCTTCCCAGTCGACTATACTAAGGAACTGGATGCCTTCTACATGTGCGTATGAGGTAATTTCATTCCATAATTCTTCGTTTAAGCTCGACTGCTTTAGGATTTTTCGTCAAAATTAGGCGTTATCCCACTGAGGGGGGGGGGGGTGGGGGCAAGCCCTACGATGTGACGTCGCGCTAGGGACGTACAGGTTCAACTAGTACTGCACACATTTTTAGCATCCAGATGAAATCTAGAGGACTGTCTTGTATGTTCCCCATGTGGCGTTTTCTTTCCCTGAATATTCGAATAGGCACACCATTATCGCGATAATAACGGAAGGGAAAGAGATCAACAGTAACAAGTTTTCTGTTATTCGTTCCATAAGGAAAAGGAATACAGGATGATTCTCTTGATGGCAGGTTACAAATAAGTGATGCAAGCAGTTTCGTTGTTGTCTAGCCACCCTTTCTGTGTCATAAATTATCTGACTGGATCCTTACTGATCAGTAGGTAAGCCCAGGATTGACCATAGGCAAAAGATTTAAAAAGGAAGACGAGATTTAATGCAACTGATCCGAGATACTGAAACACCCTTAGCTCCTCGCTAGGTTGGAACCTTCTACTGGCCGCAATCCACCTGGATAAGACAAATCCTTTTCTCGGGCGGTCTTCGTCGCAGTCCTAAACCAGTTAGAGGGGGAGGAGGGGCTCACCGCCATCCTTTAAGACAGCTTGCCTAAAATTCATAGAGTGTCACTCCTTTTAAAGTGCATCCCTATCATAATATACTCGGTCCACGAGCTCTGAAAGGTTTTCATTCTTAGGTCGTAGATATTCCTTCCTCAATTCTTTACTAACCTTACTAACCTCACGATTGGGAGTGACTCTGGCTCGTTGACGTTCGAATTCGAAACCGAATTCCTTGGTTCAGTGTATTCTAGTCAATTGTTCTACTCACATCCTCATGACATTGGTATCCCTCGAATCAGACAATCACTTGCTTTACTTTGCAATCTCTGTGCAAACACTTTCCGGCAATAAAACGTTTATTAATACAACTGTTTAAAACACATACGACGAGGACATGCACTATACGGTACAACGGAGGATTCCAAACGGAAACCGAGACGATCTTGGATTTGTTTCTGTTCAAAAGACTTTTCTAGGCAGCTTGTCTAGATGTGTATGAAGACCAAGAACAACAGTTGAGAAAAACACTGAAGAGTGGACGAATTCGATGTGATTAAGTGTGGTGCAGAACAAATCACTTATGCTGTGATGACCGGTGTGGCAAGAGAAATGGAGAAGAAGAGTAAGGAATACGTTCAGGGACGGAATCAGAACCATGTCAGCTACATAGAAACGTGCAGGTATTCTCTGGAGCAATTAGGCTACTGGATCCTTCGCGACTTATAACTCAGTTTTTCCTGTCGCCTTCGACTTGTAGTAATTGAAAGTGTTAGTGATGGCCAGGCTCAACTGGTTAAATGACTCGTGACCGTATGCGTAGAGCAGACGACCAAGCGAGAGCGGCTCGCCGTGTGAGAGGGCACCAGTAGCAGCCCAGAGTCCGGACACCGGCATAACACCACGACCTGGAAACGTTTGAGGACTATTATTCTAGTAGTGACGAGTACAGAAGAAAAAATCTGGTTCGTCAAGTGTCAAGGCCTTGCGGTGGAATAGAAATAGGCATCTCATCCTTACCGTGATCTAATTTGAACACATTGACCGCTGGCTCATAACTTTTCGCGCCATTTCTTTGTACTGCTGCCGCCGGTTTTTTATAGATGTTTTTTTCTGTTTCCTAATCATTTGTGATAGGCCAACAGGAATAAACAAGAGAATTGTCTTTGCTTTCCTTAGGTATAACGAATTAAAAAAAAATTACTAGGAAGGAGACCAATTCTACAATCAAATCAATTCAAGTCAGTATATTTCACCCAACATTGCCCAAGGAGGTTATTTGGGATGCTGATCACGAATCTGAAATCGTTTTCTAAAATTTGGGCCGATTACGGTAGGTTGCGGTAGGTACGGGTGAGTAAGGCTGTCGGAGTCATGGTGACCGATTTCGCCCAAACTTCGCCTATGGGGGTTATTTGCGGTGCTGATCAGGAATCAGACACTCATTTTTGGCACTACGGTGGACTAGGGTAAGTTACGGTAGCTATGGGTGATTAAGGCTGTCGGCGATTACCGCAGCTACCGTAACCTATTGTACTCCATCGTAGTACAAAAACGGATATGAGATTTGTGATCAGCACCCCAAATAACCCCCCCCCCCGGATGATGATTGGGTGAAAACGGTGATCATGACCATCGGCAGCTTTAGCCACCCGTACCTATTGTAACCTATCGTAATTGGCCGAAATGTCATAAACGGATATCAGATTCGTGATCAGCACCCTAAATAACTCCTCTGGTCGAAGTTTGACAGGAAAAAAAGCGTGCAAAACAAAAAAGCGATCCGCGAGGGACATTATGAGCCACCGATGGCTCATAATGTCCCTCGCGTTGAAACGCGCGCATGTCCCGAGCGGCTTTCTGCCACAAAACGCGATTGTCGTCAATATGTTAAACTGGGTTTATGCCCATGCTGCCGGCGGCTTGCAGCTCTCAGGTGACGTTGAACTGGTGCTAGGCTTCCAACATCACACATATTTCCGTTCATCTGTCGACCCCCGTAATTCAGATGCCAAATAAGCATTAAACTGCTATAGCTATCAGATAGAAGTAACAGATTGGCCGGAAAGTTCTGGCGGTTTTTGTGTAATCGCTTTTCGTTCGTTTATTACTGAATTAATATTCAACCTACTTCGTATCTTTATATAACGTCTAATACGGAATTCTTCGCTCTATCTGATGGAATAATGTGTTTCACCTACGCATAGTAATTGTGTTTCTTCGAAGACTTATTGAAGTATGTCGAAAGAATAATTCCAAACGATATTTCATTTCAATTTCAAACTGGACCGATACGCCACCGAAACAGCGTGGCGAATCAAACATGTGTGGGGGCCGAATAGTGTTGGAGGAAGGACAGTGCAACAACCGAAATGATACTATTCGGCAGGAGTTCGTTGTCGTGCCGACCAGATGCGCGAAGCTCGCTTGCGATGGTACGGCCACGTTCTGCGTGGGAAAGAAAACAGCGTCCGCAAGATAGGTCTTGAGCTGAAAGTGTCAGGAATGCGACCTAGAGGACGCTCGAAGCAGCATTGGTCGGATACGTTGCACAAAGACATGAAAGTAACTGGCGTCCACCCTGATCAAGCGCAGGATCGGGAAAGGTGGCACCAACACACCAGAATAGCGGACCCGCGACATAGCGGGCCAAACGCTTAAGAAGAAGAATGAGAAGACCGTGCAATGGTGGTTCGAGAAATTTCGTTCTGAAGATTTCAACCTTCAAGGAGCATCCCGAAGCGACCGACCTACAGCAATCCAGGACGAAGATTTGAAGGCCTTCGTGGAGGCTAATCTATCGCAAACAGTCGTGATATTGTGGAAAGTCTAGGAGTCAGTACCTCCGGCTAACCTCATAGAATGCAGCATCCATCCCAATAGAAATTGGCTGATTTTTATGCCCTCGGTTCATGCTAACAACATGCTAACAACGTCGCCTATACGTAAAGGTGTCTCAAAAACATCTGGAATTTTGCCATGCATTATAAATGTAACAGGTCGTGTTGGTTCTTGTTTGCTGTTTAGAACACTATTCCGATCCAAAAAAAAATGGTAAAACTCACCATAACAAACAACGTAGGTGTCTGCGCTCAAAGAGTAGATGTGTGACTCAAATTGTCCATGTCGGAAATTACCTCCTAAAACATCGATGTGGTGGAGCAACTAATATCGCTGAAGAGAGAATAATACGTCAACTTGCAATATAAATTCCATACCTACGCTGAAGGCTTCCTTGCTTGACATGTGACCCACATCGGACAGACGTGACACAGATCCCGTCAGCACAGTACAAGTGCTGTTGCTCCAATGCATACCTAGACAAGGAACAATCTCTCGAGAATACTGCGCAAGCTACACAAGTTGTTTGAAGGTAAGAAAGACTGTCTGACGTACCAATCCGTCCTGTTACAGGGAATGGAGTCCCAATGACTCCTATGAATTCTGTGATAGACGCATGAAGGAAGAGTGCTTTGAGAGGAAGACCACCCAGTGACAATGCTACCTGAAAAGCGATGAAACTTGCTGAGACAAATACATATAACCATACACGTATTTCAGAGTTAATGGGTTGTCATACTTCTATAATTCCCGAAAAGCGGTAGCCTCTTAGAGCAATAGGATGTGAGTATAAGAAAAGGATTCGCCGTTTTCATTTTTAATCAACCATTTGACAAGAAGACTTTGTGGATAATTTTTACTTCAAGTGAGGAGAAAAACTGTACATCAATGTCCAGAAAATAAAAGCATTAAAATATCTGAAGGCATGACATTTGCACGACTAGAAGCGTTCTAGAAAGAATTTTGCTTTAGCAAATATCAGAGCTGCTATACCATGGTGAAATATTCGCAAAGTAAATAGCAGTCGTGCATGCTACAAGTATGATTGATTCCAAACTCGCTTCTCCTAAGGTTTGTGGAATCAAAACTATAGTAGTGGCACTGCATGTCAGAGGTATGGTTATCCTCACTACAGCAGTGAGGCAAAATATCTAACCATTGGGGCCCAAATACTGAGCAACATACCCACGAGGTTTCAGCTGCAATAACTGGTCCGTAGGTACGACGCAGATCGGTCGTGAGACGACTCACCGCAGAAGCGACATTCTCGACACCTGCAACCTTTTCTATATGACTCATTCAATCATTCCACTGAAATAACTCGGCATAGACAAGAATGCACTAATCCACATCATTGCTGTTCGAGGCAGTGTCACCTATTTGATCGGCATCCAAACGAAATCTCAAGGGGAACGTCGATTTTTGACATCCAATCACAACTAAAACTGAACTCTTGCAGGCCTCCTTGCCCTGATTTAACTCTAGCTTCGCTCAAGCTCCATTTCCCTTTCATTCTCCTCACTTTTCTCAATTTTCGATGTCTCTGTTCGCTTCGCCTTCCTTTGTAATTGAAATCTTTATTCTAATCTTGTCTTTTCTATTTACAAGACCACTACTGCTCCTATTCTTTACTGTGTTGTGTGTTGTTTACCAATAGCACTGACAGAAATAAGTGAAACCAATATTCACTACACAAAAGCAGACTTGCTTGTAAGCGATACAGGGTACCTATAGAGTGGTGTTCCCCCCCCCCCCCCCCAGTTTCCTATGTTTAAAATGTCTGTGGTCTTCTCTACTACCAATCTAAAAAAAGTGAAAAGTTCTTGACAACTAGCTTGTCATCCAACGCCAGACTACGAGTTCTTATTAGAAAAAAAAGCGGTACCAATCTGTTAGAATTACAATGGGATAGCGGAGAGCAGACAAAACTAAACTAGACCAGACGATGGCACGTAAAAACACCCCCCGTGCAATCGATTGGGTCAGGCTTTCGCGATGGGGCGCGCGCGCACCGTGCAGTGGAGCCAACGACACGTCATCCGCCGGCTTAGTAGCTTCGAGGGGAACAGGAACTTGGATTACGGAAAACAGTGCCAATTTGGCGTAATTGGCGTAATTCGAAGTTGGGCGTGGGGCCATTTTGCAGTCACAACACGGCATATTTCACGGTGAACGCTAAAGAGAAGCACATTGCATCAGCTGTTACGAAACTGGAGCACAGTGAATTCTAAACATATGCACTTTGGAAGTGCTCTTACGATTCGTGGTTGCGAAATTCAGTTGGTTACTGAGTGTATATGTCACACAGTCTGTTTTGCTCATACAGCCCTCTTAGGATGCACATTTTTTAAAGGATAGCTCCATTTCGACGTTGCTATTCTATCAGTTTGGTCCAAAACGTCGGATTTAGGATTTACCTCCGCTCAGAGTTAACATTAATGAAAGCTAAAAGAATCTACATGCTTTTGATGATAATGTCTAAGTTAAGAGTTTTACGATTATGAAATGAAAGGCTTCTAGGGATGAGACATGGCAGTTTGAGTTGCTCATTGTTGTAATAAAATCCCAAATCCTTCATCTTAACCACTGCATTCAACATTTGTCCTCACAACGAGTACCAAGCAGAGCACTCCGACCCTTCTAATCTCATATGTACACTTTTCTCAGGGGCAAGAGGTAACTTCCAGATAGTTGACCACTCACAAATCCTTTCCAATCTCTCTCCACTCTCTACTCTCTCCACATCGGTACCTGATTCAATTTTCCCATTGATCTTGATATCGTCCGCAAACAACACCGCTTTCCTCAAGAATCAACGGCAGCTCAGCTACGTATATAGCGAACAGAACTGCGGAGGGGACTTCTCTCTGGGGAACTTCGCTCTTCACCAACCTACAGACTCAAAAAGTACCTCCTATCCTGGCCTGAAAACTACGCTCTGAACGATTTCGTATTCATTTACACACTAGGGGATGGAACTTCAGGTGTTCAGGTTTTTGCATTACCTCCTATCCTGACCTGAAAACTACGTTCTGAACAATTTTGTATTCATTTACACACTAACTAAGGGATGGAACTTCAGATGTTCAGGTTTGTGCATAAGTCTAGAATGGTCTACCCTATCGAATGTTTTAGAAAAATGAAAGTAAATTACATCACATGTATCAGTGTACATGTACATGTACATTATCATCAGTGAACATGTACATGTACATTATCAAAGTAAATTACATCACATGCTACATGCTATACGATGCCTTATCCGTTGCCCTCACATCGTTACTTGATACCACTGAGTCGTGTGCTCATAAGTACTGCACGGAAAAGAGGTGTAATCCCTTTCAGCCCCCTCCATGCTGTCAAGCCAGCGGACGACGCCGCGTGGTCGGCTCCACTGCGCGGTGAGCGCGCGCCCCATCGCGAAGGGCTGACCCAATCGATTGCACGGGGGGGGGTGTTTTTACGTGCCATCCACACTGGATATGTTGCTGACCTACGAGATGAGTCACACGCGTTACTTTATCCTATCTTTAAGTAGGAATGGAATTTACATTTTCCAGCCAATGTCTCAAGTACTGTGCAGACCAGGGGCCAGATTTGTCAACGGTACCGCCAGTATCAGCTCACGGCGGATTCACCATATCGGCCTACGTAGTACAGAGGGATACAGATACGATAACCGATATACACTTACCCGCCGTACACGCTTGATGCATCTGGTCCCTGTATGCAAATTCGTCCACTTTTATTGAGATGAGAAAAGGTGAAAAAACATGACCATAAACACTAGCTCCACTAACAGCCTCACACTTCACATTACACTGTAGTATTCTCGAGATTGCAGAAAATTCCACGTTTTTAACTAAACTGCAGGTTCAACAAACCACTCAATTGTTCAGTTAACAGAGATTGAACCAACACAGACCACCTTTGAATTTACTGCAATTTTCCTGAAGAGCTAGAAGCCACTGTCGAACAATCATCACTCTCCTGAAACCGAAATCGAAGAATACTAATCGTCAGCCAGTTCTTTTCCTTTCCCAGTCATTGCACATGCCAATTTACTTAAATGCATCTCACCACAGTTGATAAAGCGCAGTGAAAGACGTCATACAACTTTATCGCTAGTCAGTGCAAGCCTTCAAAATACCAATCTCTGAGGCGATGCCGATAACATGCGCTATGTATCAAGTGGGGTGAGAAATATTGTAGAATTTACAGTTTATGCAAGCCCGATACCCCACTACACCAATCTGGCAGTGAAATAAGCGGAACACTCTCTTAAGGATAATACATGCACTCGCCGATACACTTACAACCGAAAAAAAACCGTCCGAGTTGTCCAGGGTGCAACGCCCATAGCCGCGCGATTCAAACATGGTTTTTATTAACCATGGAACCCCTTACTACAGGCTTTATTCGTTGGAGCCTGGCACGAAGGACATTAACGACGGTTACACGCTCTATGGGATTTTCTGCCCATCAGAAGCCCTCCCCCCCCCCCCCCCCCGATCCTATTTGCGCCGGAGAAGAATGCAAGCAAATATCACTAGCTGCAGCGACTGATTAGCAGAGGGAGAGGCAACTCGGTTTCGTAACGATTTCCCTGAATTTCACTCCGAAACTACGGTGGATAACTCAGACGGGTTTTTTTCCGGTTGTAAGTTTATCAAACACTAATATATGCATAGGACATCTAAACCATACGATACTTAGCGGGCTGGTGTCCGTATCGAGATTGCACATGGTCATGGAACACCCACATAAACATGGCTTCTGTGCTCTCCTCTGCGTCAGCCAAGTGCTCATTGTTACCATTTTTCAATGGTGCGGTATAGGGTGAGTCAGCGGAAGAAAGTCTCAACATTAAAAAACCATTTTAAGCTTACGCTTCACTAAGAACTAATAGAAGAGAACGTTATAAACGAGTTTTCAAAATAAAAATACAAAAACGCGACGAACCTTGCGCCTTGCTTGCAATACTGCGGAACTCCTTAGGCGAAATTGAATAGGACTTTGTTCGCAGCAAGTACTGAATAGCACTGAATACAACGTAGGCAATGACTACATTCCTGATCAGCCTCGAAAAAATGAAGCCCATGATTCCGCTTCCACTGACAACTCTGAAACGGTCTATGTTAGGCGGGAAGCGTCTTCAATGGAATAAAGAGAACAGAAACTCCGGAAACCGGAAACGTCGTTTTTACTGAACAAAAGCATCTAAGGCGAAACCAGCGGATGATATGAAGAAATGATTTGAGCCTGCTTGCTTGCCTAGGATTCTAAGGCGAAATAACAGACGGAAGAATGCGTGATTATCACGTCAGATTCAAATGCAACCCGATCTACTTGCTTCTGCGCCGAAGCAAACGCCAGAACGCGGAAGCCTGTATGGGAGTCTGTGGCAGCTAATAAACAATGTACCAGCGGAAAGTAGCAACTCCCCACAATGTGGGTCAAGGACACAGACTTCAGCCGGCTACCGCCATTTGCAGTTCGGTGTTCTTTTGAACAAAACGCTATTTTCAACTACGGTATCGCGCTCGAGACGCAACCACAGACATTCTTCGCCACAGGACCTCTTGTTGAATTTTCTCGAAGAAT
The DNA here is from genome assembly GCA_947359475.1 of Heligmosomoides polygyrus bakeri. Classification (NCBI taxonomy): domain Eukaryota; kingdom Metazoa; phylum Nematoda; class Chromadorea; order Rhabditida; family Heligmosomidae; genus Heligmosomoides; species Heligmosomoides polygyrus. The sequence goes on along the minus strand of OX375866.1, from coordinate 84,291,962 downwards.
TAACATGGAAGGGATCAGCTGATACCTCGTTTAACATCTTTAACTGACTGCGTGTGTGTTTTGGTCTTCTACTAATCGTAAGGAGTGCTGATTTTGTGGCAGGGAGAGAAGTAAACACGGCATATGCTGTTGATCGTGGGGTAATTGGTGTGGCTTCCTTAATATTGTTCGAGCATTTTTAGTTTCTTTTTTCCCTCATGTGTTTTTGGGTTCTTATCGGTTTGGTGCCCGCTCCTAGATTGCACATGGTCTGGATCCTTCACACATGCGCGGTTTCTGTGACACAGAAATAGACAAGGGAAGGAACTCTGGGGTCTGGCTGATCCAACCGTTTCAAGGTACCCTGCTGGCGCCAGATTCTTCACTTACCTGCCGGTAACAGTATATCGGTTATCGTATGTGTATCTCTGTATCACTTATTATGTAGTCCGATATGGTGAATCCGCCATGAGATGATACTGGCGGTATCATAGATGAATCTGGCCTCCGGTGTGCGGCGGGCACCAGCCCACTTAGTACCTCTTTTCATCTTTATTGCCCGAGTTACTTGAATTTGTCATGCTGCTGAGCAGTCTTTGTCGTTTACGCGTTTCTTAAGTTTTGTTCGTCCTGGTTGAGTGTTTCATGCGACGGAATCAGAAGAGAATACTCCGTTGCCGGAGAACTGGTCCGCTTGGCATGGCGCCGAGGTGGCGCGCGGTTTTTCGTCGTGTCGAAGGCACACTGATAGTAAAGAAAACAAACAAATAATGCTGTAGCTGTTTTCTATACTATCCTTCGCTGACGCGACACGCCGCGCCATGCTGTGGTGACCCCCCTGGACCCTATTTGCGACCCCTGTAATGCAAAAAGCAAAAATGCAAACAAAACTTCGAGGAATGGAAGGGACGTGAAAAATGAAAGGACAACACGAGCCCGATCGAATTTTTCACTGGTGCGATAGCCCAGCACGGAGAGCCACTAGCGAAAACATCACCATCTCGGATTCAAACATGAGAATAAGCTGAACTTCTCCGACTACCTCAAAACGATATGTAGTAAGGCACATGTTGTAACCTAGATTTCGTATATAAAGGGTTATATACCACGAATAAAGCGGTACTACTTAAGACCTACAAAACATTTGTAGGACTCACTTTAGAAAGTGGAAGCGAAGTGTTCTCACCGCATAAGAAGAAGGACATGTGGTACATTGATAAAGCACCAAACAGCTATACCAGAAAGGTAATCACCAGGTTCTCAGACTCCTTCACCACCAGGTTCCTAAAGCTTTTATTCGAAGCAGATTTATAAATCTTCACTCCTTGCCCTCTAGAAGAAGTCTGGCGGATGTTTGCTGGGTCCAGAAACCTCTCTCTGGCAACATAATAATAAATCTAGCGAAGTTTTACAAGCTGCGGCTATCTAAAACAAGTTGAAACTCACTGAAAATTTGGGATCCAAGACCTAAAATGGCGCTAGCGTACATTCCTTCATAGCGAGGGCAGGTTCTGCATACTTAGCGTTAAAAACTATTATCAATCCAACTCTAGACCAATCGCCTAAGATTGCTGGGAGGTCCCTCCTCAAATACTAACGGCAACTTGTTTCTGTTTTTGTTCCTGTTCGAATTGCTTGTTATTCACCTTTCCCTTCCCGAATGGAACAATTTTATCAGTTCTACACTGCTTTTATTTGTGTCACAATCTACTTGTTCAATTGGGTGGCGACAATGTGTATGTCGTTTCATCTCACTTAAATGGTCGTAATGAACTAATACTATAACTATTACCATAACTGTTTCTCATTGTTTGAAGTGGTGAAATGATGTAGTGGTGAATTCACTTCCGAATGGTTATCGTAATGGTTGGCTTCTGAAGTTCCTTCTTTAATGTCTATCGCTGCCGTTTTAGTCTAACATTGTTGCCTGGTTTATTTTTCTTTTCATTTTTTTAGTTGCATGGCCTATTTTTTTGTTGTTCTCACATATAGTGCGCGTTCTTGAGACGCATTTAAATAAATAAATAAGTACACCGGTTAGCGATGGAGCGCGGAAACTGTGGTAGAAAGCCGTCTGCGCCCACCTAGCTTAGAGATCGCTCGTCGGTGTTCACGTTGACATTCGATCGATCTCTTTGCGCCCGCGATGGCCCTCCCAGCAGGGGGAACATGGTGTGGTGGATACTGGGGTCGCTTTTCGCGAGGGAGGTGATGGGTTCGGTTCTCAGCGTTGTGGCATACCTGCATTTCAGCTGACTACTTGGGATCCGGGGAGCTTCGACGTGCACGCAACTTTGAGGTATTTTTTTGCGCATTTTTCTAGCCGTATGCGTTTCGCCGCTGGAGGAGCGCAGATCCCTGCTGCGGACTCTCCGGAACGACGAAAGCAGTTTCCACACGAGCACCTTGGATGACACCGACCCTGGAGTCCCTTCCCTAGCCTGATTTTGCGCTCGAGGAGCTCAGAACCTAGGTCCGCATTCCCTGGGCGACGAGAGAATCGCGTGTGTAGTGCTAGGAGTAAAGGATTTCGAGCTCCATTGCCAATGCGCGCCTAAGGGCCTGTTCATACTTCGCGATAAGAGCGACTGGAGCGACGGAGATAGTGTTGCGGGGCCACTCACCCCCGCGAGCGCGGTTCCGAGCGTGGTAGGTTAGACTCCAGACGGGAGAGTGGCCTTTTCTGTGCTCTCCTCCGCTGTCGCGGATTGGACTAGGGAAGGGACTCCGGGGTGTGGCTAGTCACCGGACGCGAAAAAAAAAAAACAGGGCTCGTGCGCCGAGACTGCAGTCGCGGGGTGCGAGATGCCCGGAGACCACGGAGATAGTGGGGTGTACGTAAATACTTGCGTACTCCACACTCCGTCCGCGACGAATGTAGTGTGGAATGCGTATTTATTTACGTACCCCACACTACATCCGTCGCCCCAGTCGCTCTTGTCGCTCCTGTCGCGAAGTATGAACAGGCCCTAAATGATACGGTAACCATTCGGGGTGTGTTCGTCAGGATCGTGCTAGTGTGAATTGAAGCACTCTCATGGTCGTAGTGTACGTCTGAAACTCGCCCATTTTAACGGACAGCTCGTCGCTAGCTGTGTATGTTTAGAGGTAGGTTGCTACGAGAATTGGGTTAAAGTAGGCAGAGGGGCGCAATGTGGCTCGGGGGGGGGGGGGGGGTCACCTCCAAACAGATTCGCCGGCCTTCCTTCCGACGTTTTTCGGTGTCCCTCTATCGAGAATGAACCTAGCAACATATGTAACGTCTGCGAGATTTACACTAACCTCTTAGATAGGTTAGTGTAAATCTCGCTTTTTGTAGGGTAGATCTTGTGATTTTACTTTCAGTTCAGTTAAAACTTAGTATTTCTCCCCCCCCCCCCCCCCCCAACTAGAATGCAGGTCACCGACGCATGACAGAAGAGCAGGTTAGTGTTTTTTATTGTTCTGTTGCGTCTCTGCATTCAGCATAGGTTTTTTTGACGTTATATACATATTTGAATCTGTTTGGAGGTGACCCCCCCCCCCCGAGCCATATTGCGCCGGCAGAGGAGATGTCGACGGTAGTCAATCCCTTTGCGGAATGCTAGCCACTCATTTTGCTCATACCCGATAGGCTGATATATGGTGATGGCAACCATCATCAGCATCATAGACGTCTCTGAAGGCCTATGTGCTAGCCTTTGATAGGAACCTCGATGATTCTCATTTTGGATCAAATCCAACCTTCATCTGAGTATGTTTCTGACTATATAGTTCGTTTAAATAAGCTCAGATGGGTGCCGTCATGGGATTAGTCTAGTTCGGTGAGAAATTGTGCGCCACAATGATAACGGAGCGCGCTCCATCGACAGCCAGGGTGCGATTTTCAAGTTCATTCCGAGAATTGCTCGAGTTTTCAAGGTCGTTGCACGTTCTACTAGACCTCTGTCCGTCTCCCGTTAATGATTAGTGGCACGATCAATCTTCTGACATCCTTGAGATCTCCCAATGACTGGACCTGCACAGCTTTCCGTTTTGAGGCATGTTTCTTAGCGTAAGGCAATGACTCAAAAATTGATATCAAGAAGAGCGGCAGGAGTCCGAAAATAACCGCTGTGTCCCACAGATCAATATCAGATTTGATTGGCACGCACTGCAATTGCGACGAAGCGTTCGTTCCTCGGATTTCGAAGTAGACCGAGTTGCTGCGCGAACCATTTGAAAATCTAGCCCATGGCAAGTTTTCGTGTGTGTCTCAACCGTCCTTTAGTAAGGTTAGGTGAAATTTTTTGCTCGAGGTGGTAACAGCTGAGTTGTTCCATTTTCACATTTTCGCGAGTATTTGGAACTTCGTTTCCTTGCATCCTTAGAGAAGGGAGATTGGATTGCGTACAGTTTCCACTCTGCATTGCTCTAGAAAGGCGAAAGAAACTCACTGTTATAAGTGACCATTCCCTTCCTTAACCAAAATTATTGCCTTTATGTAGGCTGTGAGCGTGTTGAATTGCAAAAAGTCAGCAACTTCTGCCATTATTGGGTTTCACTTCAAGACTGTTATCGCTTCTTCTCTTTTTCATGTATTTCCCGAAGTCGCTTTTCCATACTACCCCACACTGCCACTGTTGGTGCGATAATGTGCATGGGCAACTGTCTCTACAACAGTTTCTGAATTTCAGCTACCACATCATTCTTCACTGTAGTATAAAGTTGTGGAGAAAGTTTCCCGCCACTCACTTTGGCGCACCGCCACCTTGTTGAAAAGCGTTCTGGAACCTTCTCCCGATAGCGCATTTGTATGTAGACTGACCTATGACCTGCATTGGTCACTATTGTCATCATATTCCTTTACGACTATGGCAGAGAAAATCGTTCTCGATTGCAAGCAAGTTCGACTACTTCTGCTTTAGGAGTTCAAAAAGCAAAGCAGTGCAAGGGCAGCCGTGGATAACACAGGTCTATGGCCCATGTTATACTTTGGCGGTCGGCGACAGTGTTGCGCGGGCTGCCATGCATTGCGTAACACCCGCTCAACACTGTCGCCGACGTCTCTGAAGTGTAGTCCACTCCCGTTATAACGCCTCCGGATAAGACACGACTCTCGATATAACGTAGATTTTCTCTGGCCCCGGACAGCTTACCTTTACGCCAGTACAAATCAACTTCGGTTAGGACGCGTCCGGAAACAACGCTACTCCTGTTATAGCGCTGATCTGAGGGAAACTCTCCGTTCAAAATGACTCCCGTTATAACGCGACCCGGGTTCAGTTCCGGTCCCACACAGAAAATTAAGAGGAGCACGAGCATCTGTGATCCGATCTACCGTTCTATTGCCTCGTCTCGAGCAGCTTCTGTGCGACAATGAATTAGAAGCATGTAGACTTTTTGCATGCATGTGTGGCCCACAAGTGTTCATAGTCAGCAATATGTCGAGCACAGTACAAGACTCCAGGTGGTCGTTAGGTGCCGTAAATTGGAGGGTTTCCTCTACCAGAAACGATAGGGGTGGATTAAAGCTCATATTATTCAAAACAATATCCACTTTACGGCGAATTTTTTCTTGGCTCAAGAACCTGGTCACTGGCAACGAAAAGTGGGTAGTCGACCTTAACCACACGCGAAAGCTTCAGTGGCTCAGTCGTGGCGAATAAGGAATTACCTCGCTGAGAGCGGAACTTCACCCAAAAAAAGATAATGCTCATTGTCTGGCGGAATTGCGAAGGAGTCATTCACTGGGTGCTGCTACCTGCAAGCACTACTGTCACTAGCGATGTCTACTGGCACACAGCTGGATCGCGTTGAAGCAGCTCTTCGTGGGAAAGAAGACAAAGTCTTCTCCTTTCACGACAGTGCGCCACGTTGCAAGGGAGACTAGTCAGAGAAGAGTCGAGAGCTTCGGATGGCAGATTCTGACCCACCACCGTGTTCACCGGACCTTGCTCCAACGCTCCAAAGAATTCTGGGTGCAATCCCTGTCGGGAGGGGGGGGGGGGCAGTCCATTTCAAGTTCTAAAGAAATGCAACATGCACCACAACATATAAATATATAAAAATATGCTTACATTATCCATTTCTATCTCCAAAAAACACGTTAAAGCAACGTTTTCACCTTAGTCAATTAGTGCATAGCGGTTTGCGGTTTCTTTCCAAAGAAAATAGAGTTTTGGACCACAACCATGCTGCCGTGCATAGTGCCCCCCCCCCCCCCCCTCCCTGCACCGTGCATAGTCCCATATTAAAAATTTTTCAATGTTCCAGCGTAACGCTCGGACATTTTCAAGGGAAGGGATCAGGTAAGTTAAGGCACTCATATGTTGTATTGCATGTTGTAAGTACAGATGCGTAGCTATCGTTAACAATTCATAATGGATTGCCCCCCCCCCCCCCCCCCCCGACAGGGATTGCACCGAATTCTGTCGAAGCGGGATCTACAAATTACCTGAAAAGGGCAATATGTTGTAGATAATGATGGTGCATATGTTCGTTAGTTGTTGCATGCATGGAACGAGAGATACATTTGAAAAAAAATTACTCAAGTGGCGGGTGCTATCTTTATAATCTAATAGTTGCCGTGAGGTAAGGGCACATGTTTAAGGAAGTTAAGCCACCTTCACTGTTCTTGCGTCTTCTTGAGAATCCAAGGTTTGTCCACCATTTTAGAGTGGGATGGCTAAATCCACTGCGCTTCTTATGTTTCGTTGAATATTTTTGCTTGGCGAACGAAAGTAGAGCATCTCACTACATGCCACTCTTATTCATTCCTTTATTCTTCCATTCGCCCGTCCGTTCATTGCTTCACAATGCCTCCACTGCTGCTTTGGACGCGGTGCTGTCTGTGGTGCTACCGTGGATGCTGTTGTTCTGTTCGCAGTTCATTTCTGTTTCGTTATGTTGATTTCGAAAACTCTGATACGAATCTTATCTAGGTGAAGCTCATTTTCCGGTAAGGTTCATCGCGAACTCGTCCTACTCTTCAATCGGCAGGATGCCTATCGACTATTCCAAATGGAAAGCGATTGAAGTATCTGATGATGAGGACGACACTCATCCGAACATCGATACTCCCTCGCTGTTCAGGTGCGTTTTCGCATGTTGTGGAGTCTTACTATAATACTCTATACTACTCAATGTTCTCTACTTACCCAGCAATATTATACAACCTATAATATTGCTGGGTAAGTAGAGAACATTGAGAGTACCTTGTATTTGTGGCGTTAACTGGTTTTCTGAAATTCGTATAATGACACTACTTCAGATGGCGACATCAGGCGCGCTTGGAAAGAATGGCTGAGAAGAAGCAGAAGAAAGAGGAAATTGAGAAGAACAAGACGAAGAGTTACAGCAGAATGGAGGTATGGCGCTTCCATGTTGAAGATGGTGTAGTAGTAGTAGTTAACATCTATGTAATGTAGTGGAAATTGGACATGCGAGAATATTATAGGCGCTAAGTGGGTGAGTCAAGGGGGGTGGGGTCGTTTTGAATTAAGTGGTTATCCGCCTTGATAAGAAGCCACATGAATAGCCACTTGCAACAGAAGTGGCCTAACCAGTGCTGTGTAAAATTTTTAATTTCGTGCAACATCACGGAAGGTCGTATGGGGCTTCCTTACATGGTGACCCCCCCCCCCCCCCTTCCCGAGCCGGTTTGCGGCGAAAGTCCCCTAGCCATATTATGAAATGAGCTGGGCCACACTAAGCACAATACGGGCTTTTCGCGAAAAAATAAACGCATATAGATAGACGCATCGATGTAAGTAATTTAAAATCATTTACCTTTTCTCGAAGGCTGGTACCTTTAGGCCGATCTGTGCCAGAATTTCTTCGTCTTACAGTTTCGTGTTTCTTTTTTCAATTCTATTTAAATTTAGCTGTAGTGGGAGTGTGGGTTGTAAGCAGTTTTTAATATTTTTTTAGTTGAAGCTGAAATCTATTAAAACGAAACGATGACTTCCGGGAAAGATGAGTGGTGTTATGTAGATTCCTTAGATGTTGATGTGTCTGGCAATGTGTGTCTCGCCAAAATTTTGCACCCCCCCCCCCCCCCTTCCTTCTCCAACCGGTAATGCGCCGTTTTCCTTAACTGATAGTTTCAGCATAGCCGCAGCAAACCGAGGTATTCCTGCTTTTATCATATATTCGTTGCCTTGTCTGTTATCGTTTGTGTTTTAAAAGCGTTTGACAACTCCATCGGATTTTATGGAGAACAATGAGATTGGACCTCTTACTGTAGATTTACAACGAAGTCAATTTTCAGGAAATTGAACAGAAGCTGAAGTCAACAGATCTTGGTGACGAAGAAAAATCGAACCTTGAGAAGGAACTGGCCGAAATTAAGGACCAGGAGGCAAAATGGTTGGCAAAGGAGAAGGAGCTTGAGGTGGATTTTAGAATGTTGATTCACATTGAACGTGACCCGGCGTGATAAACTGGCTTCTTAACTGGATCGCATGAGCTCCATGCACGTGTTGTAGACCTTTTGAGAAATACGCTGCATGATGCTGCTTTCAGGAACAAGAGAGGCTAGAACCATGGAACGTGGACACCATTGGGCACGAGGCTTTCAGTTACTCAAGAATTAACAAAGTTGGGGAAAAGAAACCTCCACCAAAGCTGTCAGATGAGGAGGACTCCAAGAGGATGGTGGGTTTGTAATCTCCCACCAGCGACAGCCACTGGACCCTGCATAAGTTCAGGATAGGGGGTGGTTGAGCAGAGTACCTTTTGGTACTTCCTAACTAGGATTCCATCGGTTCGGGCTCCCCGCTAGATTTCGGTGCTGTCAGAAGACCTCGATAGGGGGATTTTCGGTCATAGTGGCAATAGTGCTGTGTGTGCTTGTGAGAAAAAGTTATCGCTCTTCTGCAAAACCGGAAAGCTGCTTACGAGAAAACCAGGTAATCGGGTACGATCATTAGTTTTGTATGGGAGTGTAGAAGCGGTGCACTAGAATTTGTCGCCACATGGTTATTGGTGAGCATATGCTTATGTTTCACCCATCTTTACCAACTGATCCTTTCAGACAAATTTCTTCGATCAGAACGAGAGTCTTATACAAGAGTATGGGAAGCTCAAGTCTCTTGAGGAGTCCGAGGAGTTTATTCTCGAACATCCGCACTTGGCGAGCGAATACACGGCCAACTACTTGACAATCGACGCGCTAAATTTGGCCATCGACAACAAGGTATCGTGAGCTCTGTCCACCACATTCCATGGACAGACGCATATTTCACGGAGTCGTGTGTTTCAGGATGAGCAGATGTGCAATGTGGCTCGCCAGTGCATCGTAATCCAGTATCTTCTCGAGCTGGCGAAGAACATGAACGCGATTCCCACAAACATCAACATTATCAAGGCCTTTTTCAAGAAGTGAGCGCATTGTCAGCCATGTTCAGTTGTGTTCGCCTCCATTATCGACTTCTTTTTCACCGAAAGTTCTCTTTCTCAAGGTTCCGTGCAGCAGATCCGCAGTATCTGAAGTTGTACACGGACGAAGTCGCAGCTTTCGAGGACAGGCTTAGACGACGCGCGAAGGAGAAGCGGGACGCAGCGCTTGCAGAGTTTGAGGCCGAGGAGAAGGTGCTGTTTGTACACATATATTAGTTTTGTCTGTTTCAAAGTTGAACTACTAAAATATCCGCTAGAGCTATTGCGAGTGAAACTAAATGAGAGCGTTCTTAGCCCACCCATATAGAGGTGGATCTGGTGCTGTTGCTGGTGCCACTACGAACAGGTAGGCCTGTGCGTGTTGCTTTTGTTTCTGTATTCGCTGATTATAGTATGGATTTATTCAGAAATTCGTATAAGTCCGGCAGAGTTGACAACTGCAGGAAAGCTTGGTCGCGTTCGGCGATCCAACTAAATTCGAATTTCTGAATGAGCCCACGTGATTGCTGATGGTGGAAGGGGAGGAAAACAGTGTGGAGAAGTTGGGAAGCAGCGACTTTTGAACAACCATGGTCGAGCTCGGGCAGAGTTTCGGTCTTCGTCTCACGTTGTCTTCCCTTCTTCATAAGGACGCATCTTTGGCTATAGGATCCTGCCCTAACCTACCTTAACAGTGCTTGTGGATGCTCTTGGCCTCTTCTAAATCGTCACTTTGGTTTCCATTTCAAGCTTATATTCGAGTTGCTCGACAACAGTGGCCACTGTGAGGCAGGAAAGAAAAAGAACATGAACATGCGCAGTTGAACTCTTCCTTTGACGGGCGCCACGCATTCTACGTGTACGTTGAGCCGAAAATAAGTGGGAGCGCTATTTTTCAGAGGATGCTTTCATCTGAGAAGGTTGATAGAGTTTTGAGGCGGATCACCATCGCGTGTGTGATTTTGTACTTGACAGCGTTGATGAGGGTATTTTCAGGAGAAACGAATTGCTACTGCGCCAGGTGGCCTTGATCCACAGGAGGTGTACGAATCGTTGCCCGAAGAGATGCGTGTGGCCTTCGACAGCCAGGATGTGTCCAAACTGCAAGAGGTCGCGATGACGATGGACAGAGAGGTAGGGTCGGAGAGGTTGCAGTACAAATCTTTCTGGGGAACCACAGACATGTGTCATTTTACGTTTTATTTTATTTTCTATCATTTTTATTTTTGTTATTAGACAGTTCTCACGTGAAACTGAACAGTCTTCTAGGTATGCCTAATGCTTTTGAAATCAAACAGAACATCCTACAAATAAAAGCGAGTTCCTTCCACTTTGGACTGGAAACTTTCCAAATTGGGTGGATTATATTTTTTTGTCCAAAGAAAATTTTAGGATGACTTTCTTTGAAGTTTTAATTCACCTTCCCAATAAGTTAACACAATGTTTAAAATCTTACAAAATGGGCTTTTTTAGGAAAAATAATGGCTTAAAGATTGTTGGAAAGAACAGAAAGGCGGCTATTTTTGTAGTGGCAAAAAAAGAGATTACGCCATGTCCTTAACTAACCAGGAGACTATCTCAGCGGTAGGTCGTAGCGGCCCAATTGTTGTATATGGGCAGAATCGCCTCTCTTTGGAAAGCAATAAAATGCAGCTATCTCGACCCCAGTACAACTCTGCACAGAGTCCAGCGATCATGGGGATTACGCCGCCCCTCTACCCACTGCATCACCATCGCTCGCTGGTCATCGCTATTTCCAGCCAATTTGAGCCCGCCCTCCCTCTGCAGGCATAAGGCTAACGCCGCCAACGGCCCAAATTCCGCCGTCCCTAACTCTGGGCAGAGTTGTATTGGGGTCGAGATATTTGCATTTTGTTGCTTCCCAGAGAGGCGCTACTGCCCATATACAACACTTCGGTTAGGACCTATCGCTGAGATAGTATGCTGGTAAGACGTCGCGATTTTTATTCAATTGATAGCAAAATTTCTACTTGCGTGGAGTTTCACACCAACGGTTCAACAAAAACAATTGTAAGGAACACACCTATCCTCACCTTGGTGCTTCATGTGAACAGAATTTGCATTATCCACCAAACGAAAATCGTGACGAGCTTTTAGGGTGCATGGCGCGATCTCGTCTTTTAATGCGCTAAGTGATTGCTGCCTTGTTGCGGCTTAAAACATTGAATTTAACCCCTTCGCGGCTATGCGTTTTCTCGATCGTTTGTCGCACTCAAAATTCTTACGGGGAATATCTTTGCGGGTGAAACTAAACCATGAAACCCCATCGCCTGTTAATTAATAACGAAAAGGAAAGAACTGTTGTAGTGAAAATTGTTGCGTTTTCGTCAGGCATCGCTCGAGGCTGTACAGTACTGGGAAAAAGCGTTGACAGCATTGTTCGACATTGGTGCGAAAGCGTTGGTGTTTTTCTCAGAAAAAATTAGTGGGTTCATACGAGTAGCTGAACTAAAAGCATTTCAAAGACAATTATCCCAGATTTTCCTTGGATAAAAAATTATTCGAACCACCTTGGAGAGTCTGTAATTTCACCTGTAGGAATCTCGTTTCGATTTGGAAAACGTTCACCTTGATTTAATTTGCTTAGAAGAGTGTCCAGTTTGACGTGAAAAGTGTATAAATTCCGCTTTGCAGGTGTTTGCCTACCATTTCAAACGCTGTATCGACTCCGGATTGTGGGTGCCTAACGCGAACGCCGAGGAGTCCGAGAACGCGGAGGGGGACGAACAGGTAGGGCGGTCAGACTTCTAACGGAGTGATGCAAGCGAACTGTGTGGGTTCAGGAAGAGGAGCCGGCGACTGTCGAGCAGCAGTGAACGCGCGACGTGTGCCTCTCCCGTATCCTCGCACGCCTTTCGCCCTGTAGATATTGCTTGGATTAGATAACATTCGATCACTCACTGGTTTCCACAGTCGTGTCCGCACCAGTTCGTCAACTGACGACGATCTACCGGCATCGTCTGTCGCACTTCCACTTCCGCGTCTCGTTCTGTGTTCTGTATCGTTTTGTACTCCGTGTTCTCTCACCGGTTTTTGTTCTCATCCGTCGAATTTGTGGTTCCTGTGAGTTTTATCCCTCGTTGCGCGCATCGATTTGTATCTATTAGATGTTTATCCTTTATTTATTTCTCAATGAATGTCAGTATGTAGCTTCTATATAGAGCATTATCCTTCTATGGGTTTACACCATGGGCTGACGACATCCGCAAAGTGAATGGCCCTTCACACTCTGCTGCCAGCAGCAACGCAATTTAGCACCTAGAAAAGCGTGTGGATAAAGTTACAGATTCTGACCTTATCTATTCCATCTGTGGGGTGTGCCTCCGCTTCGTATATTGGGTTAGTGCAAAGGATTACCGCCACTCAATTCTGTATCCTCGTGTAATCCTGCGTCGAAAATGTATAGTCAGTGGTCTACATGCGCAAATTTTCCTAGTATTCCGCTGTGAATATGGCCGAATCAATCCCCTTTGGCTTTTCTCTAGGCATGATTGACTGCTCCTGCTTTACGATTTGAGAAAGCGTAGCAACGCAAGTGCGATCGGTAGAAATACCGTCCCCTCCCGTTATAACGCCTTCGGAGAAGAAGCGACTCTCGATATAACGTAGATTTTCTCTGGGTCCCGGTTACAACACGACCCGGGCGAAGTTCCGCTCCCACACCGAAAATGAACACGAGCAAGACGCTGACTGCGTTTGCAATCAGACCTGCCTTCCTATTGCCTCGTTCGTAGTCACGACCAGCACCTGTGCAACATGTATTAGATACATATACAGGGGGCGCAAAAATTACCCGCACAGGGTACGACGCAGTCCACAACTACTAGCAGAACTGGATTTCGAGCTCCATATTGGAATATGTTATGCATTTATACCATACGCCAATGCATTCCAAGTTTGAGCTCATGAGTGCTTACAGAGCGGTAATGGCAAAGCGAAATCCGAAACGATTGGCCATCATCAGCCTGCACCTTTCTGGTAGCAGCGCTTTTTTATCGCCAATGTTCTCAATGTTCCTCGACGAACGGTGTAGAACAATACAAGGAGCTTGGGGCTTTATCAGACAGGACTGGACGTGGTAGGGAATTGACTGCTATCATTCCGGAAAGGATAAAGGTTTGCGAGCGGATTCGTCGTAATCCTCGCCGTTTGATGCGAAAAATGGCTCAAGAACTCAATATTTCTGCAAGCAGTGTTAGAACGGTCGTCAGGAGGAAGCTTAAGATGTGTCCATATCGTATTCAAGTGTTCACATGCTAACTGAGAGAATGAAAGCTCAGCGACTACGAAGATGCAAGAACTTGCTGAAGCGGTTCGCGAACGGCACGTACCGCGCGATCATTTTTCTGGTGAGAAAGTCATCACCCTGGAACCCACTGTGAGTCGTCAAAACGATCGCATTCTCTCACAGAATGTTGGAGCTGCTATGCGGGACGGGAAACTGATCGGTAGAACGGCACATCCGGCTTCAGTTATGGTTTGGAGTGCGATTACCTCAAGCGGCAAGTCCCCAGTTCAGTTTTTGTCGAATCCGGCGTCAAAGTTAACAAGGACAAGTACCAGAAAACGATTTTGAAGGACGTGTTGAAGCCCTGGGCCGATGGACACTTCGGTAATGACAGATAGTGCTTCCAGCAGGACTCCGCGCCTGCACACAAGGCGAGGGCACCGCAGCAGTGGTTCAAACGTGAGCTCTTGGATTTTATTGCGCACGAAGACTGGCCTTGGAATTCCCCGGATTTGAATCCTCTCGATTTCTCTGTCTGGTCAGTTATTGAGAGCAAAGTTTGCTCTATTCGACACGCAAGTTTGGCTTTTCTGAAAGTTTCTCTGACTGAAGCATGGAACGAAATGAGCAAAGACTACCTCCGTGGCACGAGTGATGCGTTCGTTACTCATCTGAGGACTTGTGTTCATATGAAACGTCGTCACTTCGAATGACTTTGATATGTTTTTATCAGTAAGGGAATAAAGAAGTTATGTGTTAAGTTTCGTTGTCAAATCCGCATTTGTGTTGAGGTTATGTTGTGATATTTTTGTGCGGGTAATTTTTGCGCACCCTGTAGATATTTTTCATGCGTGCGAGGCCCACAGAAGTGCTCATAGTCACCGATTTGTATGTCGAGCACACTATAAGACTCCCGGTACTCGCTAAAAGTTGCCGTAAATTGGAGGATTTCCTCACTCGGAGAGAAGGTGTGGATTAAAGTTCAGAATATTCAGAACAACATCCTACACATTTGTTTTAAGCCTAGAACAGCTTGTAGAGAGGCAATATGCTGTCACATGATGTTTTGTTGCGATCAGAACTATCGCGCCCTGTAGGACTTATACCTGCACGCTCTGCTTTCCCAACACGATTACAGCAACAGCGCTGGTTGATCCTGATATGGTGGAAGAGTGCTGAGAGGCCGCTGCAGGGAGGATATGGCGGATGCGGCGCGCGAGTTAACAGCGCTGATAGCGTAATGGGGTGCCTGGAAGGTGGAGAGTGCGGGTCCATGCCCGCCTGACACGATAGTTTTGATGGCGGCAAAAGATCTTGCAACAGCAGGTTACACAGTTTTGTCGTTGGTCACTTCTACCAAAGTTCAACAACGGCGACTTGAGCGACAAATCACGATCTGGTCGGGAAGCCGCAGAGTGATTGTCGTCTTCTGGAGCTAAATGAAGAGAATACCGGCGTAACACCCGTGAGCTGGTAAACAAACATCCGTTCAATCAGTGTAAATTGGCTGCTCATATGCACCAAGTTGAAAAGGCGTAAAGATATGACGCATGGATATGTACCTCATAGTCTGAACAATCACCTGCTGCAGGTACGGGGTAATGTGTAAACTTTTTGATTTTCTGTCGAAATTCGGCTCGACAACTTGGTTACTGGAGACGAATAGTGGGTTCTTTCTGTAGATCACACGCAGATGCTCCAGTTGTTCGGAAGTGGAGAATTTGACAGTGAGATAACAACGCCGAAGCTGGAGTCCCACACTCATAAGACAGTGCTTGGTGGAACTCCAAAGGAGTCACTCACTAGAAGTTGCTTCCAACAAACTACCGCTACCACCTATGTCTACTGCAGGCAATAGGATAACGCTGTGGCGGCTCTTCGCGAAGACAGGACAGGGTCTTCCTTCTCCATGACAACGCTCGTCCACACCAATAAGTACCCGGAAAAAACTTCAAAGCAAGGGTCTGTACATATACGCTGGTTCACCTACCATAGTACCATATAAACTGAAAAAAATCAGTTTTATCTCCTGCTGCTCCGCTGTGGACGTTTCCGGCACCAGAAACGTCTCCATTCCCCTCCGGAACCAGAGTGGCCCATTTTGATACTGTGGACGTTTCGTAATTTTTGTTGAGGACTTTTGTAGATGATTACAATCTGCCAACCTTCATAATGGAATGACTACTGTCTGTGGCGTCGCGCCAGAACCTATGCCAGTCGACCAACTTTTATTTGTTGATGGACTTCGACAAATTTTTGTACACATTGATTGAAGTTGTATAAAATCAAAGCTTCTCCCTTCGTGAAATCTCGGCATCTCAAGTTCTTCACGTGTTAGTATTGTGCCAAAACGAGGTTATTATGGTGGATCTTCTTTATTTATTCGTGGTCCAACGTTTCGACGAGATCGCCGTCTTCAAAGGCCTGAACGTGGTGTAAGATTGAAGTTGCGCTCTACCCCGTAGCCCTCCAGCAGAAGCAAAGAGGGCCCACCAAAGCACCGCCGAAGAGAAGAATAAACTCACGATTCGATCTACCAAGAGTGCGGATATCACTCTGCGTTGGTAGGGTTAGTGACGACGAATGGGATTTACTGCAGCGGTCGTAGACCACATATGGAATGATAACGACCCTGCACGTCGCCCTCCATTCTACAGCTCACATCACAAACGGCAGAAAGTCATGTGTGATTGACGGACGTTCATGGCGGTCGTTTACACTGGGATTTCTTACGATGATCCAGTACGCCTCCAACGCTTTACGTGCTGGCAGCGCGACAGGATCTACACCCGCCCCTGCTGGGGGCATGGCGTCGGGAGGTACACCGCTGTTCTGCGGACCGGAAACTTTTGTTTTGTATGTCAAAGGTTTCGTAAAGCAGCCGTTAGACTCTTGGTGAAGCCTAGGGGTTGGGGGTAGGTGAGCAAGGGGATGAGAAGACGATCGCACGCCCCCCAGCAGGGGGCGGGTGTACCTCCCGACCGTCCCCCTAAATTAACACGACCTTTGCCAGCCAGATGCTCTTTAAGTCGAACAGCTAGCCCTACTTCCGGTTTCTCCAATGTATGTTGCGTTACAAGCCTGACATACGATTTGATAAATTGCCCGCATACAAGAACAATCACCTAGTTTACATGACATGTAACGCAGTTCTCGATAAGCACTGAGTTTGAAATTGTGTAATTTTTGGTTTTAGGGAAAAATAACCATTTAAAGTCTGATTTAAATCGCAGCAAGGCAAATATTTAGGTGCTAAAAGGAGATATTGTGCCATGTACTCGTCTCACGTTCTCATTTGAGCGATAGCAACAGTTACACACCTGTCAACGGTACGTCAAAAAAGGTTATAAAATCCACGCACGTCGTCATTTCGCACTCTCAAATGTATGTACCACCTAACTATCAATGAAATGAAGATCGCAACGAGTGGTCGAGTGCATAGTGCGATCTCTTCCTTTAGCACGTTAAAAAATGTTGCACTGCTGCGCTCTAAAAATCTAAATCGCTGCGTTTCTTTTAGAATAACATTTATAAAAATGTTTCAAGTAAGTAGGTTTCAAGCAGTACGTTCACTTATTGGGCCACGTAAATATAAAAAATTAAAGTCGTACTGATTTTTCCTATTACTTTAAGAGAATTTCTGGATCAAAATTTTCTCGCACTCTTGGAGAGGTTCTAGTTCAACACGTAAGTTCCACCCGTTGTTCCGATTGGGATGACGTCCGACGTGATTTGAAAAGTGTCCAACATGACGTGAAAATGGAATATACTGCACTTTTAGAAAACCGTCCTAATACTCTTATGAACGTACGACAGTGTGCCAAGTGATATTCAGAGTGAAGGATGTAAATGGTTGGATTAAGGACTTCTTCAATAGTGGGAAGTGTCAGCATGACATATTATTAGAGATGCTGCACCTCATGCACTTCTGGAGCTCTAGTCGAATAATCCTGCTCAACCCCTGAGATGATGCGCCTGGTTGCCGCGATACGGGGATCAAGTGAAGGTCTTCGCAAATCCTTCGAGCATTATGCATCCAAAGAAGAAAGGTAATCAACTGGACGGGAGGGCTCCTAGGGATCGTTTCCGAAGGCAACAGAAAAGTCGGCAGGAGGAATATACAACCATGCGTTTATTCTAATAGTTATTGTTATGAGGTACACATAGACGGGCAGATCTGAAGATTTTGGCCTCACAGAGCAGGCAGCACCTTTCCACGGCAGTCTCCGAACCCAATGCGCACGCCGTTCTTCTCGCAGACTCCGCTGAGGTTCACCTGAAATTGTGACTAGTCAGTTCGTTTCGTTCTTTTTAGAGTTTTCTTCCGGCTGCTTTGTGAAGTGCTCGAATGTCACTGGCCCTCGTTCTTCGGTCCATTACCTGCTGTTCAGTCCCATGGTAATGGAAAGATTTTCACTCTTTGGTCCGCTCTTTTTCAGGTGGTTTGTTTATCAGAAAATTTTGGACTTCGTCATTCCCTCAGATTAGAGGAGGCTAATTCGATCGCAGTCAGGGAACCACTCCGCAAAAGACGTGGTTGGAGCGCTGTATGTGGCTCACAGCTATGTAGCTCAGAGTTTAGGCCCAGTATAGATGGTGCATGGGTTCTCTGAAGGCCTCGAGACAAGTCTGTGCATCACTTCATCTCCTAGCCAGCTACTCCGCCATTTTCCTCGCTCTCTATGAACATCTTAACGCTCGGGGAACGCGTTCACCGATGTTTCAATGAGCTGATAATTAGGCGAATTTCAGATGCGCCGATTTGTCTGTGGCTGTATCATGGTGAGCAAAAGTGCGTGCAGATTCTCTTGCGGAAGAGAAGCGCCTGTTTCTAAGAGAGTTGTGAACAAGCAGAACATGTTCTGAGACCATGGGAGTCGAATGTGATTAATGTGATGCTTACGTAACATGCAAAAAACACGCAGCAACGGGAACCGAACCACTGACGTTTCATCCGACGAACGTGAGCGCTACCCCTGCGCCACCGCCGCGGCTGGCCGGACCATCTTACGAAGCCCCGATGACTCACCACTCTCGCGCCCGGTGCGTCGTACAGCCCGCCTGTGGTGAGGCCCCGGATTTCGGCAGGCCATAACTCGCTCAGGAGTTTCATTTTGCAATTTTAACACCCATTTTCGTAATCAGCATTCCGAGCTCTTTCTAATGATCCTTGTCTCAACTAGAAGTTCCATGGGAGGTCGAAACTCTTCCCTAGTAAGTTCTAAAGCACATCTCATGAGCAGCACTGTTTTTGAGCGAGAAGGAATTCAAGTGGAAGGCTCCGAATTCGCCGAGACGTCTGCCTCCCTAGGTGTATCTCGGACTCTAGGTAAACATGGAAAGCGATATGAAAGAAGAGCTGACAGGTGGCGAATAGCTGGCCGCTTTTGGATCTCTCAAGGAGTGTGCAAATCATATGATAGGCCTCGACCTGTGAGGAAGCCGATTCAACTCGACAGTTCTTCCTGCTCTTTAATACTCGGCGTAGACGAGGCCGACACTGCTACAACGTTAATAACGCTACGGACCGAGACAGAGCACTAGAACGATGTCTTCTGAAGTACCGAAAATTTCGCCAAATTCAACACCAAGCCCAACTTCGCTGCAATGCGGCACGCATTATACCTCTAGGAAATATCGTGGAGGGAATTTGAATGCATATTCGGCCTATATAATAAAATGCTGTGGCTAAGGGATGCAGAAGTCTGTAATTCATCCTTCGCAGACAAGTCTGGTACCAATTCGCAGACTTCGTAGGGATGGAAAGCTCAGTGGGCCCAAGCGGAGGATCCGAACCAAGGACCTTGAATCAGACTGCATGCAATAGCCAGTGCCTCCTCCAACTGCGCTGTCACGCGCCCCATACAAAAATAATCTTCTAAACAATCAAGCCACTAAAGCTACTCCTTCTTCGCAGTACCTCGTCACCGTCTTGCAGGAATTTTCGCGTCTGGTCGCCAACGGGAATGGTCTTCGCTCCTCGCCACGACAGCTCCAACATCGAACCATAGGCTCCCTCTTCCTGTGAACAGTTTATCGGAAACAATAGGAAAAAGCAGCTGAATAGACAAATTGTTACGCAATGCACTTACCGGCCCAGAAACGGTACCGGATCCCATCAAGTCTCCTGGTCGGACATTGCAGCCGTTCACTGTATGATGAGCCAGTTGCTGCTTTAGCGTCCAGTAAAGGTGCTGAAACAGAGCGATTTTCCTTCCATTTTAGTTGGGAAAGCCGAAATGACCTTGAAGTTCGTCTTGCAGACAGAGTGATCCGCTCCTCCTTCAGGCTTGATGGTCACCTCGAGGTTAATGTCGAGAGTGAATGGATCCGAGTGCGCCAGGTAGCTCAGTGGAGCTGGGTCCTACAGAATGGATTCATTCAGTTTCCGTACGAACTTGTATCTATCCTCGATCAGAAAAAATGGAAGGCATGCCAAGTGACAGACGTGAATCTATTTTGTCCGCATTTACATTAGGAGAACACCAAACTAGGTTAGGTTAGGTTTCGGCAAGTCGAACTAAGTTTCGAACTCGAACTTGATCGTTATCAAACTTTAATAAATCAAGGACTTGCATAGGAGTTTCAGCTAGGTTACGTCTCACCTTTTGTCATTCGAAATGCTGACTAAATGATCCAACTGAGGAGGAAGTCTTTGAAAGATTGGGAGTACCTTACCTGTTCTGGGTTCGAAACTATGAACGGTCGAAGAGCTTCGACAGAGACCACCCAAGGAGAGATGGTGGTACCGAACGATTTGCCAAGGAACGGCCCGAGCGGCACGTACTCCCAAGCTTGGATGTCACGAGCTGGAATGAGCCCAATGCTGTTTCGACTTCAATTAAATTGCATTGTATTTGTATTGTAATACACATCACAGTCTAACAAGTTCAAAATAAACAATCGTCTGCAGTCGGCTACTACATTGGATTGTTCTGTGGTGAAAAAAAAGAATTACGGAAATAACGTGTATTTCGAAAACTACGCAACAGTTTGAATAAGCATAAAATTCTGCCTTTTTAGAGATAGAAGCTTATTTTGAAGCGCATAAAAGGGAAGATCTTCCGCTTGATCTGGGTTGAGATGGCCCACGCATTTGCGCAAGCTTCAACGATGCATTATTGTTCATTGAGGCTGTCACATTGGAACTGCAGAGGACAACTGGCGTAAAAATAAGAAAAACCCGCATAAAAATGCACGAGATTTAAAATTGAATTTTATTAGTCACTCCATCACTTGGTGACCACTTTTTTCTTTTGGACGGCCTCACTGCTTTATCAAACACAATAGCAGTCAGCCACTCACCACTCCAGTCGTTCATCAGCACGACACCGAAAATGTGCTCTTCGGTCTTCTCGATCGGAATTGGTTGTCCAAGTTCTGTGGCTGGACCACCAACGAAGAACGCCATCTCAAGCTCAAAGTCCAGCAGTCGCGATGCGCCGTAGGTGGGCTCTGTGGCTGAAACATACAATAGGCTCCTGTTGGATAGTGATAAATAGACATTTGGTACTGTCTTCTCAACACCATTTATCACACATAAGTTTGTGTAGATAATATGACATGTTTTCTATGCCAACACTAGCGATAGTTTATTTCAAGTCTCGACTTGCCCGGCCTATATTTGAAATAGTGTAACATTCTATAGATATTTTAGACCATTTTACTTCAATGGCAAACCGTGGAGACCGTGAATTGGTCCATGCAGTTGCTTGCGTTGGCCAGCCAATGAGCAAGTCAGTGTGTTATTATTTTCAGACAAGACCCATACCAAATCACCGTCTGCGGAGGGATGGAAGGCTTGGATGGCTTTCCCGCGACAGCCGTTGCCTTCCCCAGCTGCGCCACTACGCACTCTAAAGACCCGCATAAAAATGCACGAGATTTAAAATTGAATTTTATTAGTCACTCCATCACTTGGTGACCACTTTTTTCTTTTGGACGGCCTCAATGTATGTATTAGGGATGAGCGGATTAACCGCTATCCGTTATCCGTTATCCGGTTTCCGTGGGTTTTGGCCTACCCGTTTTGTTGATCGTTATCCGGCATTTTTGGGCCGGGTAACGAACAACAAATTAGTTGATACCCAGGTTTGGGCGTGGTACTGGATAGCTGTGTAGAAGCTTTATAATCATAGGAGTGATGGCGAGCAACAATAGAGGGCATTTAAATCTAGAAGTGTAAGGTGATTTCAGGCACAGGTGACGTAGTTGGAAAGACGTCTAACTTCCATTCTTCCATGGTCATTCATTCATACCACGCATCTATGAAACCTATTAAGGATTGAATTATTCATCGGCTTGTCACCACAAGCCAAGTGCAGACGAAGAATGTATTCAAGCTGCCCTGGTAATATTACTGGCGGTCACAAGTGGAGGGCCTGGCACATCCCAAGAAGAATAGTTTAGTGCCGAATTTAGCGTTCTTTTCCACGATTGCAGTGTGTAGGCAACATGCTGCAATGGTGTTTTAGTTTTTACTGATAAACAGTTGTAGCGCATCAAACGCATACCGCTGAGCAGTGTTGAATACAAACAAAATGGGCACAGGTTCATTCTAGATGAATTGACGAAGCGACGCTCCTACAAATTGTTGAGGTGTGTTCATAGATACGATTTTCTGAAAGCATTTTCTGTACGCTGGTACTGATGGTATCTTCGTAGTGTTAAGGAATTGATCCTTTCTATTAAAAATCCGGGGGCGCGTGTAGCGCAGTCGGAGGAGGCGCGACTGTGGCGTGCACCCGATACCAGGTTCCTGGTTCGGATTTCCCGCCCAGGCCGACCAAGCCTTCCATCCCTCCGTGGTCGGTGAATTGGTACCAGATTTGTCGGGTAGGGTAGAGCGCTGACTTGTTCATCGGCTGACCACCGCAAGTCATTGTATGGCCGAATACGCATTCATGTCGCCTCCACGACATCCCGTAGAAGTAGAATGCGCTGGCGCATCCCAGAAGGGATTGAGTAACGCCGTCCTTTATCCTTTATCCTTATTAAAAATCGAAATAGTGCAACTGAACTGTACCAATTTCCTGTCGCGCATGTTGAAGCTTCATTCTAGTTCAACATTGCCGCTTAGGGACAATCTACTTCCGCCTTTCCAGTTTTCATATCTCTGCATGCCGTCTGGGTATGAATTTCGAAAAGGGTCCGTGGTCGCCAGCCCGCGGCCCCGTCCGTCGCAGGACACGGGCCGTCCCAAGGGCGAGAACTCGAAAACCGGCGGGTGCCGCCGGCTGTGGTCGGGTCGGTTGACCCGCGGGGCTGCGAGCCCAGAGCGGAGACCTCTCCTCGGGGCATCTGCACGCCGCCCCCAGCTTGTGTCGACTTCATTCCGTGGCCATATAAAAGCGGCTGGGTCGTCCACCACGCCGGGTGTCGCCCGCCGGACCGCGCTTCATCATGGCAGGTAGGTGGGCGGGAAGTTAGTTTAATTGATTTTAGTTTAATTAAACTAAAAACCCTATTTGCAGACAACTTGGACACCTGCACCACTTGTTCGCAGCACAACATCTGCTCCAGGTGCCAAGGTACGTCAGTAGCGTATTCTTTTTCAAAAAATTAATAAAAAATAAAAAATATGAAAACGTAAGAAGTATAATGAAAATAAATCAAAATAACATTAAAATATAGATAAAATAAGATAAATACAAGAAGTATAAAGTAAAAACGAAATAGAATAAAAGTATAGATGAAATAAAATAAGATAAAATAATAAAAAGTGGATGATAAAATAAAATATAAGTGTAAAAATAAATAGTAAAAATAAATATATAAATAATAATAAATAATGCCAATAAAATGCTATAAAATATAAAAATAAATATAAAAAATAAAAATATAGATAAAATAAAAAATATAAAGTAAAAAATGAAAAACAAAATAAAATAAAATATGGATAAAATAAAATACAATAAAATAGAAATATAAAATAAAAATCAAAAAATTAATAATTCAATAAAATAAAACAATGAATAAACAATAATGATAAACAAAATAACAATGAAATAAAAATGTAAATGTAAAAATAAATATAAACTTAAAATAAAAAATAAAAAGTAAAAAACGTCGATAAAATGCTATAAAGTATAAGAAACAGCAGTATCAATCCGCGCGAAGCTGCGAAACCAAGGTTGTGATGCAGAGTGGCTGAGTCGGCCTAGCATAGAGGAAGAGGCGGAGGAGCCACTCATCCGAGGATCATTCTGTTTGGCCACAGCCTTAATTCAAAAAGAAAACCTGACGATTGATCAGTAAAACAACCCGACAACATAAACTGACAAAATGCGGACGAGTTGCTGAGGGGAAATGTGAGTGAATAAGAGGTGAATGGGTCTCACATTCTCACCCTCCAGGGGCGACTTATGAATGTTTCCATACTGTTAGTTGGGCTGTTTTACGCATCCTTTGCCTCGTTCTTCCCATTCGTTTTAAACGGCAAAAATATGAAAAATTGTAAGTTGTACTACTGAAAATGTGCTCGGATGAACAAATTCTCAAGCCTGGTATGTATGCGCTGCTCTCCTAGCAAAATGGTGCACGCTACACCAAAAATTCGTGTAAAACCGAATCGTTTCACGGCTCGATCTCGCACAGGCAAACCTCATCGACCTTTCTTTTGGTGAATTGCTGCCTTGTTTAAGGATAATGATCAAAGACGGTGTTACTCAATCCCTTTGGGATGCACCATACATTCTTTCTCTACGTGATGTCGTAAACACAACTTGAATATCTACCTGGCCTATACAATAGCTTGCGGAGTCAGCCGATGAATAGGTCAGCGCACTGTCCTAACCAGGCAACTCTGGTAAAATTTAGCGACTGCGGGGGAATGGAAGGTTGGTTTACCTGAGGAGGAACTCCCACACAGAGCTTGGTACTATGGAGGTGCATGCGAGAGCGGGCTCCTTCGAATGCGCACCAGACGCCTACCTTGTACAGGAGGGATGAAACAACGACGTATGAGAACTACCCAGCACAGCATACAGGCTCGTATTGAATGTGCAAATGAGCTGTCAAACTGCAACCACGATACTCCATAAACCTAGAATGCGGGGCACATTCAGTCAAGGGGCTAATTAAATTTTTTTAGCTTTCTATTTACCAAATTATATTTAGCAATGTCAAGCAGCAATGCCAACTTCCAGCTCTGCTGAGTCCACAAAAGTGTCCAAGTTTCTTATCATTTCAGGTAGTTTATGTTAATTTCTGAATTTTTGAAGCAGTCAGTCTTTTAACTGACTAAGCTTTAAAGAGCTGAGAACGCACCTCCTTCTGGTTTCAGCTGACCGCGTGGACGACGTACAGGTGTGCCGGAAGGAACGATCGACGATGCTCTTCCGTGGTAACCAACTGGCAGCCATTTCCTGAGAGAAACTTTCAGACCACAGACTATGCTTGCGTAAAAAATGTGCGAAGTTGGAGGGCAGCAAGCTGATAATGCTATGCTCTTGTAGATCTCAGCTGTATTTCAGTCACCTTTTTGATTGTTTAGAAGAATTGAGTGAGTGGTAAACCTATGCATAGCTCATGGAAACAGGTCGAATAGTAAAAAGCTAGCTTATTTCCATAGATTATTATGAAAACACAGACTTTAAGTAGCTATCGTCAAGGATTCTAAATCGACAGAGTATTGTAGAGTCGAAGTGTGTGATCGTTTTTAGGATTCGGCCATACACAAGACCTTCCTATATACACAGCTTCGCCTACTTCATTGCACTCAATAACATAAATCGATCAAAGTCGTTTTCCACAAAACCAAGAGAAGGACGAGAAACAAGGAACGGCGTAAATCACTCCCTCTTGGGATGCGCCATGCATACCTCTTGTCGCGAAGGAAATATGAATGCATATTTGGCCTATACAATTTGGCTCGGCCTATAAAAAATTTGGCCTATAAAACCTATATTAGATCCCTTACGGAATGCGAAACTACGGCTTTTAATAAAACTCTCAAAAAAACACATAAGTTCCCTCTAGAGTGTAAAACAATTTCACCACAAAACGTGTTCCTAACAGCGTTGACAGGGGCGTTGTGTTAAAACTGCACCCTCTCCACAGTAGAAGGATAAAAAACGATCTGCTTATGGCTTTCAAAATTTTGACAGGTAAGACCACACACAAGTTTGAATGTTTCTACAAATTCTTCTCATCTCGGTCTCGGAGTGGTCTCACAAAAATTAGGGCCTCCCGCTCCAGATGTTAGGCCACGTCTGCGTTCTTTTGCCAGAGGGTCGTTTCTTTGCTAAGGCCATCGCTGGCCAAAGGCGGATTTCCCCTTACTCTCAGATTTCCTAAAAATTAGTTGTTCTGACGGTACCTTCCTCATTTTGATGTATCTCGCTCTTAACTTATCTTAACATCACTCGATCGCGTGTTTTCCACTGCTTTTCTTAGTTGTTCCTGCGTTTTTTTAATGCTTCTATATTACTTCCTAGCTATTTAGGTTCTGCTCACTTATCGTATTTTTTATTTCCCTACACTAATTAAGTAATTTCTTTACCAGAGCTTGTGTTATGTTCAAAGTTCTTAGGGATATGTTTTAGATTTGATTTCTATTAATTCAACCCACGCTCATGCTAATATGCGTCTCTAGATAAAGATAAAGATACAATGACTTGTGGTGGACAGCCAGTGAAAAATAGCGATTCACCGTTCCCAGCTGAGTAGTTCTGTGAGGGTAATGTATTGTAGTCAAAAACAGAAAAGGTTTCAGGAACTTGGCAGCTGTCGGTGACTTCGTATGATGCGAATGAACTAGACTCACCAGTTCGGCATGAGAGCATTCTCCTTGCCGCGGAACATAATGCCCACATTGGTGGCATGATAAATCGAAGAGTAGAAGTCGGTGTAGTCTCCTGAAGAGTGGTTAAAACAAGGTGATGTCACAAAATACATGCAGAGGATCAATAAGGCCAACTATGAGGTTGTTGGAAATTGATGTAAAGAGCTCTATTTATTCTGGAGAAATGACCAATCCTTTCGAGATTTGCTGCCAATCCAGCCACGATAAGCAGTCTTTGCTGACTCACCAATGGAAGCCGGGAGATGCATCACGGCGTCCTTCTGCTGCACAATCGCCTTAGTTCTCAACTGAGGGTTCTCTTTCAGCGTCGTCACCTCGTCGCTGAGGAGTTTCTGGATGGTGGCGCGGGCCTCAAGCCATGCAGCTCGTGGAAGTCCCATGAAGGCGTTTAGTGTTTCCTGAAAGCGTGGTGAGGTTTTCGCTTGGCAAAACAATTCGTGGGTGCCAGAAATAGGCTGAAACGAAAACTCCTCATAAAGGCTGATCTGATCTTCAGGCTTTGCGATGCATTCTCTTTGTAGAGCACAGACGCCCTAGCGCTACTTGTGCTTTCTTTAGTTGTTGTATGTACAGTATACGCGAGACAATGAGTGGACTGGACGATACATACAATATCTCTTGGCGGATATATCGAATCTATTATGGGAAGCATAACCATAGTAGAATAGTAAATGAACTCCGAGATTTCTTACATCGTCATTGAGGAGAGGCGTGTGGTATTATAGTCCGATGGTGAGAAGGCGCCAGCTGTCACCAGCACCCAATTCCAGGATCCTACTGGAAGGGATAAAACACACAGTTGCCCATCGGTTGACTACCTTCGCAGGTCACTGTATAAGCCAAATCCGCAGCCAGCCTTCAAACTGCCTCCACGATATTCCGTAGAAGTAGAATGCGTAACACATTCCGAAAAAGGCCATCCTCTATCCTTTTTCTTCTGGTACGCAAAGCAGTTGTGAAGCGTAAATCTTCAAAAGTGAATCACTACGAGCTCCGGGGGTGCTGAGGTGGTGGCATTGGCAAGAAACGAAGCCTTCATCCACCACATCGAGGTTGGGATGACCGCACCAAGTGAAGCCATTACTTCTGAGCCTCGCCATTATGATTCTGCACCACGCCGTGGAAATCAATGCTATCAAAGTGTGGTGTAAGATGGGCCCAAGTCGTTTAGAGTCGACCAGAAATAATCCCAATGGGCAGATGGGATAGATGTGTCAATGAAGTAGGACATGACCCTTGTGTTTTTAATCCAGTGATTCTGCGCTCCTCCATAGTTTGATACTTTCTAAATTCAATTTAATTATGAGCTTTCTGTTTGAAAGTCTGATTTAGTGCAAAAAATTTCAAGCGAGCCTAGTGATAGAAGAGGAGCTGTGGCTCATCTATCGGATGAACAGTTTCTGGGCGATTATTCTGGACATTGAACAGTTTCTGGACCGCAGAGATTCCTTATATACGTCCCCTTGTTGAATCAAGTGTATCCGTGTTTGCTTCATATAAGAAAAAGGAGATCTGTGCTATAGAGAAGGTACAGAACAACTTCACTAGGAAGCTTACTCTTAGAATAGGGAGTTTCGTATATTCACGCTTACCGAAGGCATCAATCAATCTATCCTCCCTAGAATGGCGCCGCAGGGCTTCTGACATCTGTCTTGTCATATCTTGTTATACTTTACCACCGATTCTGGGCCTTGCAGATTCTCTAAGATTAAGACTTCGCACGCAAGAGGTGGCTCGGCCAAGAACCCATTTGCGAGCAATGTCTTTCACTTTTTCGGGTAGTTTGTACCTGAAAGTCTCTGAGCACCTCCATTTTCCCTTACGCAGAGACAATTCAGAAGCCGAGTTGACAGTTTGTTGCTTAGACGTGAAATTGGTTGAATAGTATGTTTGTAAGGGCTGTCCCACTGCTCGTCTGTATTCCGTTCCTGTCTTCTTTTTTTGATCGCTACTGTGTTTGCTTTCTAACGTATTGCCTTATGCAATCGTAATGAACAATAACAATAACAATAAATACAAATCAAAAATGCATAAAGTTGTACATGTAGCGAATTCGCGAAGCAACTCCTTGGAATAGAGTTAGCGAAGACCATAAAAGTTGTCGCCTGCCGCATTCTTCGGCAAAAAGCATAAAACGGTTTTATGCAAATGACTAAATTCAAGGATTTGAGAAACCGTCACAAGAAAAGCTACCTGCTTGAAGACGTCCTGGTGAGCGCTTAGTGCTGGTCCGTTGAAGAGATGAGCAACAGCAGACAGGTCCAAAATGGACTCTCCAATTGCGACGCCAATCCGATGTTTAGCCTAAAATCCAGTGGGCAGTTGAGAATAGGAAACTCCAGCCGTTTTCCGACTTTAATGGCTACCAAGGCTTTTAGAATCTAAAACTTGGAAAAAAGATTTCATTTCTAAGAAATTGAGGGGGTTTGGTCTCTTGCCATGCCTGACCCTATATTTAAAAGTGCCACTCTCTATCCTTCCATTTTCCCCAGAATCTTCAAGAACCGTCCTTCCACTTTCCCCAGAATCTTCAAGAATCGTGGAAAGTTCCTTCGCGAGCCGTCGATTGTGTGTCACTGTTTTTTTTTAGAAATTCGACGGCTTTCAATTTGTCAGCTTGAGGCGGATGGCTGATGTAGACTTAATTAGCAAACGGTAGAGTCGCTCACATTGTCTTTGGTGGAGAACACTCCATATGGGCAATTCTGAATGGGAAAATCGGATCCTTCCGGTACTGGAACGAACGATTTCATTCTGGAATAGTAAAGTGCTGCTTAAAATGACAACGATTACGAGTATCTGAGGTCAGTGCAGCAGAGCTGAGAGAGAGAGATAGAGCGACTGCGCATTGCGATAGAGACGAGGGTAACGGACTCAGAATAATGCCAACGCCTAAGCCTAACGAGAAGTCAGAATCAGCTATTCTTAGCACGATGGTTGTATTGGTGGAGGCAAGATAGAGATAGTTGCACTTCATATTAAACGAAGAAATTAATAAGTAAAAAACAAAAAATCTACCGTTAATATGCAGACTCGGTGAATTTATCTCAGCCAATTTCTCGCGCTATGACACAGAGGTTTCGCTCATGCATCTGGGATATAACCGCCCGAAAGGAAAGCCACGTACACATTTCTGACGGAATTTCGGCTGCTCATTCGTTCTTCTGCTAACGGCCCGTCAGTTATATTTGTAGAGGGCCGGCGAACACAAAGATGTCATACGGAGACCATTTTCCTAGAGCATTACTTGGACAGTGCGAGTTTATCAATAAGCAAGGTGAATTTGGCTGATAAATATCGGTGGATTTAAGAACGAACTCAAGCTGGAGATGTTCATGTGTGCGAGAACTTACCAAGTTGTTTTCTAGATTGAGGGCGCAGACACTCCTGAAGTTGTAGCTTTTCTATCATTTGCAGTGAAAACTGCTAGACCCTTTGATTCTATCCTTTCAATAAACATAACACAGCAAATGCTGATGTCGTATTAGTATTTTGTGCCGAATAAGGTTTTTCTGGTGGAACTTTATTACGTGACCTGACTTTTCGACGCGGCCGTCGTCTTCAGAAGCCTGAAGATGGTGCAAGATACGGGAATGTATTCTACTCGACCAAACGCCTCAACCAATCTAGACATTACGACACAGTAGAGGAAGATCCACAAAAATCGCAACGAGAGATAACTTTCCGACATAATCTACCGAGGGTGATCTAGCACTCTAGCCTGGTAAGTAGGGCCTACCGCAGATCGTATATCGTTTGCAGAGATATAACGGTCTGCTCGTCTCCATCGCTTTCTACAGCTCGCATTTTGAAACAAAAGGCAAGAGGTCACTCGTAATTGATGGACGTCCATGGGGGTAATTCATTCTTGGATTTCTTGTGAAAATCCAAAACATCACAGATGCTTTCTTTGGAGAAAATTCGGTCTCAACTGCTGGGACAGTGAACTTCATGTCAAAATCATTATCGTTGTGCTCAATCGCCCTATGCTCATTGGGGTGTTCTTGGGTTGCCACGTGTTTTACTGGCTAGAATTTCCCTAGAAGGATTGCTAGCGTTCTTCCCGTTTCCCCGATGTATGTTGAAGTACAAGCCCGACGCTCAATCTGATAAATTGTTCCCTGGAGAGCACAATTACCTAGTTTCCCATGCGAGTATACAAGACAGGTTTCTGAGATACAGTGCTTATCACACAGCATGGCATAAGGGATTGAGCACAACGGCAACGACTTCGACATAAAGTGCACGGTCCTGGCAGTTGAGACTGAAATTTCGGCAAGCGGAGCATTGGAGGCGTTTTGAGTTTTCAAAAAAAAAGAAAAAGAAATCCAAGATCCAGGAGTGAATGACCCATAAGAACGATCACCGACCACAAATGACTTCTTACTCCTTTGTGCTGAAATGCGATTTGAGGAATGAATGCAAGGAATACGAGCAGACCGTTATATCTTCAGAAACGGTATACGACATGCGGTAAGTTCTATTCGTCACCGTACAATGGTGCTAAATCACTCTCAGTGGTCTGCATATCGTGAGCTTATCACACTTATCACACGGTTTTTGTTGGTTTTCCTCTACGGTGTTGAAACCTTTAAAGTGGTTGAGGCGTTTGGTGGGTAAGAATGTATTTCCATAGCTTTCACTATCTTGAGACCTCTGAAGACGACGGTCGTGTCGAAAAGCCAGGCCGCATAATAAAAGGTCCACCATGAAAACCTCGTTCTGCACACAAGAAACTAATGCAACATCAACTTACTATGCCTAGGCTCCACGAATTGAGGAGATGGAATGTCATTGACAGCGAATGCTATTCGATTTCATCTCACTATATCCAGACAGTAAAAGTGTAGACCAGTAGTGAGAATAGTGAACTACAGCAGCAAGATAGGAGTATACCATAAAAGTATGCGAAAAACTGCG
This sequence comes from Heligmosomoides polygyrus bakeri, assembly GCA_947359475.1. Taxonomy (NCBI): domain Eukaryota; kingdom Metazoa; phylum Nematoda; class Chromadorea; order Rhabditida; family Heligmosomidae; genus Heligmosomoides; species Heligmosomoides polygyrus. Next base: position 84,260,670 of record OX375866.1, on the reverse strand, counting down.
TTTGAAGGAAGAAACTACAGATGAGGAGTCGCAGTGCAGTCGGAACAGGCGGACTCGCGAGGACATCGAACCAAGACATGGTTCGGATCCCACCCCTCTCCTCCGGTCAACTAACAAGCTCGATCCTGCTGCCCTTAAGCATTACAAACCTTCGGTGCTTCCTACTCGAGGATTCGGCAGAAACAAAACATATTCTGTTACTATATGGAGGATATAGATTCTCTCTATGGTAGTCTTGTCGTTCAGGAGTACCGTTGATACAGTTCCCTTGTAAGCGCTCCATCCCTTTACGGTCGACACCTCGGTAGTAGAGTTGTCTAGGAGGAAGATCCCACTGTTTTACCAATCGGTTGGTCACCCGAAGTTACTATAGGGGAGGGGGGGGGGGGTTAAGCACACATTCAAAATGACTCCTCGACAGCCTGCATGTAGAGATGCAGACTGTGTGTCGCATTCCAAACAAACATTGATTTGCGATGGCCATTATCTTTTCATTTACTGCACCATGAAAACCTTTAAGGCAAGATCGCTGAACCCGAGGAACTGTGACGGTAAGACTACCGAGTCTCCTAAAATGACGCTTTTACAGCTTGAATGACCATAACATCACGCAACTTTCGACAAGGGCAGAACTCTTCATATCTTATTACGATGAGCGGAGAAGCGGAAATTGTTGCATCCAGATTTCTCTCGAGAAGCGCCGGCAGTAAGGGCGCAGAGCGCGTGGCGCATCCTACAAGCGAATTGTGTTTTGCCGAGTTTTGTTCTTTAGTTGCAGTTGAACGGTATGCTCTACACCAGCAGCAAGGCACTACATAAACGCTTCTTAATAAGAAAATGAAGGTACCAGCAGTGGAGAACACGAGAACTGTTGGAAGAGCAGTAAACCACCTTCTTGCACTGGTTTATAAAATGACAAATCGGCCAAGGCTAAAAGCTTATCCGGGCGAAGAAGAAGGAAACTGTGCCATAATGTGAAGTCAATCAAAGCTGGTTAATGTACATCCCACTGAAATAGAATCGTTTCCAAACGAAAAGAGCGGTGAGGTATGATTTCCACGGAAAAACGCACAGACAGTCCTTTTTAGCGATCGCAAACGATCGATTCGGGTGAAGGTCCAACGGAGCTGCCGCGAACGACCACCAGGACGTGACCTTTAGTTTTCGGCGAAGATAGCAGAGAACGAAGGACAACAGACCATAGTAATAGCGCGGCTCATTGAAGTATACAATAACTAAGCGAAACTAGCAAGGACTCGCTGTCATGGGCTCATTTTAAGGTGCTGCTTTAATGCCGAGTAGCACCTTATCCAGGAGAAGGGTCTCGGGCGTGCGTCTCAACGACGCAAATGAATACGTCGTGAATATGCCCATCCTTCATGTATTGGGGGGGGGGGCAAAAGTAATGAGACACCCCATGCAGTGTCCATATATCTCGTGGCTGGAGTCTGGTTTCGTGCTTATCTTATTTGTATGTTTGTATGCTACTTACCGAAGCCCATCTGAGAAGTTATCACTTCCGCCCTTTCCAGAAGCATGCCAAAACCTCAGTCTGTCTCATGCCGAAACCCCAGTCTGACGAGTCGACCTGTGTCGCGCAAATCTCGCCCAATTCCCAACTCCGAGCAGCCTGGGCTCAATATTCACGCAAGATGAGAAGTACGTCTTCTACCTTAACCCTGCCAAGCAGCGAGTCTGGGTGAGGCCTGGTGACCTGTTACCGGCGAGATGTTTACGGCGAGAAGCACCTTTGGAGCTTTTGGGTCTGCGCCCGTGGATCGGTTTACCGGAAGCTGTTTCCCAAGAGCACTACGATGAACTCCAAAGCCATGGTGAACGAAATAGAAGAGATGGGCCGGCGACTCGCTCTCATTTATTCGCAGCGCTTCAAGATGGTTCTCCTCTTCGACAACGCCCACTCCATCAGGGACAAGTAACCACGGATAAGCTTGCTCAGCTGGGCTACGTTCTCATGCCTCACCCACCGTATTCGCCGGACATCTCTCCATGCGACTACCACTACTTCTTGAGCATACAGGACTTCCTGGTCGGAAGGGACACAAGAACCCAAGCAGACCTCGACAACCATATCGAGCAGTTGATCAATGCCAGGCCCAAGCAGTTGTGGAAGGATGGGATCAGGAAGTTGGCTGAGCGATGTCAGTAAGGTCATTGCCCTTAATGGCAAATACATTCCTCAGCATCGTTGAGTTGTAATTGAGTTATAAAGAGATAAAGATTTTTTCAATTTGTCTCATTATTTTTGCCCCCCCCCCCCCTAATAGTAGGAAAGCACGTACGATTTTTGCTTAATCGTTGAACTTACGGAATTAGGGGCCTGAAAAGTAACTATGGAGTAGCACCATCGCACAAAACAATGCTTCGAAACATCGAATAGGCAGAAAAATGCCGGCAAGAAAGGAATTATACACATGATCCCTTGCCTATGAAGCATCATTTTCGCTTTTTTTGCACATTCGAGGTATGGAAACTATTGCGTTGTGAGACTGTGCCATTCCATAGCAAATTTTCAGTCCCTATAATTAGGGGATTTCTAGGACAGTGCAAAGATGGAACATATTCCTGTTCCTAATTATATTTCTAACTCTTATACATTTTAGCTACCTTCAATATGCATCTTTTTTGCTTTTTTGGTAATTTTTCGGTTCATATAAGTAGAGTCGCATTGTGGAAATGTCATCCTTTCCTGCATTTTTAGTATGGTTGGATTATTCAAATCAGTTTCTTTAAGCCTCAAGTGGCTGGTATCGAGGTAGTAAGCTGTCACAACGATGTTTTGTTGCGATCAAAACTTCTAGCGCCAGGCAGGACTCGAACCCGCACCTCCCTCTGACCGGGGGGGGGGGGTTGGATTATTACCTCGAAAGTAATATCTTTCCCAGCTTTCGCAAATCATGAGGTATTTCAGGAACAGCATTATTTACAGAGCAGCCAAATTATCTAAGTTTTGTACTCTTGCTACATTCTTGATATATTTGATACGTTGTTCTTTTTATTGCGTCCTAACATAATGTTGGTGATTTTTCCTTCGTTGTTCCTGACATTTTTCCATTGTGGCGCACCCATGTGTGCATGAAATAAATAAATAAATAAATATTCTTCTACTACTTGAAAGGTGAAGATTCTCGCAGCGGTGTTCATTTTCGCTGTTCATACATACGACTGAAACGCTTTTCTGGTCAGCATTTGCCCTAGAAAAGGCGTGGTGATTTCCTCCTTGAATTGATCATGTCGCAGATTCACTAAACGGTTTTATTTTAAATTTATTATGTGATAGCTCTCGTGGTAGGGCAGTCGGATGAGGCACCAGCTCCACGGCCGAACCGAGGTTTAGATTTTGTTCGGGTACCACCCAAAACAATGAAGCCTTCCATCCATTTGTTTTCAGTGAATTTGAGCCGGGATTGTGTGGGAAGCATAGAGCACTAGCTTTCTGGTAGCTGTCCACCCGAAGTCATTGGAATAGGCCAAATGCATTTGAAATTGCTCCATTATGTTGCAAAGAAGTAGAATGCGAAACGCATTCAACACAATGATTGGTTAGCACACTCCTTCATCCTCTTCTATTGAAAGTCATCGATTTACTAAAAAAAAGGTATTTTCTAACTAGGCAGTTTTCTATCTATAATTCGGGGTCTAGAAATGATTCCAGAGATTCTGCCGCACATTCTCACATTAGATATTACGCTAATATAAGCCGCAACTGCGTCTCGACAACGCTTATGTACAAGTGTGTGATCTTCTGGCAGTAGAAGGGTTCACACACTTTTTTCACTTTTTTCAATCTTTTTTGCGTAGACCATATTTAAACGCACTTGGAAGGATTGACCAGCTCGTTCAACCAGTTGTACAATATGGCATTCTGGTGCTCAATATTTATAGTGCCTAGTGTTCACATGAAGACTAAATGTTTCAATATGTACTTCTCTTTTTCCGCTAAGCTGGCATTAACTTGAGTGCCTTTAAAAGTTTGATGAGTGGTTTGGTCCAGGAATGATGTGAACTTAACATTTTAATACGTGTTTTAGAGAAGAGACCGAGAAATGTGGATGGTCGGCAAAAAGACGAGAAACTCAAATGCGAGAGATAAGGCGGTGTGTAAGGCGTGTCTATGTGGCTGATAATGGTGGCGTAACGAGCGGAGAGGTCAGCGAGACAACTGGTCTTCAGACGATTTGCAGATGCCTTGATGAAGTGTGGCTTGCTTCGCGATTGCCACAAATGTTCATAAGAATACTCACCAGCAGAATGAGGAGCAGAAAAAAAACCAAAAATTGCCCCACCGTTGTTTTGCGTCGGTCCCCAGCCTCTTGTTAAGAACATTGGCTCTCAGGTGTATTATCGAAGAGATTGGTGGATGAACCAATTTTGGCTGTTTACCCAATGGTCCGTATGAATCCAAACCTGAAAAAACAACTAGATGGAGATCTTCAGATTAATAAGTTGTAAGGAAAGTTCTTCTCTCTGCTTTCGAGCCTTGTTTTCGAAATACAGCAACTCGGCTCAAAGAACCTTGTTGCTCACGCTAGAGACGGTTTTCATGCCGTAGAATAGGGTTTAAGTCATTATTTTTCATAATTTTTTACAGTTTTACAGACAATGTGTTTATTTTGTGGGGCAGTACTGAATTGAAAAACTTTTATAGAAAGTTAGACTAATTTATCCTGAAGCAAAGTTATTATCTCCGTCTCTCTATTTTGATCTGAATGATGTCATTTTGTTTTTGTTTAGTAGATGTTAAGTTTCATTAATAAACATTACTTGGTTAGAAGAGTGTCCAACCTGGTTGGAAAAGTGCGCATTTTGAGGTAAGCACATATACAATACCTGCACCAGTCTAAGGTGCACCAGTCTCAGAAGGAAAATTTATCAATATGTAGCGATAAGCATTCCTTCCTTTACCAACACATACAGGTGTTCAAAAAGGACGTGGTTAGGGTCAGTCTAGCTAAATATATTTCACGACGAGGATCTGTAATCTGTTGCCTTTTTTGGTACTATTACTTCTGCGCAGCAATCGCTGAGAAGTTTGCAGATAGGTCGCAGATGGGTCGAAGTTTTGTATCGTAACATCCATACCTCTACACCTTGCAGCTTCAGATGTGCATAATTTTTTTCACCTACTCTAACGAAGGAGTAGCGCAGTCGGAGGAGTTGCCGACTGCAGCATGCATCCAACAGAGGTTCTTGTTTCGGATTTCCAGGTCATCAAAGCCAACCATCCTACCGGGGCTCGGTGAATTGGGATGTGAATTGTCTGGAAACGATAAATCATTGGCTGGTTCGTCTGCTGGCTATCGCAAGTCATTGGATTTCAAAATACGCATTCAAATCGCCTCCACGACATCCCGTAGAAGTAGAATGCGTGGCGCATCCCAAAAAGGGATTGAATAACGCCGTCCTTTATCCTTTTATTTTCTTTAAAAAATAAGACGGTGTGGAGCGCACTATGAGGAACTGCCGGCTATAGCTCTTCTTACAAACCGAACAACTGACAACCACCTGATATTGAAGGAGCGGAGGAGCAGAGGTGATGGTGAAATTCGTACTCGACGCTATTCTGGGTATATAAAAAGTTCGTTACATTTCACGTGGAAGTCACGAAGTAGAGCTCAGCAACACGAATTCTATTGGGATTTTGGCAACGTGCAGGTTCCTGCAAACGTTGAACAGCGCATTTTAGAGCGCATTTCTAAAAAAGAATGCCATCGAAGCAATCGAGAATGAGAGAATTGCGCGCAAGTTGGATTGCAATACTATAATATAATACGAACGTAATAGAAAACAGAGAAAAGAGTTGCTTGCTCGAAATTTATGAACTGCTTTCGCCCTCCAAGAAATTCTAAGGTAAATCAAAAGTATCACGACTACTTTCAGGGTAGCTAAATCGCTACAGCTAACGTTTTCACCAATCTGGTTTCTTTTGTTACACTTCTTTACACCTGACGGTTTTTGCAAATCACTTTACTTTGAAACAGGCCGTATTATCTAGTTGGTTACAGCTAAAGGCACTCAAGCCTAACGGTGATCCTCACTGAAGCGGACTAATTAGTGGTGTGTTCTCATGCATTAGCAGATTCTCGTAGAAGAAGCTGCTCCTCTGTACAAACAACTGCGTGTGTGAGTACCCATCTATTTCTGCCGTTCTTCGCTCCGATGTGCCTGGGTGACATGAGATGTCTTGTCGTGAATTCGGGAGTTGCCCGGAGACCCCGGCGGTCTTTGTTCGCGAAGAATTACTATAATTGGTTCAAAGCGAGAAGCACTGGAGTGGGGGCGAGCAATTCTCGAAATAATTGCGGCAACGTTTCCTCATACACGACCCCTTCCGATTGTTGCGTGCACTGCTCTCCCTATGCAGCTAGCTAGAAGTTTTCTGTCGATAACCAGCTAAAAATCGTTGCAGCATGGGCAAGTGCAATTTGTTGCAGCAATTTCACTGCAGGCTTGCAGGTTCCTCTTCGCTGTAGGTTTGTTGGAATCGACATCTTATTAGACGCCGCTTTCGTAATGCAAACGGAAACAGTAGTAACCACCAGGCGATGCAAAGACTGGGTGCCATTTTCAGTGCTGCGTTTTTAGATTCAAGCCTAAGCCATCGAAGCAAGGTAATCAATGTAGTTGACCGTTAATCAGCAAACTTGCATGCTCACTTCATCTCTGGGGTTACCTTACTCATATTTTCACTGCGTTATGCTCGCCCAACACTTCTCTTTGGTTACTTAAACAAGTGCGTTTCATGAACTTGGCATTTCCAGTAAAAGTTTGCATGAATTTTTATATGTGCTTTTCTGATTTGTTGTGTAGAACCAAAATAATGTCTGTTTTAAGCAGCCAAGTTCGCATAGAATATCTCCGCTTGTGGACTTGCATATCAGATCAGACAAAAAACCATAGAATCAGTATGACATTAAGTATAAGACTTTTAGACGAGTGGTTTGCTTGAGAGAAAGCCAAGAGGTCTATCCTAATCGGAGTGGCTTCATTAGAAAAGCGGAAGAAACACAATTTGTGTCGACTGTCCGAGCTAGGAAGTTGAAAATGGTCCACCTTGTTTTTCGACTGGGGCACCTATTAACATGAATATAAATATGTATCTCCATCTCTCGAAAATATGTTATCCTGAAGCAAATAGAAATCGTTTAAAAATGACCTTCGCATGCCCTTCTATCCTTCTAGAGGAAGGAAGTAGTGACTTGGTACTGAAAATTGTCTGGTATTTTTTTACCGAAGTTCTGATTTTCTGATTGTACTTGATCGGTGCTATGGAATGCGTAGTGGCGCAGTCGAAGGAGGAGCTGGCTGCCGCGTGCACCCGATTCCAGGTCCCTGTTTCCGGTTTCACGCTTGCCCGGACCAATTACGCCTCCCATCCCTCGGGCGCTGGGGAACTGGTAGAATATGCTAACACCTAGGAACTGGTACAATGTGGTAACACCTTGGCGAGACCTAGTTTGTTAGTTATTTACTCTGACTTTTTAGATATTCATTTCAAAGGACTGAGTCCGCTGAGTTCAAGGATACTCATTCATTAGCGAGTTTAGCGGTTACGAGAAAACGTTGATATTGAATCACTTCCACATACGTAATGTTGCACATGTCCGCTCCTATATAATTTAGAGCTTTGTTTTTATATATTATTTAAAAATATATATTAATTTTTGTTTTTGTGGTTTTAGAATTAATGTTCTTATCATACTTTTTGTACATCTCTTCTGACAGGCTTTTATAGACTGCTTTTTTGCTCGTTCAGTCCTTTTCTATCAGTTCTTTGGAATTAGTCCTCCACTTTGAGGTTCCTTTTAGGTACTAGTAGAGGAAGTACTTTTTCGTTTTTTTTTGTCCGTCAGACGCGCAGAATGGGCAGCCTTCAGTTCGATTCGCGAAGTCACCGATCAGGTCAAGGATGCCGGCCTCAGGGCCTCGATATTCAACGCCTCTGTACTGCCTGCGATGTGTTACGCGACGGAAACCTGGCCCGACAACAAGACAATCGCCGGAGCAATGCAAACTACGCATCGTGCACTGGACAGATATCTTCTGAGGACAAGCCTTCGTCAGCAATGGCAAGAAGGCCTACGAAGCTCGGAGCTACGGGAGAAGTCGCAATTAGCAGACCCGCTGCAGTACATGAAGAAGTCCAAATATCGCTGGGCCGGACACCTGCTTCGACGAAAGGACGATAGATGGAGTCTCCGTGTCACAGAATGGCTCCCGAGAGACCATAAGAGACCACTGGGACGACCGCTAACGCGATGGGCAGACTCATTCTCAAGACCTTTCAGAGAACGGAGTCTGCCTCACTGGATGAAAACAGCCAGAGATCGAGCGGTCTGGAAGAATTGTGGTCTCCGCTGAGAAGACTTCCAGCCGACAAAAGGACCCTGAAAGTATCAAAGCATCAAAGCTGTCCGTCAAGCTTTCTAACGGTGTTTTCAAATTGCACCTTTCCTGTTAGCTTTATCCAACCTGTCGGTTGCACGTGGTGGCTGGTTGTTTCGAAGCTCCAACAAGTTCTGTTGCATAACGGGCACTATTGCCGACTGGTGAGGATATTGCTAGGATGGTGTCGTTTTAAATACGGCCAACGATTCTTGGCTAACTCCAAAATTGCAATATTTGAATGTGCATGAGAGGGCCAATAGAGGAGATTTCATTCTAGAGACCGTGTACTCTTTTCTTTGTTTGCTAATGTACGTGCGTTTCATCTTAGCGCACTCTATCTTGAGTGTATGGAATAAATAAACAAATATTATTGGTGTCTGAAGGGGAAAACACTAACTTGTTCGGGTAGCCACTGCAAGTTATTGTATAGGCCAATTAGGCATTCTCAAATTACCTTCACTACATCCCGTAGAAGTAGGGTAATCGTGGCGCATCCCAACCGTAATTAACTAACGCCGTCCTTTGTTCTTTTTTGTCCTCGTACACAGCGAGTAATGGAAAGATAAGCATAAAGTGAATTCAAAAGAAGGTAAATTTATTATGCGGCTACCAAAGAGAGCCTCACACTTGCTCATCAGAGGTCCCCTTTTCTGGTTTGAAGTAACTATTTGTCTCCTTGTGTCCTTCCCGTTAAGCCACTGTTAGACCTGCGACGAACCCATCGACTATCTTGTCCAGTAAAAGGGTTGTTTAAAAAGTGAATGAACTGCAAGCCGCAGCAGAAGAGCAACGGCCCGCTAGCTGCGTGTCGGGGGCACCTGTAGAAGGCTCCCAACGGAGCGTTGTCAATTAGTAGGGGGCTTAGCGAGGCTCTTATCCATGCTTCCGATCGCCAATACGTCGCCGTTTTCCAGCCGCATTTTCAGCCACATTCCTTCGATACCATGGTCAGCAAAGCGAAGGGCCGCCCAATATGGCTTATTGGAGTGTTCTTTCTTTGCAGTTGACACCCACCTAGGTCCTCCGATGATAGCTGCTTCGAAGTCATAGGCATCGGATATTGATAGAGAGGTTGAATTATTCGTGAACGCTATAAGTAGTCGTGCGAGTGTCGTCGCTGCAACCCTAGTCACGCGCAACGGTGCATTCTACTGCTTAGTTCATATTCTGTTTCGTTTTCTTTACATGAGGCTCTTAACTTATTTCCCCAACCAGTCAATGGTTTTAGTACTCTGCCCTATCCTCTTCTAAATATCGTCTGTCTCGCTTGATGGTGGGGTCAGTTAATTTGATTCCTCTGCTGCTAATAATCGTGAAGCCCATCGTTTGCTTAAGAGCTAACTCGTGCTTGGAATAGTTCGCAGGTTTTGCACTATTACACAGCAAGAAATTTCCAGAAGTGCAACAATGTGTGCTGGAATGTTGCTGAGGGAATCCGACATCTCCAAAGATGCGAGAAGCTCATGAATTTTCAAAGCTCATCTCAACCTCTCAATATGTAATTCGTTTTAGAGTAGTAAATCACGAGGTAACCCGATAAGTAATAAATTTAGAAAGGCGTAGGAACATGTGTGCTTAAAAAGTTTGAAAGAGATCGTGGTGGAAAAGTAAGGGATGGAAGTTAAGAAGGTGCGGCTTGCACAGTCACTTCTCAAGCGAAGTCTTTACACCAAATGGAATCGGGTGCAAGTTGTCTAAAAAAAATTCGGACCACCTAATTATAGGAAGATTGTGTTTCACGTCTTCATGGGTGGGTAAATGATGAGGATGTTGAGCAATCCCTGTTTGGGATGCATCACGCATTCTACTATATTAGGTTGTTGCAGAAGTTTTCACCATTTTCTGGACACCAGACTTTTTCTAATTTTACAAAAAAAGCGAAACGCGTCAAGAAATGAAGTAACCGCCATCATGTTCAATCACTCTTCTCCACCTTTAAGGCAGACTCCCTATCCCGTCAGCATAGAGCCTTTCTGGCTTTGATTTGAAAAAGCCAGCAAGCCGGCGTTCCATGTCGTCCTAGTCATCGAACGTTTTTCCTTGCATGACATCGGAGAGAGACAGGAGAAGGTGATAGTCTGTTGGTGCAACATCTGGGCTGTACGGTGGGTGAGGCAGCACCTCCAGAGTTTCTTTACGGGCCAGCAGCTCGTAATAGATGACACCCTTATAATCCCACCAAACAGGAAGCATGGTCTTCGACGGGTGAGGACTAGACATGGGATCCGAATCATGCATTTTCGGATATCCGGCCGGATTTATCCGGTTTCGGATGATCCGAAATCCGGCTCGGTCGGAAATTGCCCTCATCTGAATCATCCGAAGATCCGGGGTTTCTAAAATTGCCCTCATCTGAATCATCCGAAGATCCGGGGTTTTCAAAATTGCCCTCATCTGAATCATCCGAAGATCCGGGGTTTTGAAAAACGCAATGATTCGGATAAAATCGGATAAAAGTCGGATAATAGGAGGTTAGCGCGCCTTGTTGGCAAACTCTGCGCCATTGATAACCTGACTTCTTCGTGCAGATTTGCAATCATTTGGCGGGAATTCTCTCACAAGGGAAGGGTCTGATAGCGAATGTCTGTCTATCCTATTAAATAGGAATATTCCTCACCCCTCAATTAGCATAAAATGTGTTTCATTTTTGCCAAGTCGTTAAACCCAAGGAGTGGGGGTTCTTGAAGTCATACTGGAATACGGCGCATCACGAATTTGGGGTCTTGTACGACCGCGATGCCTCTGCCGGCAAACAGCTCGGAGCGCAATGGGTAGTGACGATGCTTCATGGAAGGAAGGTCGGGGGTTCGATCCTCATGCACTGCTGCATTTCTGCTTTTTAAATGATTGGTTGAGATCTGAGTGATTCTGACGTCTATACCATTTTCAGAAGTTTTCTGCGCATTTTCCACCTGCATGCTGTGGTACTCAACATGATGATGCATAAATATTCAACATCAGTGATACAGAAGTACATTGTGCACGAAGCACCACTGGGCACAATATGGTCAACGTATAAAGGCTGCAGGCTCCTCATAGTCTGTTTCCATAAATGGACCAAAGGCCTCGGGAAGAACCTGCTCGGATTTTCAAAGGAGACCACGTTGTGACGTCGGAGGTGGTTAAAATGAGAAACGAAGTGTCTCGACCCACAAATTAAGCTAAACGGCGTCGATACACTCTTTCCCTCATGTCTGCCTGTCACCTGGAAATCAGAGGTCTTCGGAAGGTTTTCTAGAACCTAACACCAACAATGTCCGCCGACGGTCGAGTGGTGATCCACCTGTTCACGCTGAAGCGTGGCCCAAATTTGGACAAGGAACCTTCAAGGGAATGACACCAACCTGGCCGAACGGATGGCCAACATTCTCAAGGACTTTGAAGCACGTCAACTTGAAGTTAACGAAGACGAACGGCTGGAAGTGGTGGAAAACCAGAAGAAGGTTGAGATCAGCAAAATGAACTGATAGACGTGGAAAGGCTGGCAAGCAGTGGGCATATGATAACGTTTTCGGCTGGAACTCTTGTTTCAGAGGAAAGGAAACGTCTTCAATTGGATTTCGTCTATGGAGCCGATCTCATTTGTCCATATATGGAAGCAAACTATGAGGAGCCATTAGTCTTTATGCGCTGCCCGTATTGTGACCAGTGCTTATGTTCCATGCACTTTGTGTCTGTGTATCACTGATGTTAAACGTTCATACATCGTTATTTTGAACAGCTTTCCAATTGAGTTTTGGTTAAAAAACCGGTCAGTAATAAAAAAGTGGCAACAAAGTTGCTCTCACGGCATACATCTGGAAACACTGCGCAGCAAACCAGCAAACATCTAAAATGGTGTAGATGTCAGAATCTCTCAAACCAATCAATCAGTTGAAGTGCAAAGGTGCAGCAGCGCAGAAAAGTCGAACCCTCTACCTCCTTCTCATGGAGCAGGGTCGCTATCCACTGCGCTACGAGCCGCTTCCCGCCGGCGGCATCGCGGGCGTACAAGACTCCCGAACTCGTGAGGCGCCGATTCCACTGTAACTTCAAGGTTCCCCTACTCCTCGGGCTTATCGATTTGGCAAAAAGAAACACATTTTTATACTAATTGAGGAGTGGCAATTATTCCTATATGACTCGCTCTCTCCGTTCCGACATACGCTTCAGACCCTTCCCTTTTCGGAGCACGAGAAATTTCATGCAGGCGTTTCGTAATCGTTTCATTATTGTCCTCTACAAGACTTTGCTTGCATCGCCAACTCCCTATTGAGTTGTTGTTGCCTTTTTGAGGTCTTAAAGCTGTTTTTTGTTTGTTCTGGAAGAGGAGAATAGCTCTGTGGAGGGCTCCGCTCGTAAGGCAGCCAAATACGATATCTTTTACGTAGCGATGGTGTGTTCCGCTCCATTGGTGAACTAAGCTAGGCCAGATATGATGTAATTGGGCATTCATGTGCCTTGCTACCAGGGCGTATAAACACTTAATTCAAGGTGAGGCGCTCCAAGCTGCTTTGCGCGCTCGTGGCTTCAATTGGTCAAGGAAATAAACACGGAGTTACTGATGTGTTCCGTTTTTAAGAGGTTGCCTGCCCCTATTATATCACTTATCCGGTTGTATCCGAATCGGATATCCGAAATCCGGCTCGGCCGAAAATGGCGTTATCTGAATCATCCGAAGATCCGGGGTTTCTAAAATTGCCCTCATCTGAATCATCCGAAGATCCGTGGTTTTCGAAATTGCCCTCATCTGAATCATCCGAAGATCCGGGGTTTGAAAAAATGACCTATCCGAATCATCCGATTATCCGGAAAATCGGTGTCGGATCCAATGTCTAGTGAGGACCCTTCCTTGGCTGTGGCACACACTGCTCACCCTTGTCAGCCCAGTGTTTGCTCCTCTTGATGTTGACGTGCAGGCACCACTTCTCATCTACTGTGATGGCGGATTTCAGCCAACTATCTGTGCGGTTGTACGAGAGCAACTGGGTGGCCACCTCAGCACGTCGCCGGCGGTCGCTTTCGGTGAGGTCATGGGAACCCACTGTCCCGACATGTGCACCTCACCCAGTTGATGTAGGTGCATGGCGATGGTGGCATAGTGCACACCCAAGTCCTCCGCAAGTCCACTAGTAGTCCTCCGTGGGTCCGATTCCACCAGCTGTCGCAATCAGTCGTTCTCGAGATCGGATTCACGTCCTGACCTGAACGAATCTTGAAGGTTAAACTCCCCTTTGCGAAAGCGTGCGAACCGTTCTCGTGCAGTACGATCGGACACCCTCCCCAAATGCACCACTGATGCGACGACAGGAAGCGGCTGCTGACTCACCAAATTTAAAGTCATACAATAAGAGACCTCGGATGTACTCCTTTGAAGGCTCCATTTTTCAAGAAGGAGTTACGCGAGAGTGAGAAGCTAGCAATAATGGTAAACTTATTCATACCTAATCTTTTTATGTGAATGAAAGATAGGTTGCTATAAGGTAACGTTAGTGAGAAAAAAGCACATTCAAAAAAATGGCGGGAACTTTCGCAACAACCTAATAGTTACGTGTGATATCGTGAGGGTCATTTGAATGGATATCTGGAAGTGGAGTCTTGGGCCTCGATTCAAAGTGATGACCACGGCTGCCGAAGCTCCAGCAGATTCTTACAGATGTATGAATACAAATGTTAGATCTAAGAATAAACATATAAGTGAATAAGATGTGGAAGGGGCGTGCAGCATAGGCAGAGGGGGTGCCGGCTGTCGTGTGCTGGCGATTGCAGGTTCCTGGTTCGGATTTCCCGCCCAGGCCAACCAAGCCTTCCATCCCTCCGGAGTCGGTGAGCTGGCACCAGACTTGTCTGGGAAGGATGAAGCGCTTACTTGTACATCGGCTGGCCACCGCAAGTGTCGGTATGGACAAATAAGCATTCAAATCGCCATGACATCCCGTCGAAGTAGAATGCGCAACTCATCTCGAATGAAACTCAGTAGCGCCGTCCTTTATCCTTTTTTACCAAGATGTGGAAGATAGGCCTGTACAATGACTGGTGTCCTGCAGCCAAGACGTGCTTTTTAGCACTTCGGGCAACCAGGATCGATGGACCAGTTATCGCGCTCTAGTTGCTACCGTGGAGACTCTCGTTGGTAAAGGTTTAGACAGACGCGAGATTGTCGATAAATGATAGATGTACCCAATTTTGCAAGCTCTGAACAACGGAAATGCTTCGAAACAGTGCTAGGGAAAGGGAAAGACTTGACTATTATAAGAAAAATCTGAAACTGTGTTCATAGACCCTTCTCATGCAAAGCACAGCCGTATTTGATTTTGTAAGAGATTCGTGCTATTTTATGGAAAAATCTTCCTTCACTTAGAAGGAATTCTCGGATTATGACCTTTTAAGAAGACATAAACCGTAAACTCAAATGTGAGCGGAAACTTCCCGCAGAATGGGAAGGCATTAGAGATTTTCTCTCCTATGCAATAACGACTCGAGGAGAGCGCATTACTCGTGCCGTTCATTAGGAGCTCTAAGATTTCTTTTTCCTGAACGGCCATTTATTCGAATGGACCTCACATTCCTCTCTGCGACGCATGAATGAGGCGCCTACTCAAAGCGCCCCTTCAAGGACCTTCTCAGCCCTCCTCCGAGAGCATGTTCGACGATGATGAGTTTATTTCTTCGAGCCCAACATTTCTCGTCGACTATTCCCAGTTGTTCTTCTCTAACTTTGCAGAACATTCGGGCTGTAATTCGTGCTCTGATTTTCGAGCTACAATTTCCTTATGGGGCAGCAAATCTCATTATGTTCGACTGCCCCTGTGTTCTGCCTGCATTGACAGCAGAATCCGACTCCTTGCGTCCGTTCGCTCCTCCAAGCCACATATCCACACTCACATATCAATTCACATTTCCATAACCCAAACCCATCAACTGTTCGTCCTCAGGGACTTGAAGAAGAGCCGCGCCACCGTTGTCGTGCAAACAATTCAGGCTTTCTCATAACAGTGGCGGTTTTTGTGCAATCGCTCAATCTCCACTCTTCCAGACGCTTGGGTCGAAATGCCGTTTCTAATTGATGGCCGCAAAAAACTGCTGCCAAATTGCAGCTGGCTGGACAGCGGCCTGGGCTCAGGTTTCTCTGCAAACACGAGCGCATCACACATTTCCCTTCCTGCTAACTGGCGTCGACATGGCGAATTCTTTTACTAGCACACAGATATCCTGTGATGGAAAATCTTCTGCTCAGAGCAGCTCTCAGCATATAAGATTTGGAAAACCCGAGCGACAATTGTTTGCTCGTTTTGCTGCCCCTCCCAAGAGAATCTTTTAGAGGCAGAAATTCTGAATTCTTCATCGAAATCGTCAATGCAGAAAATTTGTGAATTCTATGGGAAACGACACGTTGTACAACACTCACTGGCGCCATAGTGGGGAAGGTAAGGTTGTGGTCGCCAGGCGCTGGCCAAGTCATGGTTTTCCTTATGCTTTTATGCTTTTCCTTTTCCTTATGTTCGAAAAAAGATGATGTAGGTGTTGAAAAGCGCAAGACTGTCGTCTTCTGGTTTCTAGTGAGTACAAACTATCAGTCAATATTTAGGTTGCAAAAGAAATACCGAAGTATTTTATGAACGCGCAAAAGATGCCAGAACTTTCCTTACAATCGAAAACACTGATGAATTCGTTCTTGTGCAGTTCGCTGGAGGAAGCTCATACGGAGGATCCCAAAAAATGTACGCACTGTTGAAAGGACATAACATCGCTTACTGTGCGCCGGGAGAATGCACCACACATTCGCCCAAAGCCTCACATTTTAACCGTACCGACTGTGCGTGGGCTATGCGCTTGCTACTGAATACGTTGCATCCGCTTCGGAGGTGAACCTTCAAAAAACGAAAAACCTTATAATTATTTTCGCTTTGCTCATTTAACTTTTAGAGAAGCTCGGGGGCTTTGCCTCATGCCTTTTGGATGGCGGATCCGTTGTACAAAGTATAGTAGTCGTCGCCAGGTTTTCTAGCTCTTTACCTCCAGCTAAACTCCTCAAATCGTTTGTGTTTCATTCTGTCCTTATTATTAGACTCAAAATGCTGCATTTCAGTTCGATATCACAGAGTGGCATGGAAGTCTGAGCCAAAATGCCAGAACTCAAAACTAATGTTCACCCTCTGCACAACTTTAGCTAAAAGCGTCAGTTTTTAAAAACTTTTGAAACATTTTACAGACATATTTAGCTTTTCCATCGTATTATCTTTAAATTTCTAGCATACCGTGCGAGAATATTTGATAAAAAGAGGAATTCTGCAAGCGTCAATAGCACATGATCATTAATTAGCGTGTATAATAACGTCGAGATGGAATAAACTATTTTATTAATAGGGATAGAATTGACCGGATGGAGCTGAATTAGTAAGATAATTTTATATAGAGATAATTTTATATATATAAAATATATTTTATATATTTTATATATGATTCCCCCATCTCCATCAGCCACACATGTCAGATATTTTCCTCTCTTCAATAAGAAATTTACGAAAAAGATTAGGAAAATACATTGTAGAAAGCATGACTACAAATAATAAAGGAAGGGTCGATGGTAGTCGATCCTTCTCGGCATGTGCCACGAATCCTAATTCTACTTCAGTCGAAGTTTTCTAAATGCGACGTTGGTGCCGACAACGACTTGTGGTGGTCAGTCGAATGATGAATAAAATCCCTCTTTCCAGAAATGTATGACACTAAATTAAATTAAATTAAATAATTAACGAAATTCGTGGAGTCTTCTCTGAGTTTCGCAAGAATCGGATGCTTTACGAGTGAGAGCAGCGCATTCTCACCCTGCCCAGTCCGTACCAATCAGTGTGCTTGTTGAAAAGTAAAACTTTAAATAGGTTTCCAACTACGCTGGTCAAGAGGGTCTGAAATTCTTTGCTTAAAAGTTGTCGTGCTCCGAAGCGTTACGTGCTGAAGATATGCATAGGAGCGCTGCACAATTTTTTTGAATAGGAATTCGAAAACCGTTCGCCCTTTCCAACACTTCTCTACTAGAAACGGCCGTTTCTGTCCTGAACAAGTACAGATCGGGTATCCAAAGACATCATCCAGTTGTTCAGATTTGGCGCCCGCGCCTCAAGGCTCAGAGTTAGCTCTGGAGGTGTCGGAAATTCGAGCCCTTCTGCGTAGTTGATACCCTGGCGCATTTTTTCCATCGCTGAAAGCGCACCATTCGCTTGGCTACTGCGACAGCAGTCGTTTCGTTTCCACCACACCCACACCTCCCTCCTCTTCTCCTCTCTTCTGCTGATAAGGCTCCCCAGGGAGCAGTTATTTTGCCATAAATAAGGGCGCCATGCTGGGCACCGTTTTTCGCCGAGGCGAGTGTTATGCAGCACAGCGTACTGGCGGCTCGTTTGATCGGGTTTCTGCCCATTTCTGAAGGTCTCTAGTGGTTTTTGAGCATACAACCAGCGCTTCTTTAGCTGAAGGTTTCAGCAGAAACTCGTCCTCAAACGGTGTTTGCGGAGAATTCTTCCAATGATTTCGAAAAAAACTGTTCATCATGGCACTGCTAAGAAGGGTGAGTTTCTACCTAGTACTTAACCCCCTAACTCTTGCACAGGTTCCAAGTCTCCTAACTCTTGCATAGGTTCCACTACCTTTCAGGTGCGAACGCACTATTATTTTTTGGGCGCGCCTGTCGCGTGCACCCGATCCCAGTTTTGGATTTCCTGCCAACTCAACGTCCTTCCCTCCTGGTTTGTTGAATTGATAACAGAACAGACTTTACCGGAAGGTGTGCTGGTTTGGAATCGACTGGAAATCAAAAGTCAATGTATAGTTCAAAGACTCATTTAGTTGCCTCCGCGATATCCTATTGAACTGGAATGCGTGGCCCATCCCTCAAAGAGAGCGCCGCTGTTCCTTATCCCTTTATCCTTTTATTGTTCCACTAAATGTTGCACTTCAGAAATCTGTCTTATGATTCTAGCTCCTCTAGTTACGACAAGAAGCTTCCATGACCTGAACATCTGCTTCTTCGTAATTCTTAGGACGTTGTCTTCTTCATAGAGTTTGCTATTAGAGTTTGCTGTCATAGAGTTTGCGATTAGAGTTTTCTTCGTCTTTAGTATGTTCTGGTTTTACGGCTAGTCATCCAAAAACTCCTTTGCCGTTCCACCTGTTATTCAGTGAATCCTCTAAAGCTCTCTGTCCACTGCTACTCCACCGCAGTAGTGATTTCAGCTCGTCTGCAGTAATAGTCCTTCGTCGATGGAATACAACCGCCCGCTTTTTCTCATTAAGCACAGGAAAGGGGTGAATGACTGTCATCCTGTGTATCACAACAGCCGTCCGGTCGCACAGTTCAGTGTTGCTGGCCATAGAACCGTTTACCATAGAAGCGAATTTCGTTACTCGCCCACATTCCTTTGTAATGTAACGCTCGACTATTCTTTGCAAAGAGTTACGTTTCCCTCCTCATCCGCAGGAGGGGATCAGCTAGCAGCAGGTGTTATGAGAGGTGTACTCGTCTTCCCTGAAGCGTTTACACCTTACTTATACCACACCAAGGCGAGGTCTTTTACACTGTAATTTGTGGCGGATAGATTACTAAATAGTACTGCTGCTCGATGGGATCTGCTGGGAAAAGCACAAACATAGACTGCTATTGAAGACAGAGACATTAGATACAAGTAAGGAATGGAAGGCAACGCCAAACGTTCTTCTCGTCGGAAAAGGCTAAACGGAGTGAAGTAGTCTGACGGACGGTGCAGTTACAGGAACGCTGACACCGGAGTTTAAAGTCAGGTACGCAGATGGATTGCGATTGAATATGTAACATCTGTACCCCTTAGTGCACGCTGAGCAGGAAACTATAATATGATGGTGAAAGGCATGAGACTACTGCTTTTTTCGAGCAACTGAGAAATCCGCATTCCGAAAACCGGGACAACGTCAACGTGGTCGGAGTTACACATATGTTTGTCTTCGAAAGCACTTGAGATTTTCAAATTGAGAGCATCGTTTACCATAGTTAGTTGGCACTTTTAGCTTCTCTCTTACTGCTCAGGTGCAATGCAGCGGCATTGCGCAGCAGTTTTGCTAGTGTAGTGAAGGATCTGGCCACTGAACACTATGGTAAGGTAAATCCGCAACATTTCAACCGTTACACCCAGGTTTTGGTTTGGAGCTAGAGGTATTTCCTTGTAAAACTCTTAAAAGAAATCTACCCTCGTCCATCGTAGTCTCTGTGCTATACTATGGAATTGCTCATTCTTCGAAGTGTTGGCTGTTTTTTTTAAATAAGATGAGGTTTCACGGGTTTCCAAATCCATGGCCATTTCCGTTTTATATCATTTAGTACCAATTATGTGTGCTTCGGTTCTATCCTTATTGGAGGGGGAAAGCAGTGATTTGCGTCTTCATTACCTCCCTTGAGCTTCTACGAGAGATTCAGATGCTGTCCCATGATGCGAGGATTTGGATCCATAATAAATTTAGTGAGTGTGGTTGTGTGGTATGGAATAACCTGCGAAACTGGCACTTACTGTAATGCTTGCCCCTCCCGATTAGAACAGGTCTGCGTGCTTCTTCTTTTTCCCTTGGATACTTTTCCAATTTTGTAGTGCTCGTTAATTATGATCATTATATGTTTGCGGTTTGCTTTGCTTCTCGCATTTGTTATTGTGAGTAATTCTCTTCCAGGTATTGCTTGAAGACCGAGTTCTTCTTCTCCATACCTAAATGTCCTAATTTGTCGTGTACTCTTTTTGGTTGCTCCAATGCAACGTCTAGATTTGCGTCGTGAGAAGGAATGCTAAGCCCCTGTCTGTTTTTCTGAAAGTTCCCATCTCACCGTGTGGAAAACAACTGTTGCCTGGAAGAAAGAGCTCAGATCTTATCGTCGAAGCTTCCATTTGCTAATCCTGAGTAAGAGGTCTCGGCCGCAGTGGCAAAACAAAACGGTGGTCCCGCATACCTACGGGTCACGATGCGGCTTAGTTGGTGAACGAAGCGGAATGACTTAGTGGAGAGCGCAAGTCACTTTTTCCCTACCTTCCAACTGCAATGCCATCCGAAATTGAGGTTGATCATTAGAAATGGGACAGGACTTCAGGAGTCAAAAACTAGAACTGAAGATCTCTTAGATGGTAACCCTACATACCTTCCTCGCGTTCCTTCAGGTCGATGATTGGTACCAGATTTCTTCGGGAAGGATAAATCGCTGAATTGCCTGTCGGCCAAATTCGCATTGAAATCGCTTCCGCGATATTCACAAAAGTTGAATGCGTTGCGCATGTGGGATTGATTGACACGATTGATTTATCCTTTTATTAAAGTCGTGGAGCTTTCTCCTCAAATGCGCGAGCTTTCGAAAACCATTTATCAGAGCTGACAAGAAGGCGAATACTCAACGTGTCTTATGCAATGTGTGTAGAACAATCATCGTTCATTTTCCCTCGACATTCACTATGAAACAACAAACTCATGTTGGCCACGGTTATCGTCAGTGCCTCCCGGTGCTTTCGCAGTGTTTCCAAAACACGGCGTTTCTTTTTTGCAAGGATTAAAATCAAGAAGCATAAATAGACGTTCATTGGAAAGAACTGCTATGGAGATAGGTTCAGAACTTCGTACAGTGCATAATGCAGCAGTGTCGCTTGTACTACAAATGGATTTTGTGTAAATTGGAGGCACGCTCAGTTGTCGCGTGCACCCGATACCAGGTTCATGGTTTGGATTTACCGCCCAGGTCAACGATAAAGTCGTTGTATGACCTAATTATGTACGCATTCAAATCACCTACACGACATCTCGTAGAAGTAGAATGCGTAGCGCATCTCGCAAGGGATTGAGAAATGCCGTCCTCTATCCTTATCCTAATAATTGTTTCTTATTAATGCTCTGATTGGTGCGTCTGTGGTACGGCAACTTGAGAGATATGCAAATGCAAAGCACTACGGCAAAATATTTATTTATTTATTTTTATTCAGCAAATACATAATTAGGTGATCTATAAAGACAGGGAGGATAGAAAACTAACATTGGTAGAAACAAACGAGGACACTCCCAGGAATCCATTTCTTTCTGACGAGAGCGGTTACTGTTTTTTGGCCTTTCTAATAAGTTGTTCTATGCGGTTTCAAGCTAAAGGCCTTATTTCGCGGGTATCCGGTACTGACTGATGCTCTACTAATAGCAAGTAACGAACTTCAAACCACGTTTTTCTTGCGTCAGTAGTCAATGCGCCAAACAAGGTTTCCATGGTAGATCTTTTTACATCTTTTGGCGTTGGTATATTGAATGATATTGAAGACGTGAAAAAATTATGTGCTAAGGTTCTAATAACGAGACGATATGCACCTCCTTCCTTAGACGCACAGATTGGAGAAATGCCATCTTCCGCATCACTCTTCATTCCTCCTGGCTCGTATTCATCAACGACTTACATAACTTTAACAGAGAATTCACAGCGAAAAACTCAGGTAACGCGTCTTATCGCTCACCATATCGCTTGACTAGCCGCGATATCAAGGATTTCAGCTGTACTTTTCTCTGTTAAATTGCTGTAAGTAGTTGACGAATCCGGCCCCTGGCAGTGACGCCGACGTTTTATTGGCGACGGCTGTCATTGTCCAGCATTTTTTGCTAAAAGGCGCAGCGTTTTTCAGAGCTCCCATTTTCTAGTTACGCGCATGCATGACTGGAGCTAAGGGCATGCGTTAGTGCATTTCATTGAATGTGCCACGCTACAAAATAGAAGTTTCTATCTAGCAGGTAGTACCTGTATTCGTTTTTATCTACAACGAACGATTACCTAAACATTTCCCACCGCAACTGAGTAAAATTGGCTGATGGAACGAACAAAATTCAAAGGAAACCAACACTGCGAATTCTCCAGATGCCCTTAGCATAAATGTTAGCACTACACCGAATGAAAAGTTTTCTGAAGAAGCAATAGCAGATCACAACAACTTGTTCGTTCTTCCTCCGTTTTTTATCTTGTTTAAGGGGAATCTCCAAGAGGATTGAGATTGTAGTGTTGGCTATCGTTTGGGTAAGCTTGCCTTTATAAGGCATAAAAGGATCCGGGTAACCCACGAGTGAGGTGTGGATCATGGTTCTTGAAGCTATTCCATTGTTAACCAAAGGAGTCTCTACTTGCTTAGACTTGAACCAACTAACATAATGCTCAGCGCTCATGTCAAATCTGGGCAGGTTAAGGTTAAATAAACCAGAAGGTGCCAATCACGAAGAGATAAAAAGCCCTCATTCCTGAAATTGCAACGTCTCACAGGAATGTAGCTTCTTCGGTAATTTATGAAGCAATTTCACGGAAAGCTTTCAAGAGCTTTTCTGCGATGAGGTTGTTAGGTGGGATTCTTATTGGTGCTGACTTCTCGACCGTCTTGTCGTCTTCAGGAGCCCAAAAATTAGTTTGAGCCTTTAATATCGCAACTTATGTACCCGAGTAGGCGCATCGCGGAGTTAGTAAGCAAGGTAGATGAAGACTGGCATTGTATAACGACGGTCACAGCGGCAACGATTTTGGGGCTATGTGTAAAATCTTGGGTAAGAGGGTAAGGATGAAGGACGGCCTCAATCAATCCAATTTGGTTGTGGCCCACATTCTATTAGGTTGAGTCATAAATTTTGCAACATTTCTGTTTTTTCTGGAATTCAAAGTAGACCCACTGTGGTATTATATTCCGTTTGAAAGCTTGTTTCCTATCGATCATTTTGAGTTATGAATCGTTAATTTTCCTTGCGCTGTTGAAACGTTTTGTTCACTAGAGCGATGACCACTCAAAAGGAAAAGTGTGTGATTTCATTTTCAATTAGTTCAAGATCGGCAGCAACCCAGGGACGTGGGCCACGCGCATTCAGGAAGGCACCGGCAAGTTCACTCCTAACCGAATGAATTATTAGAGATGGTATTATCAGCAGTTCCTTCTTTCCGCACAGAAGGGCGGCAAAGATAAAGCACACGCTGGAAGATCAACTGCTGTAAATAAAGGGCGCCTGCCCAAATCCATCAAGTCGAATTCTTCTCAAACCACACTAGGACTGACCGCTGATCTCCACACCTCTCAGTGAACTACAGCTCGTCAGCTGCAGAAGATTGGAAGGTCGCCAAAATCGCCTTCGCCAGTGCCTCATGCGTTGACGGAAACCCAAGTAAATCGCTGTGCTTCCGACTGCCGAGAGCTCCGACACCGGTTCAAGCAAGGGGGCCTGGACCGAATCCTTGCCGGCGATAAAAAGGGATGCTTCATTGCAACTGGAAAGCCGGAAAGCAATAGCTGGAACGCAAGGAGCTGGTGGTTCTGAAGTCAGAACCGGAGCTCCATCGGAAGAAGGTCCTGCTGTGCGTTTGGTGGATGTGTAATGGTAAAGCACACCGGGAGCTGCTCCACCTAGGCAAGCCATCCTCGGCGCTCGCCTTTGCCAACAACTCGACCAGTTCCACCAAAAATTAGTGGAGAAGGAAGTTGATACGAGTCAATGTTTCATTCACCAGGGCAACAGCCGACCGCTTACGGCACTTCAGACACCGGAAAATCCTAGGAATTGGGCTGAAAAAATCAAGCAACCACCATACACCCCGGACATTGCGTTGTCTGACTGCCATCTGCTTCGGTCGGTGGGGCACCTCCTCCGTATTACGCACTTCGCCAAAGTCGATGAGATCGCTGCGGTGGTACACGACTTCTTCAGATCGAAGCGCATCAAATTCTACAGAGATGTAATCCACTAAGTTCATGAAAAGCGGAAGAAACTCGTTGAGAATTACTTCGTTTAAATCGATCGTTTTTCTTTTATGGTATAGTCTTATTTTTGCTGGAAGACAAATTTTGTTGCAAAACTTATGACCCAACCTAATACTTATATGGAGGGCTGTCCGAATCCGCACGTGGTCCATACAGCAGACACGCGGTGGTCAGCCGTGAGCAAGTCAGCGTCTTACTCTTTCCAGACGAGTATGGTGCCTGCTCGCAAACCCAGAGGATGGAAGGCTTGATTGGCCTGCACGGGAAGTCCTAATCAGGAACCTCGAGTCGGGTGCGCGCGACAGTCGGTGCGATAATCCTCCGAGCTTACCACGCTTAACCTTGGCGCACGATACAGAAATTTCTTCTCAAGAGCGCTTGAATCGTTTTGGATTTCGACCAAAAATCTGATAGTGACAGCCTAACGAGTGTTTTCGTCCCATCTGCATCGCAGAGCCGACGAGAGCGGTGACACTGAGCGGAAGTGACGTGCTGTCCTCAATACTATAAGTGTGGGAGGACACCATAACACCGGTGCTAGTGAGGCTGATTCGTGTACTGCACTACTGTTTAATGCAGTCGCTACATACTCTTGGGTGGTAGAGCATCTCGTCGCAAATAAGAGCTTAACAACCGCAGAAGACTTTTTTCAGCCTCACAATAATGCCTCAATGACAAGAATAACTCACTGGCTGTTCCAGGTGAGACGACATTGGGGCAATAATGGACTTTGCCAATACGTCTTCACCCATTACGCCTCAAGCCCCAGCCTCAGTTATCAATTTGCGAGCTTAGATGTTTCTGAGCAGGATTTCTAGTGAAGAGAACAAAGTGTGGGGGCAAGATACGATACTCAGTAGAATCATTCCTTGGTCTGCTCAACTTCATGCCTTCACCTTTTCACTCATCATTGCCAGCAGTAGATCGACAATTGTTGACGTTGATGTCTATCTCGTTGCTACCCATTATTATTAGAAACAAACAGCAACTATGAGAATTCCTTCGCAGTATACTACCTCAATCGTAGCTGTTTCGTAGCATTGTGACAACTATTTGTAATGATCGCCTGCCTTGTTATTACATTTTTCGAAGCATTTGCTGAAGTCTGCATGTTGCAGGTTTTCTTCGAAGAATGCTAGCATAGAACATATACATACTGGAAGGCGTATTAGGTTGGAAATTAAGTCTCCTTTCTTAATTTTTTCTAAATTTTGCCTCTAAATGTTCGCATAGTGCTATATATATACACCGTTCGAAAAGAAATGATTTGTTATATCAGAACTTATGTCTCGCTTTTTTATTCCGATTTGACAATTTTTAGGTCACCAAAGCGGAAAGTCATAGAATTAAAAATAACCTTCCACAAGAGCAGCCGTGGGGTTTTTCGTTCATTGTGATTTTCGTCCAGTTTCAGGGCATTAAGTTAGAGTATCCAAAAGACGAATTGTTTTACCAGCAGCTCCCACTCTTTTGTTAATTCTTTACCAGTGTTGGTTCGAAAGAGGATTTTTGCTCTTTTAAAGCGTTTGTTTTGTGTATTCGCGCTAATTTTTCAACTTTTGACAACTGAGGAAAGAGGAGCTGTTGGTAAAGATCAATTTCTCCTTTTTAAATATTACGGTAAAAATTGTAAAAAATCAGTACGAACGATTAATCGCAACAACTAAACACATAAACGCAAACGATTTGATATTAATATATTATTATGAAAAAATTTAAAGCGAGTTTTTGTTGAGCAAATAAACTTTTTCGAATTGTATACAACATTAAGCAAAAAAAAAACTCAGAATAAAATGTTTACAAAACGGATGGGACTTAGTTTCCAACCTGATATAACAAGAAACGACAAAGCCTTTCCATTTTTAAACTTAACGTTACAGAGATAATGAGCAATTATGCCGATGTTTTTTGGCGACCAACACTCTGGCGCCAGGCGGAGCTTAAATGTGCACCTACTGCGAATGGTCACGCAGGGATTAAACACTGACTTATTCAACGGCTGTTCACTGCATGTCATAGTAAAGGCCAAATAATGATAACGGGCAAAAGACAGCTTTAATGACTTCCCTTTGGGCGCCACCAACTCTATTTCTGCGGAAGGCAATCTGAAAGCGTAGTTGGCAGACACAATGAAATGGTACCCATACGGTGGACATATCAGTGCCTTGTCATTTCCATGCAAGTTAGGACCAACTCCTCGACCACGGAGGGATGGAAGGCTTGGTTGGCGTGGTCGGGAAACTCGAATCAAAAGTTGGAGTCGGGTCTAGGCCAGGCCAGCGCCTTCTCCGACTGCGCTACCACGCGCCAATACTCGAAATATGCACACAAATTCTCTGCATGATATCACGTTGGAGTAAAATGCGTGGCGCATCGTAGACAGGGTTGATTGACGCCGTCCATTACCCCTTTCCTGTGAATAACTTTCAGTCACTCAACGAGTTCGTGATAACCTCTCCGCCTGCACTGCATTCCCATGCAAAAGAGCTCGAATAAGGAAGAATACCGGCTTTCTAGATGGTCACTGTTCATGTTCATGCGGCCGTGAACACGAACAGCGACAGAGAGCCACCTATTTTTCTAAGGCAAGATTTCGAAGGCGTATTCAATGCCTTTGCTGAGGAGAGCTGATATTGTATGAGCACTGGGCCATTGGAACTTCGTTCGGCGAGGATTGCTCCACCTATTTTCCGCCTTTCTAGGGAGACAGCCTTTCGCTGAGGTCACCTTACACTCGTGACGCACTCATGGCGTGCACCTGTCCCCTGTGTCTTCGAGATCGGGACGACTTCTGAATGACGGCGACATCATTTCTGATTCGGCCATCGAAATCAGCCGAGCGTGCGCATTAAACAATGAGTGGCGCAGAGTTTGAGGCGAGCACGCCGTCGGTGACTTGCCACTGCCGGACAACATTCTCCAGCGAAATCTCTGTCTCGAGAGTGCCTCCGGCTGCGAACGCTTTCGCAGTACACGTTCCTCACTCAGATGAGCATTGCTTCGTGTGCCTTAGTGCAATTAATGTGTATCGTTCTCATAATGAGCGGAATCGCGCCGATATCCAAGTGATTCTGATGTTTTTAATAGCTTCTCAAATTCCGTCGACCTCCTCTGAGCAGTTATAGCTATGCTTTGTGTTTTAAGCAGAGCTGTAGCACCAGGCAGGACTCGAACCTCCTCCCCCTGGTTATTGGGCGTCATGCTCTACGTCATTACACCACTGGCGCTGTTTGATCGAACGAAGCATCTCCTCCCCTATACTGGTGATTTACTCCTACTTTAAAAGAAGTACAAAATTATTTGGAGTGCCTCCTCAACGCTGCCTAGGAAACATCTCTTCTGAGCTTCCGATGTAGTGTTTAGGAACTCCAAGTATTTCATGTAATTTAAAAGAGGCTCATTGGGCAGTAATCACGTCCTTTTCAAAGCACAACCTGCCGCTAACTATTTTAGCAGTTTTTCTCTGAAATTCTCAGCCAGCGAAAATTCTTAAGTCCAAAGAGCTAGAAAATAATTTTTCCGCAAAAGAAAAAAACTGAAGTGAGATTCTGCCGCTTTTTGCAAGAACTCTAACAAGAAACGAGAGTGAAAAAAGGCGAAGAACGCTGTCACTAACCCTATGATTAGTTCCTACCATTGTCATTAATGAATTGCTTCTAGAACAGTTCTAATAAAACATATGTAGGTCAACATACGCGAGAAGCCTAAAATGGGAAATAACCAAATAACCTGAAGCCAGGCGGGCTCAATTCCTTTCGGCTCCAGATCCCATCTTTTCCGCTGTTCGTTATTGGCTTCCCAGCTCACGGAGCGTTTGCGGCTAACTGCCGGTCACGCCGAACCTAATAATCGTCCGAGGTGGCGATTTAGGCCGCTCTGTAAAGCACCCAGCACCAATATTTCGGCGGGCTGGAAGAAGCCGGCCGATACTTCCTCTCGCCGAACTCTGCTGGTGTATCCTTTCTCTCGCTGGCTGACCTAAGTTTCAAAAACGCTTCTGACATCCAGTGATCCCGCGAGTGCGAATCCTATTCGGAAGAGGGCACTTACATCGTTTTACCCAACTATCGCAATTGCAGTCTAACAAGAGTGTAAGAGTTGTCGCTCGTAAGGGTTGTAACTTTTTATCGTCCAGAGCAGGGCACATTTTCATCAAATTTTCATGCTGCCTCCTTAGATTCTCATTGCCATATTCTGCTCTACTTTATTAGCTTGCTTACTAATTTCCATTGTGAACTTTCCGAGCACCAGATCTACAAACACCAATATAGATCATTTGAATGATAATAGAAACTAGGTAATATGAACGTACACAGGTCTGAAATAATAGTTCCCCCTTCCGCAGAACTTTTTGTACTGTTGTTCATGATCCACTCTTTGCAACAAGTAACTTCTACTTGGAAAAAGTGTTCACAATTTTAAGTTGGCACGCCATCGAGTTCAAGATTAGAGGTGGAATGAACTTCTTTCCTGTTCACATACAGCAGGATACGCATGGTATCTCAAACCTTAAGCTGAGCTATCGGAAACTCGCTTAAGCGATAGCTTTTTGCTCGCCCTTTCTGGGCAAGTCTGACCATCATTTTAAGTTTCTTCAATATAGGTCATTTGAACCTATACTACATATACTTCTGATTCTCTCGTGTCTGTGTTCCACCACTATTTTTAATCTACGTCCTCCTAACTTAGCACCTAAATCTCGGTGCTAATTTCGAAAGGGTGTTTCCGAGATTCAGGCCCCAACGCTTCTTGACACGTAAATCCGACTTTTCTGTTTCTCAATAGAACTTTTTCTTTGCTTTGAAGCCGAAACTCTTCTAGGAGTTTCACGTTCCTTTCGCTGAGTTCTGCGCTCTGGTTTGGATCATGGACCGAAGCAGACCGACAAGATCGGTTGCATTACCCCTTTCCTGCTGTCACGGAAGGCGAACTAAACTCTTCAGTTTCTTGCAATCATCCCATGGATTTCATGTGTGTTTATAACGACATATTTCTCTCTATGTGAGAGCAGCAAAACTTTCAGCATCAAGTAAGTGGGAGGTAAGTAGTGGAGTAAAAAACTTGAACAATATTGAATATTCAAGGCACTATTTATTTATTTATTTTATTTATTTTTATTTGCACAATACTGTGCGCAATGAGCAGTAGATAAGCAACATGGACACGGCGTTAACAAACAGTGGAGATGACTAAAAAAAGAAAAAAAAGCTAAAAAGCTAAACTCCTCAACAACACAACATAGCGATTCGTGATGATAGTTGGTGTGAGCAAAATTAAATTAACAACAAGAGGAACGATTTAAAAAAACGAAGGAAGAAATAGAAGCCTGAGGGTTTATGGGGATTGATGAAGTGGATAATTTAATGGGAAACGAGCAGTGGCCCGCCAACACTGCAAGTCGCGATAGGTAACGGCTCCGGATACCATCTTAGTAGGTCCGCCGCTCCCATTAAATCCACACTACAGCAGCTGGGATGTGGAAGGAAAGGGGCGAAAGGAAGGTTTACAAGTGGCAGCAAGTCGAACAAATAACAACAAAAGAATTAAGAAAACAAGGGTAAAATGCTGGAATGTTAGGCGAACAAGCGAACAACAATGTTGAGTATGGAACATTAACAAAGAGCATAATACTAAGCTAAACAAGAAGGAAACGACGACGTAAAGCATGCCAAAAAAGGTAAACCAATGCTGCATGAACCTATGTAATGTCCTCTAAGTGCAGCATTGAGAGTAAGTCTATTTTCCTCAACCTTCTACGAAAAACATTGGCGTTTGGAGCTTCTAGTAAACTTGCAGGTAGCATTTGCAACCAGCGAGCTCCACGATAAAATAAGGAATTGAAAACTCTCTCGCGATTTTTCTTCTTCACTTTAGGATAATGGAAACGGAAATGATTACGGTGACCTGTCGTTGGCAAGAAAACCCAATATTTGCTAGCTGTAAGTTTTGATGCGCCTTTTAGGATTTTAAAACAAAAAAAACTAGGTCAGAGAATACACGTCTATAGAAAAGGCTTTTGAGGTTGAAAAGTCTAAGGCTTTCTTCGTAACTAGGAGTTACTCTTGTTTCACTTGGAGTACGATTACACCTGTAAAATAGAATTTTTGTAAAAGTTTTCTGCACCTTTTCAATTTTGGATTGTGATTTTTTTGTGAAAGGACTCCAAACATGAGAACAGTACCCTAGTATTGGGATGACATATGTCTTATATAAACTAATAAGTACAGTGCTATCATCACACTTGATGTTTCTGCAAATCATGAAAAGAGTGCTAAAAGCTTTCCGTACAATGGTATCGATGTGATACTCAAAGGTTAACCTACGATCTAGAAAGACTCCAAGATCTCGAACCTCGGATACGGAGGTAATAACGCAGCTATTGAAACTGTATTCGTTATTATCTGAGTTCCCAATATGAAAAACTGATGTCTTCGAAAGATTTACAGGTAACTGCCAAGTGTTAGCCCACTCCATCATATTGTTGATGGATTGTGATAAAGCCTGGCAGACTTGCGACTTATTTTTATCATTGTAAGTTCCGTAAATCTTTGTATCGTCAGCATACATTTGTACCTTAACAAGAGGGTCAGTAACTAGATAAAAAGGAAGATCGCAGGTGTACACTAGGAACAAAATCGGGGATAATACACCCCCCTGGGGCACTCCGCTTGTACAATCATAGCAACTTGAGAAGGAATGCCTTACTTTGACACGCATGCGCCTCCCACTCAAATAAGAGTTGATCCAAGCTAGAAGGGATCCCCTAACGCCCATTTGATAAAGCTTTGCTAGCAGTTTGCTATGGCAAACTTTGTCAAAAGCTTTTGACAAATCGAAGTAAATGATATCCACAGAGTCTCCATTATTTGTTGCAAGATTCCAGTCAAAAATGCAGTCCGACAGTTGAGTAGACGTGGAAGCACCAGCAATAAAGCCGTGTTGTTGGGCAGGAATAGATCTGTTTTCGTATAGACGTGAGATTAGTTTCTCCCGCAGAATTTTTTCCATGATCTTTATTGGGGTAGGAGTTATACTTATCGGCCGGAAGGAAGAAAGTAAAACGGACTTCGGACTTTTTGGAATTGCAGTTATAATGGACTCCTTCCACATTTCAGGAACTTCGCCATAGATCAGAGAAATGTTGAAAATGATTGACAGAGGCTTATAAAGGGACTGCGCGCATTTCTTGAAAACAATTTGAGGAATGCCATCGAATGGTACTGATGTGGAGCATTTTAGTCCTTTCATTACTCTTAGCACGTCTTCTGTCTGGATGGTTATCTCGTCTATGCTATACGCCAACAATTCATCAGCCATTTCTGATTGCTCAAAGAACCTATTAGAATTTGCCCCTTCTTCCGAATTTGAAGTAAAAACTGAAGCAAAATAGCTGGCAAGTGCTTCAGCTTTTTGAACATCATCTGCATAAAGAACTTCAGAGTCATCTTTAAGAACAGGTAATTCTGAATGTGCTTTCAGCTTATACCGCATAAGAGAAAACAACGCCTTTTTGTTGTATGTTCTGGAAGCAAGCTTTTCCTTGTAGGCTAAGAATTTTTTCAAATGATGATCCAATTCTTGACATACTTTTTTATATCTTGGGTGTAAAATAGGATTTTGTAAAGAGCTAAACAGACGTGCCTTTTGGGCTATAAGATTGGAAATCTGTTTTGGATAGCGCCTTGTTGGAGTTTTCTTAGTATCAAAAGGCACAAACTTGGATAATCCAGAATAAACAACACGGCAGAATCTTTTGTACAGGTCATCAGTGTTTTGATAACATTGGAAAACTGTCCACCAATCAATGGAATTGAAGTATAGCGCTAGAGCGGAATAGTCGGCGCGGATAAAGTTCGGGAGAGGTAAATCTCTTTGATTCTGCAGAGACATGTGAATATCAAAACTGACTATATTGTGATCAGATGATTAAAAAGGGGGTAAAACAGAAATGTTTTTTATAATTGGTATTGAAGACAAAACTATGTCAAGAATTGCGTCACCACGTGTAGGTTTCTTTACTCTCTGCGCTAAACTGCAACATTCAAAAAACTCCTTAAACTTTGTCATGTTCTTGCTGGAAGTGCTGAGGCAATGAGCCCAATCAATGTCAAGGTTGAAGTCGCCCAAAACTATCAAATAATTGTCTGAAAGGCACAGTTCTAACAGTGAGTCTATAAGACCATCATCTTCACATGGGCTTGAGTTTGGAGGGCGATAAACCAAAACTACTCTGAAAGATACCAAATGTGTAAAATCAAAGACATCGAGACAAAGGATATCAGACTTGAGGCAGGTAGGGGTATTAACAGCAATCAAACTAAGCGTGTTTTTGGCTAAGCAACATATACCGCCACCTTTGCGATCTTTACGATCATTTCGAAATAGTTTGTAAGGGGAATCAGCAAAAACTTCAGAATCTGATATTTTGTTGGAGAGCCAAGTTTCTGTTACAAACAGCAGATCTGGTTCGTAATTCGACAAAAATAGATGGAAATAGTGAAGTTTATTTACTAGGCTACGGGCATTCAACAAAAAGCATTTCAAGGCTGTAGTAGGTACACCGTGTCCAGTCAGACGTTTCCCGAAACTCTCCGTTTAGGGAGTTCGTCGATCCGTCTTAACTCTCCACGGTATACCACCCAGACACGGTCATTTGACTGCTTGTTTCTTTCCCCACACTCCTGCCTCAACTCATATTCTCGTTGCCGCTCCTCGGCTGACATGCTACGGCGAACGCGGACCTTTTCGAAAGTAGCTGACCCACGAAGTCTCCAAGAATTAGAAAGGGCTGCTGCCCAGTGGGACTTCTAAGGTAAAACTACCTTCACCTTACGGGTACGGCCGCGTTCCTGCTTGCCCATGCGATACACTTCCAAGGGGCGGCATTCGAGATTTAGAACATCAAAGACTTCGCTCACCTTTTCCTCAAGGTCACGCTGCTTCGCCGAGGGGGATAAATCTGCATCGGCTTCAGGGAGCCATTCGATAACAACATTTCTTGCTTTTTTCTCCACCTCGATCCGTTCTGACATCTCCTGAGGTAATTTCGATATTAACGCGTACATGATCTTTTCTATAACGGGGTCCTTATTTCTCATGAGCACTTCATTAATGAGCGCACTCACTGATAAGCTGGCAAAATCCTCATGATTGGAGGAGTGCCCGCTTTTCTCAGTGAGCTCCTGGCTCTTACTGCACATCTTCACCGATGGCTCAGAGGCTCTCTTGTTGTTCTTAGATCGCTGAGACATACTGACCTATTGTCGAAAATAGAACGACAGAAAAATCAATGATCAGCCGCAAAAAAAAACACTTCGTAAAGGAGATGTCCTGGAAAAGGTTAGCGTGGAAACGAGCTAGAACAAAGTTCGTGTAAGTAAACCTAGAAAAAGAATTGCAACACAGAAGGATAAAGGATAAAAGATAAAGGACGGCGTTACTCAATCCCTTCTGGGATGCGCCAGCGCATTCTACTTCTACGGGATATCGTGGA
Source organism: Heligmosomoides polygyrus bakeri (assembly GCA_947359475.1). Taxonomy (NCBI): domain Eukaryota; kingdom Metazoa; phylum Nematoda; class Chromadorea; order Rhabditida; family Heligmosomidae; genus Heligmosomoides; species Heligmosomoides polygyrus. The sequence goes on along the minus strand of OX375866.1, from coordinate 84,227,031 downwards.
GGCGATTTGAATGCGTATTTGGCCATACAATGACTTGCGGTGGCCAGCCGATGAACAAGTCAGCGCTTTATCCTTCCCAGACAAGTCTGGTACCAATTCACCGACCCCGGAGGGATGGAAGGCTTGGTTGGCCTGGGCGGGAAATCCGAACCAGGAACCTGGTATCGGGTGCACGCGACAGTCGCGCCTCCTCCGACTGCGCTACACGCAACACAGAAAACAACAGGAAAATAAAGAGGAATAACGGAATAAAAAAAACTTAGCTGAGATCGCCTAGAAATGCGGCCGCTCACAAGACGAACGTCGATGAGGAATGACGAACGTCGATGAGGAATCAAGACGGCAAGAACATCCATGTCATACTCCTCGTCGGGAAAGGATGAAGCGCTATTGTGTGCGACGATCTGCCACCTCTAATCATTGTATAGTTCAAATATGCATTCTAATAACTTCCACTATACTGCATAGAAGTAGAAAGCATGGCGCATCCCAAGAGGAGATTGAATAACGCCGTTTTTTTAGCGTTCTATCCTTCAATATTTATCCGATGTCCACTGGAAGTTACGGCATAGACCAAATACGAAAGCGAATTTCCTCCGCAGCATCTCAGGGAAAATCTCTCATGGAATGCGCGGCTCACCTCGATAAGTCTCTTATAAGTTCTCGGGAGTTCCTTCTGCATCCAATCTCGCAACGCTTTAATAAAAACTTAAAAAGAGTCGGACTTCTAAGTTCAGAGTTGTACGTTCGCATTCACTGTACTGCTGTGTTGCCGACTTTCCAGCACATATCAGTACTTCTGGCTGTCCGTTCAGCTTGATGTGAATGCGAGCTCCGGCTTTCCGCTGCTACAAAAGACACCCGACACTATTTATTGAGGAACCGCATCTGAAGTTCCACCGCGAAAAGACCATGGGGTCTTGTTGCAGATCTCTGTAGAAATGGCGATAACCCTCAAGATCTTCATCTGAAGTTATTGGCGATTACATTTCGGAGCGTCCATGCGAGCAAGGAGACCTGGCTTGTCTCACGGTGTCCCATGTTCTTGCGCGTGAATTCCCTTCTCGCCTGCTTACGAATATCGCTAATGTGAGGTACGTTGCGCATGGGCTCTCTGCGGATATGCTCTCTCGAACTGACGGAACGCCGAACCGTCGCCCTTTATGTCGTAATACCCGTCATGGAGCGAATTCGGCTGACAGTCCACGTCAGACGAGAAATCCTTCTTTCGTTGTCCTGGATCGAAAGGGCACGAGGACGAATGAGGATAGATGTGGTTCGATATCCCTCAGGATTTCGAAGATAACGGCTGATTCATCCATGTGAGCGACCGATATGACGAGCCATTATACGACTTGTTAAACCGGCATGTTGAAAGCTCAGGTTTGAGCTTGCTCTTCAGCAGACAGGAGGGTTCCAGTGTTGTCCAGATGTTAGATAGTTTTAGCGGCAGATCGTCTCCATTATATGTGACAAAGACTCCTACCAAAATGAGCGTAACGTCTGAAGAGGTATGAAATTTCGGAGCGGATGTATTCTTTTGGAGCACACAATGTTTCTTCGAAAAGCCTGATACTCGTGCGAGTAGAGTAAAATTTCTAAAAGTGAGTGCCTACCTACACTAGAAATGTAGTAGATCTGGTACGGTCCTACAGAAATGAAGACTTAAGCAGAAGTATGCAAATTATGGGGTGGATACATACTTTAGCAAATCACTTTAGGACGCAGTGCTCCTAAAAACTCCCAAATATCCCGATGAGGGCAATATAAACATAAGAAAGATAGAAAAATGAAGGAAGTAAAAAATGTAAGGTGTTGATTTTTATTCTAAATAATTAAATAAAAGAATTTTATATAAAATAAAATATATAAATGGGATCCGTGGCTCCCGTGGCTCTTCAGTGAAGAAAAGGAGCATATTTTAAAATCTATCGACGTGAGAAGGAAGAGAGATAGGAATGCGAAAAAAGAGTGTGGCTGTTGCATAAAAATGCCAAAGAAGCGGGAAGCCGTTGGAGACACCGACATGAAGCATGGATGAAAGCGGAGACAATACTTTGGGATTCTTTCCTTAAATGGGGGAAAACGCGAGACAAGCCTTGATACGATGGGCTGGCATTTTGATCTTTCTAATTTCTTCCCTTTTTTCCTAGTTGTAATTGATAGTGTGAAGGACGGATCGCGTCGATGCTTTCGCCCTAGGAAAACTACGCAGCGTTGCAGCCGACGATGTAAAATTAGTTGCCGCTAGCTATAAGATTCGAGGCGGGTCGACATTGCGAACACTGCCACTGACCCATTTTGGAACGTTACGCAATTGCTGCTCCTCCATCAGGTCGCAGATGCTATCCACGGAAGGAAAACCTCGTAGCGGCTGCTGCTTGGGCTCCCATTCTCATTATTTTGTGGCAGCTTTGTCGAGCTCGTGCCTTTTCATTAGCAAATAGCCGCTCGCTATTACATACATATCACCCCATTACACGCAATGCTTGACCGCTCTCGCATTACGCGAAAGAACGAACGGAGCATTTTCGATGCTTGGCCATCGACCGATGCCACAGCTTCTTCAAGGTTCGTTCTATACGCCGTACAGCCCTGCAGAGGATTGCTAATGAGAGATTTTATTTATTTATTTATTTAATACGCCACTAGATGGCGTGCACCACCAGACAGTCAACCAGAAAGGAAGCCCTCCACGGCATCGAACATAAAAAGCCAATAGTAGTGGATAAAAAGGCTTCAGTAGGAGAAAAGGAACAAACACAAAAAAAATAACATCAGAAAAGAGTGAGCACAATGGGATAGGAATCATTGAATCGGCTAGATAAAGGAAAGAGCGCAATGACAGAATCCTTCGTAACCAACTGGACAATAAGAAAGGCAGGTTTCATAACAGATGTTTCACTCCCACAGCACAAAGTTGAAACCAATTGAGGGGATTTAATAGAAGAGCGTTTTTCCATAGAAGGAATAACTATAGTAGAATATTGTTACTTAAATGCACTCTGCACGTTCCCATTTCAAGAACCAAAATCAGGACATACATTTTTGGCATACAGAAAAGTGCGAGTGCTCAACTCTCTGCTTGCGGAAAACGAAACTCTACGGTATTGTCCTTCTCCATGCGTGCTTTCAATAGATTGGTGTTGAGTAAATTATGTTCATACCTGCATTCAGAGTTACGAATGGTCCTTATCCACTTTTGGTTGTTGTTACATATGTGGCATTTTTTAGAAGAACTTGTTCCTTCTCATTTATTTTACGCCTGAGTATCATGTCCACGCATTGAATAAATAAATAAATGGAGTGGGTTTTAAAAATTCTATTTAAAAGTCATAAACTTACGCACATAAAGCACTCCATGTGTTGAAAAGCGAACTTTAATTACAGGATATTAGGATGAAACGAAAGTTTCTACCTTTTTAGTGCCTCACATGTTCCTCCTTCATTTCAGTCCTAAGCTCCACCACTGATAGCAGGTTTCCTTGCCATACGAAGATAAAAACATCCAGTGTAAAAAAGGATATAAAATGTGCGCTTAGGGTGCAATCCGAAAAGGAAAGAATTTGACCCACTTCTTGCTACAGCCAAAAAGGCCGATTAACGCGTCGTCGAGCTTTTGGGCTTGAATTTTAGAAGCTCCACTTATATGGCAAAATTAAAATGATATTTAGGTACGACGTTTGCAAGCAATTGCCTATAAAGCAGCAACGCATGAGATATTTTGGGCATGTGCCGCGGTGATCGGTACACTATGATCTGTTGTTGCGAACCTCGTGTTTATTTCTCTAGTGAAATGGAACGAGCAATTTTTGAAAAGTAGTTAAGCATTACAACCGCAGAGGACACGCAATGAAAGAAAAAGTTTTGCAAAAAGATATAGAACAATTACTGGCCTCCTAGAACCGACGCAATCTTTTAGGTCACTCTCAAAGCACCGGTTTGATTTTTGGTGACACTTTGCTTCACATTATCTTTAAAAAACAAGCTACTATTATGAATTAGAAATGACGATGTTGGTTAGAATCTGAATGCCCAATGGAGACACCTTGAAAATATGGCAGGAGTAAATAAACAGCTCTTATCCAACCGAACCGCAACCCGAAACAACACTTCTTTAAATTCAGCCGTACAAAAACTGTAGCATTTGGCATTAATCTCCAGCTTCTCTCTTCTTGCAACCTCTGCATGTAGTATTTGGATTTGAAGGCAATGTTTTATTTTGCCTAATTTACAGGCATGTAGTTTTCTCAGAATTACCAAAAGCATATGCATTTTGATAGTTCTTGAGCTTCAACTCCCAAATTGTTCATAATTAGAAAACTTCTGCCTCTGGTTTAGTTCTGTAATGATACGGCAAGTTTACTGGAAGCATTCTCAATATGGTCAAGGCTGAAAGGAATTGTGGTTGTTTGAAAAGAAGAGAACAACTGGAATTTCATAGGTGATTGTATTTATAAGAATAAGTATGTAATAAAGTTTGAAGACGAAAACGAGCAAGAATCTTCGATCCGACCTAACACTGACGGCAACACAAGAGTACAAGTGAAGAACAACGATTATTCCGCAGTCTGTGTAGGAAGTAATTCCTATTAAACTGCATCCGATATGCTTTCCGTTCAACTTTACTCCTCCTCTTTTAGTTCTCTAAATATTTCTCTAAATAACTTCTCTTCCCTCTACTTCTCTAAATATTATATCCTCTTGTTTTTATATTGTTGAATCGAGTTTAGTTAGTTGTTTTATCAATGCACTACCACATCCAAACATCAATGGACATTTTTTCCCCAATTGTATCTCCGTTTTGTATCTCTACAAACTGTGCTCCTCCTTGCTAGTTACTTGACCTGTGGTTATAGCTTGGCGTAGGCATTAGGCATAAACTTCGATTACGTATTCGATTACGACTTGCAGTGTTTGGCGGACCATTGCTCTTCTCCATCAACAGCTCCACTAATCAACCCCTCTGCCCCTATTTTTTTGTTTGCCCTTTATCAACATATTTCACCTGACCTTGCTTTTAGCATTTTGCGCTACCTGCAATTAACAGCTTTGGTTTATTGAGGTTTACCTTTTTTACTACATTGTGTTACTAATCGTGCTGTGACCATAGATTTTCCTTATTCTAGAATTGTGCGCTCATTTGTGTGCGAATAAATATAATAAATAAACAAACTTAAACACAAAAATGAAAATGTCTGATTCAATTTCTTGTTTGAGCGGTGCGCGTAGATAAACTGAAGGAAAAGGATGGATTCCATCAGGAGATTAGTGGTCATGAAGGTCGCTTTGAACAGATATAGCCTTTTTGTAGAAGACGAGTTGGGTCACAAGACCCATGGGGAGATAAGGACAACTGTAACGTTCCCCTGTGAATCTGTTGGCGGCGTTGCACTTTCTGAGTGACGTATCGTGTTCCAAGGCGGCTGAGATACCGTACAATTAATGGACGGTGGTACGGTATTCTCTACAGTAGCCAAGACCGAAGTAGATGAAAACTGTGCAGTGGCTAGCTGACAGCGGTGGAATGGAAGGAACAAATACCGTAGTCCATCTGTGTTGATGAAAGGAAAGGAAATTATACTCCCAACTTCTCTATTCCTGAAACCTCTACGTTGTAAGTTGTTAATGTTAGTGATATATTGCGCCAACGAGGTTTTTCCAGTGGTCTCTTTATTCATCAGGGCGTCTTCCGTCGACTTCTTAGGCATAAATAAAAAGTAAATAAAGAGTCCTCCTTAAAAAGCTTGTGTGGCGCAATATGTTACTAGCATTAACAAAGAAATTGTAGTGTTCATCTTCGCCACGTAGGAGATTTGTCGCAACAGTTCCGTTTCTCTGAATATTGCTTTGTATTTCTTTTGGGAGGGTTCCTCCAGAAGAAGTGCTTGTCGAAGTGCGAACTTTTTTACCGCTTCTTCACTTTCTCCAACTTGTTAGAATCCAAATACGTCTCGAGTGCGGAGTCCTTTGTTACCGTTGCTTTTTCATCGCTACGCTTCCACTTCCCTACGAAATTGTAGCGATGGTCGCATCAAATTCTCCAACTTCCAGCGGGCAGCGCGCGCTCAATCAATGTACTCTGCTGAGTAATTGTAGCTCAGCGCAGGTATGACGTGAGCAGTTGGTGTTGAAAGTATTTATTTATTTATTTATTTTGTTATCCTTATAGTCGGATGCTCTTCATGATACAGTCGTGAATACAACGAACATATATATCCAAAGATATGAGAATATATACATATATACATAGTATAATATGTAGTATAGTAGTGTGTAGAAGTATGTAGAAATGAAGAATATCGATATAGTAGTATGTTGTATAGGATAGAACAATATACAGAACGACGTATAAACGGTTGAAGCGGTTGAAGTGCTGTAAAATAATTCATTAGAAGTAAATAAAAAGATGAAAGCTAAAAACACTCATTCCAGGAAAAAAATATCTTCCACGTCATCTGTCTGTAAAGGATAATAAAATAGTGATTCACGGTGTCTTTTCGGGAGCAAAAAGTTGTAATACACTGAAAAGATGCAAACATTAATGAGTCTTTGTTTTCTTTAAATTACTGAAACAGATTTAGCGAAAAAGAAGTCCGGTAAAGGTAATCTAACTTTGATTTACAGAACGTCTAAATCTCTTATTTGTAGAACAGAAATCAGGTTTATTTTTTTCAGCCTTGCTTTAAAAACAGAACTATTCGGCGATTCTATTACGTAGGACGGCAACATCTGTATCCACCTTGCAGAACGAAAGAAAAAATTGTTGTACATTTTGGAGTTTGAATTAGTATTTAATCTAGTGTTATGTAAGGATAGTAAGCTGGTCCGTCCTCTGCATGGTCTGAAGATCCAGTATTTACTTGGTCTCAGTTTCGTTTCTCCTTTGAGAATTTTGAAGGCAAAAACTAAATCTGTGAATATTCGTCGGTAAAATAGTGTGTTAAGCTTGAACAAACTTAACCTTCTTTTGTAATTTGGTATGACTTGGGGGTGTTCGGGATTGGGAAAGCATTTGTATACCAGTATCTTGGTAAAAGTTTGTTGGACCTTTTCTATTCTACGTTGAAGTTTTTTTGTAGTTGGACTCCAAATCTGTGATGCATATTCCAAAATAGGAACCACGTATGCCTTGTACAACTTAATCAGGATTTGAGAACTGCAGCATTCAGTATTTCTGCATATTGTAAACATGGCGGCATATGCCTTGCGAACAACTAAATCTATGTAGGCTTCAAAATTTAGATCAGATTTTAGGGTAACACCAAGATCCCGAATTTCTTCTCTGTTGTTAAAAGCCATGTCGTTGAACTTGTAAATATTGAACTCTCTACTTCCAATATGAAATACACAAGTCTTCGATAAATTTACAGGAATGTCCCAGTCCGCTGCCCATTTCATCATTTTTATGATAGACAAGGAGAGAGCTTGGTAAATTTCTGAGTGATTATGGTTATTATAAATGCCATAAATTTTGATATCATCTGCGTAAATTTGTACCTTGACAAGGGGATGGCTGTTTACATATCTAGGGATATCATGAGTATAAGCAAGGAAGAGAAGAGGGGATAGCACTCCTCCCTGAGGGACACCGCTAGGACATGAATATAGACGTGAAAAAGAATTGTTTACTTTAACGCACATGTGTCTATCGCTCAAATACGACTGGAACCACTTTAACAGAGAACCTCTAATCCCTAAGTCGTAGAGTTTTCGAAGTAGTTTTACATGGTTCACCTTATCAAAAGCTTTCGATAGATCGAAGTAAACTGCGTCAACTGAGTTTCCATTGCTAATAGCTAAGCTCCAGTCAAAAAGACAATCAGAGAGTTGCGTTACAGTGGAGGCGCCAGATGTGAAGCCATGTTGTTCTACAGGAATTGATGAGTTTTTAACAAACAATGTAACAACCCTGTCTCTTATAAGCTTCTCCATTACTTTCATGGGAGTGGGGGTTATACTTATGGGTCGAAAGGAGGATATCAATGTGGAATTGGTAGTTTTAGGAATAGCTGTAACAATTGAAGTTTTCCAAATAGTTGGAATCTCGCTAAACATAAGGGAAACGTTGAAAACCATAGTTAAAGGTTTGTATAAGGAATGCGCACATTTCCTGTAAACTATTTGGGGGATGCCGTCCGATGTTAACGAAGTTGAGGGTTTCAAAGACTTTAAAACCTTCAGTACTTCATGTGGATTTAATATTGCTTCACACAGGCAATTTGGCGAAAAACTATCTTGGCTACTACTCGAATTATCATTGATACAGGGGAACACACTGGAAACCGAACCAAGGGGAGGTTCGGTTTCCAGTGTGTTCCCCTGTATCAATGGAGAAGTATAATGGAGAAGTATAACGGTAATCGAATTTGACATGGCCGATAAGGCGAGAATGGATTACAAGGCGTAAATGTGCAACAGTGCTCTTCGGCCACATCTGTTTCCCAAGGCGCTATCTTGAAAAATTAGGGAGTTGCTTCTGAACCGTCTCTTTATTCATCTAAATTAAGATACCCTTAACTATATTCAACGATAGCCGTTTTAGCGAAGGTTCTAAGAAACCTTCTTTTAGTGTTCAGTATCCGTTACACAAAAGCTCACAAAGTTTTAGTGCCTAAATACCTGTATCACCTGTATCACCTGTCGTCCCGTTGATCATCGACTTGCTCGAGCGGGCTCCAGCAGCGTCTCCATTCGTCCCTGTCGCGTGCCAGAGTGGTCCAATGGATCCTCCTCGCTCGAGGGACACGAAGAGCGTCATATCGGTCGTTCAGGGCTTTCACGAAGAAGTCCGACCAACGCGTTGGTGGGCGTCCTGGTGTTCTTTTGACATCCCGCGGAATCCAGTCTGTGACGGCTCTCGTCCAGCGGGTGTCTGCGAATCGCATTACGTGGCCGGCCCACCTAATTTTCGACGACTTGCCCCATGCGACAGCGTCTCTGATCTTCGAACGTCGGCGAAGCTCGGAACTCCGGAGGCCTTCTCTCACTTGCGTGAGTCGTGTCACTCCGAGCATCGTCCTCTCGATTCCACGCTGCGCGACGCTGATCGCGTGTTCATCCTGCTTTCGTATAGCCCAGGTCTCTGAGGCGTATGTTAGGGCAGGAAGAACAGTGGAGTCGAATAGGTGGGCACGGAGTCGGACGTTCTTCGTTTTCTTCACGACTTCTTCGACGCTCTTGAAAGCTCCCCAAGCCGCTCGTTTCCTCCTGCTCAGCTCTGGTGTTAGGTCGTTGGCCATGTTGACTTCGCGACCCAGATACACATAGCTGGAGCATTCGGAGATGTTCGTTCCGTTGAGTGAGAATGGGGCATCAGAAACCCATCCGTTCTTCATGAACATCGTCTTCGTAAGATTCAGCTGCAGTCCAACGCTTCCACATACACGATCGAAGTCGGCCAGCATTCGCTCCGCCTGGGTGATGCTCGGTGTTATGAGCACGATGTCGTCAGCGAAGCGAAGATGGTGCAGCTGCCGGCCGTCGACCTTCACTCCCATGTCATCCCATTCTAGTTCGCGCATGACGTTTTCGAGGGTGGCGCTGAAGAGCTTCGGGGATATGGTATCCCCTTGTCAAACCCCTCTCTTCACGTCAATGACGACGTCGTTGTAGAATGGTGAGATCTTGGTCGTGAATCCACTGTACAGCTCTCGAAGGACTCTGATGTATTGAGTAGGAACGCCCTGGCTGAGCAGGGCTTCCATGACCGCTTCAGTCTCGACGGAGTCGAATGCCTTCTTCAGGTCAATGAACGTAAGGCACAGCGGCAGCTTGTACTCTCGCGACACTTCGATGAGCTTCGTAATGGTGTGTATGTGGTCGATCGTGCTGAATCCTCTCCGAAATCCTGCTTGTTCGCATGGCTGTCCTTCGTCCAGCGTTCTACTAATCCTATTCAGGATGACTCGAGTGAACAGCTTGTAGACTACGGACAACAGGCAGATCGGGCGATAGTTGCCAGTGTCGTGCACGTCTCCCTTCTTGTACAGCAAGACGGTCTTGCTGGTCTTCCACTGAGATGGAACCTTGCATTCGGACAGGTAGCGTGTGAAGAGCCGCGCCAAGGTGTTGATGAGCGCTGGCGGGAGGTTCTTCAGGTGTTCAGCTCTGATCCTGTCAGGACCGGGTGCTGTACGTTTCTTCACCGACGAGATGGCGTGTCGGATCTCGGAAGGGAGAACAGAGGGGATGACGTATCCATCCTGCGGAAGATGGCGTAGGGGCAGGTGGACGTGGCTATCGAAGAGATCGGAGTAGAAGTCGTGGATGACTTTCTCCATGGTCCTTCTGGAAGAGGTGACGGTTCCGTCAGGACGTCGGAGAGCGGTCATCTTGGTCTTGAAGTTGGCGAAGTTCCGGCGGGCATTGCGGATGCTCAGCCCTGCCTCTGCTGCTTCAGCCAGCACTTCCGCCCTTCTCTCCTTCAGATCTTCCTTTATCGCCGCTCTGCATAGCTTTGCAAGCTCGGACGTCAGTTGATAGTTGCCTGACGCTCGTGCTGCTCCACGTTGGCGTATCAGCTCGAGAGTTTCCGGAGACAGGCGTCTCTTGGTGGTCTTCAAGCTCTCGGCTCCCTTAGCACTATCGTGGAGATGGCGCACGAAGCGATCGTATTCCTCGTCGACGTTGTCCATGACGGCATCTTCCCAAAGGCCGACAAGAGAGGTGTAGAGATCCCAGTTGATGGTCGTTCTGGGACTCCTCTTCTTGAACTTCGCGGCCTTCTCTCCTTGACGCGAAAAACGGAACCTCGCGCGAAGGAGGCGGTGGTCCGATCCCGTGTAGAACTTGGGGACAACGGAGACATCGGTCAGGCAATACTTGCGATTGAAGATGATGTGGTCGATCTCGTTGTGGAACTGGCCACCGGGGGATTCCCAGGTCCATCGTAGGGAGGGAGGCTTCTGGAACTGCGAGTTTCCATGGATGGTCTTGGTCGACATGATAAACTCAGACAGCCTTTCACCTTGCTCGTTCCACTCCAAACCGTGGGTTCCGATGTGAAGTTCTTCCGGCGACCTTCGTGGCCCGATCTTGGCGTTGAAGTCGCCGACGATCACCTTGTAGAAGGTGTGATCTTCCTTATAGAACTTCTCCAGCTCCACGTAGAAGGCCTCGACGTCTTCGTCGTCGTAGTCGGATGTTGGGGCACACGCGACGAACACGGTCAAGGCTGGCACGGAGCCACATCGCTTCAGTCGCAGACGTCCGATTCGGCTTGTCAGAGACTCGTACGAATCGATGTTCATGGCCAAGTGCGTGTTGACGAGGACACCAACGCCGCCTACTCCCCTGCTGTCGCATGTTCCGAGGAACAGTTCTTCTCCGGAGTCGTAGGCGGCGTGTAGGGGGTGGTGTCTTCTCGTCTCGGTCAGTCCGATGACGTCGTACTTGATCTTCCTGGCTTGCATCATCAGGTCCTCGACGGATGCTTCCGACGCAAGCGTGCGGGCGTTGTAAGTACAGATCGTCATCCTAGTCCTTCTCAGTTTGCGCAGCCTGGTTAGGCCCTGAGATTTAGCAGCCTCTCCGTACTCGTCCTTCCCATCGCTGCAGAAATGGGGGCTCTTTCGGGGTCAGGGGAATGAGGCCCTTTAGTGCTGCTGTGTTTGACTGAAATAAAACACGGGTAGCTAGTCAGGCTCTGTCGTGCGGGCGGGGTACTCCGGGCAGCCAGCCAGACTGCCCGAAGGGACGGGGCGAGACTTAAGGCGGCCTCGAATCGCCTTACATGTACTCCCAGTCTACCGAGTGCAAGCTTTTGGCCGAGCCGACACAACAGGAGCAAGGAGTCCATCCCCTGCATCCCACCTGCGTCTCTGGGCAGTACACGGTCGCATTTGGTTCGCGTTTAATTCCCCTATCCACCGCCCGGGGACGCGCCACGTGGCCCTGCGACAAGCGGCCCGAGATCCCTCTTAACAAGAGAGCCCGAAGGCTCTCTATCGAGGGAGGTCCGTGGCCTAAATACCTATTCAATATTAAATATAATAGATGTTATGTTATTGAAGTATTAATGTCATTGAACTAATAAATGTTTTCGTTTCTTAAAACGAAAAGAGGTCACTTTCCAAAAAAGCGTGCCTTGAAAAAACCTTAGCGGGAACTATCCTAATCGGAGGGGACACACAGTGATTTGCATCTTCTTTCCCCACGTTGACCTTCTAGAAGAGTTTAAACTACTGACCCATGATGCGAGGGCTTTCATTTAAATGCAGGGAATATGGTTCTATGAAATGGGATCACGTCCGCAATTGGCATTTGCGGTTGCTCCCTCTCGACTAGGATAGATCCTCCTTAGCGTCTTCAGATTGCTATGACATCTTTTTTAGAGCATTCATAGTGCAATTCTTCCTCCATCTAACTGTGTGATTTGCACCTTGAAGGAGGAAAGGTGAAGGACGGCATTAATGGATTTCCTTAGGATGAGCCACGCATTTCGCTTCTATGGGATGTTGATGAAAATGAAAGTTGTAATTTAATAGAAGAGAGACGAATGAGGCAAATTCAGCGGTAGCCTTCCGGGCAGGTACTCTGCAATCCCGTCGCGCCTGGCGCAAGAGTTTTGTTCGCAACTAAACCTCCATCTCACAACTGATAACCTCTACAACAGCCGATCCAGTCTTCATCAACCATGTAGAACACTTCACTTTTAATCCTATCGTCCTGTCAAGCATACAGATTAAGATCCTCCCGCTACGATAGGTCCGTCGTGCTCTCATGAGCTCTCAAGATCAAGAACATTTCCGGCACTGAGGAAATCTTCGATGCTTTTTAAAAGATAAATGTTTCTTCGAAATGATGCATCCGGAGGCTACAAGACGAGAAAATGGGAAAAGAAGACCGTGAATCCTCGAAGCATCTCTCTGGTCGTTTCTTACGGAACAGAGGCGATGTTGTTGTTGTTTGAAGGTCTGCCGTCTTTGGTTCGTCATTTGGCCAAGATTTGAATTAATTAATCGAAACCTTCTAAGCGAATTCGTTGATTGAAAAATGAACAGTTTACATCATACTCGTCCTGTGGAGCGTTTTGCGTACGTTGGTACAATGTCTGCAGTCAGTTCTTCTTTTTAGTGCTATTCGTTTGAAACCCAGCTAACGAACCTTGAATGAATGCCATCGTTATCTATCAAGTTCTATTCATCAGCCACAGGTTTTGTAGCCGACACTTTTTGGTTAAGGCGTTCTCTTCACTGCCGCTGCTTTTCGACTATCTCTGCTATAATTACTATTTCTCGAATAAAACTGCCATTGTTGAAGACCTAAACAATCTCCAAGAGGATGCCGATGAGTCCTGATTTTTTTGTGAAAATGGCCGGATTTCGTCGCGCCTAATGCCAAGTGCAATCGTCCAACGGCTGCAGACGACGGTTATTTATCTCCTCGAAGCCAGCTATTCAATGGAGGAGCCGAGGTGGGGCTGGAGGTGGAATCGAGCGAGGACCACGTCATCTGATGGACTGCATTGGTGGGGATCCAAAGAAATTCGCCACATCCGCTCAGCGCAACGTCGCCGTCGGCTCGGCCGGGCGAATAATCACTTCATCGCAGTATTCCGTCGCCTCGTCCTGAATGAGTCGCACTCCCAGAAACTCCGAATTCCGGTTGGCTACAGCTCATCAGGGCTTACACGCTTGCTTCCTTCTTCGTACTAGTTATATACCGTCTTTACGTCAAATTGGACACTTTCAAATCAAACTGGACGCTTTTCTAAGTCGCTTTTCTAGTCTGAGACTCTTGAAATCAAAGCAAACTTTTTCAAATAAAAACGTGCTTGTCCACATTAACTGTGAGCTTCTTCTACGTTTTAGAAGGGTTAGAATAGTTTTCGCTCAAGGAAAGTTTTAGTATAACTTTCTTTGAGGTGTTAGTTCAACTACCCAATAAGTGAAACATCGACTGAAAATTTGGAAAATTTTTATTTCTTAGAGAAAAATAGTGGCCTGAACTTATTTTTAATAATGGAGGCTACCATGTTTAATGCCCAAATGAGATTGCACCATGCCCTCTTCCAAGACGGCTCCATTTTTATTTGATTGACAGCAAAATTTTGTTTGCATGAAGTTTGACACCTGTTAGCAATACAAAAAGCGGCTGTAAAAGCACACATAGCTTTACTTTAATGGTCCACGTAAATATTGATTTTTTAAAATTTTTGTTTGTAGAAAAAATAATAAACTAAAATTTGTCTTAAAGCATAGGCAAGAAGCAAGCACATAGCGCATTAAAAATTCAGATCGCTCCATGTACTCAAAAGGTTTAAAGCATCTATAAAATCTTCGATGCCGAGGTTAATAGAGAGTCGTATCACTTGTATCACCTGTCGTCCCGTTGATCATCGATTTGCTCGAGCGGGCGCCAGCAGCGTCTCCATTCGTCCCTCTTGCGTGCCAGGATGCTCCAATGGATACTCCTCGCTCGAGGGACACGAAGAGCGTCATAGCGGTCGTTCAAGGCTTTCACGAAGAAGTCCGACCAACGCGTTGGTGGGCGTCCCGGTGTTCCCTTGACATCCCGCGAAATCCAGTCGGTGACGGCTCCCGTCCAGCAGGTGTCTGCGAAGCGTATTACGTGGCCGGCCCACCTAATTTTCGACTTGGCCCACGCGACAGCGTCTCTGATCTTCGAGCGTCGGCGAATCTCGGAACTCCGGAGGCCTTTTCTCACTTGCGTGAGTCGTGTCACTCCGAGCATCGTCCTCTCGATTCCACGCTGCGCGACGCTGATCGATGTTCATCCTGCTTACGCATAGCCCAGGTCTCTGAGGCGTAGGTTAGGGCAGGAAGAACATTAGAGTCGAATAGGTGGGCACGGAGTCGGACGTTCTTCGTCTTCTTCGCGACTTCTTCGACGCTATTGAAAGCTCCCCAAGCCGCTCGTTTCCTCCTGCTCAGCTCTGGCGCTAGGTCGTTGGCCACATTGAGTTCGCGACCCAGATACACGTAGCTGGAACGTTCGGAGATGTTCGTTCCGTTGAGCGAGAATGGGGCATCAGAGACTTGTACGTTCCTCATGAACATCGTCTTCGTGAGATTCAGCTGCAGTCCAACGTTCTCACATACATGATCGAAGTCGGCCAGCATTCGCTCCGCCTGACTGATGCTCGGTGCTATGAGCACGATGTCGTCAGCGAAGCGAAGATGATGTAGTTGCCGGCCGTCGACCTTCACTCCCATGTCATCCCATTCTAGTTCGCGCATGACGTTTTCGAGGGTGGCGCTGAAGAGCTTCGGGGATATGGTATCCCCTTGTCGAACCCCTCTCTTCACGTCAATGACGACGTCGTTGTAGAATGGTGAGATCTTGGTCGTGAATCCACTGTACAGCTCTCGAAGGACTCTGATGTACTGAGTAGGAACGCCCTGGGTGAGCAGGGCTTCCATGACCGCTTCAGTCTCGACGGAGTCGAATGCCTTCTTCAGGTCAATGAACGTAAGGCAAAGCGGCAGCTTGCACTCTCGCGACACTTCGATGAGCTTCGTAATGGTGTGTATGTGGTCGATCGTGCTGAATCCTCTCCGAAATCCTGCTTGTTCGCATGGCTGTCCTTCGTCCAGCGTTCTACTAATCCTATTCAGGATGACTCGAGTGAACAGCTTGTAGACTACGGACAGCAGGCAGATCGGGCGATAGTTGCCAATGTCGTGCACGTCTCCCTTCTTGTACAGCAAGACGGTCCTGCTGGTCTTCCACTGCGATGAAACCTTGCACTCCGACAGGTAACGTGTGAAGAGCCGCGCCAGGGTGTTGATGAGCGCTGGCGGTAGGTTCTTCAGGTGTTCGGGTATGACCCTGTCGGGACCGGGTGCTGTACGTTTCTTCACCGACGAGATGGCGTGTCGGATCTCGGAAGGGAGAACAGAGGGAACGACGTATCCATCCTGCGGAAGATGGCGTGGGGGCAGGTGGACGTGGCTATCGAAGAGATCGGAGTAGAAGTCGTGATGATCTTCTCCATGGTCCTTCTGGAAGAGGTGACGGTTCCGTCTGGACGTCGGAGAGCGGTCATCTTGGTCTTGAAGTTGGCGAAGTTTCAGCTGGCATTGCGGACCAGCGGGCATTGCGGAGAGTCGTACATAGCGAAAATCATAACACATATTGAGGCAGGTGAACTAAAAAATTTCAAAGAAAGTTATACCAAATTTTGCTTTAACAAAAAATTGTTCTTTCCTATTGAGTATGTAGTTTACTTGCCTGGAGGTATTTTGATAGGAAAGAGTT
Source organism: Heligmosomoides polygyrus bakeri (assembly GCA_947359475.1). NCBI lineage: Eukaryota > Metazoa > Nematoda > Chromadorea > Rhabditida > Heligmosomidae > Heligmosomoides > Heligmosomoides polygyrus. The sequence continues at coordinate 84,210,807 of OX375866.1, read as the reverse complement.
TGCTTTGATTTCAAGAGTGTTATCCAATTTAATTTGAAAAGGGTTCAATTTGATGCGAAAATCGTCGATTAGATAAGTGTCCAATTCGCTTGATTTGAGAAGTGTCCAATTCGACGCGAAAATGGTATACATGCATCTGAATTTACTTTTATCGTTCTTTCCGTGCTTCTTGTCTGAAGGTTATGACAGTGCTAAAACTTCCGAAGCTTTCACGACATCGAGAACTACGGTGCACCAGAACGAGGGCCAGAGCAATCTCAAGGTGTATTTGTATTGCGTTTCTACGTTCACGTCTTCCGAAAATCTGGAAATTCAGGGCACCATCGAAATTCAATGAAGTTCACTTTTCTTGGTTTCACACGGAGAGGCATGCAAATACCAGTTCCTAAACTTTTCAATAAATGATTCACACCGGCCATAATATTAAATTGCGGACACGCAGGAACGCCTTTTGATACCGTGACGAAAAAGAACACGTGTAACCAGTGGAAATATTCGCCCATAGAGCATTACTTCAGCCTCATAAGTTTCAAAGGGAAGAGGTCTGTACCCCGTTCATATTTTCGATGGATAAGTGGTAACCATGAAGAGGGTTAGCTATTCCTGTTTCTCTTGCTTGGAATTATCGAGAACCAGCCTTGTCTACACTCCCTCGCTCCCTGTCTCTCTCTCTCCCTCTCTCTCTCTCTCTCTCTCTCTGAATTTCAAAACGTACAGTCAACTTATATTACTGAACACAAGCGCGCATGAAGCGCCAGAAAAGGTTTTCTTAAATGAGTGGAGCGGTCTGGGTCCAGTTTTCGAAGTTACATAGTGAGTAGCCTTTTAAGTAGGCGTTCTGAGATTCTGGAATGCCATGCTGGACATACTAAGCATTCGTTTCTTTTCAACTACAGTCGTTTTTCTTCAACAAAGAAACGATTGCCTTCAAGTGAATCGATAAATATGCATGTTCTCGTTTGTGTTTGTTAGGTCTTGTGTGGCGAATGGAAAATAAATAGAACCCTTTGAGAAAACAATAAAATGCAAATGGTGTAATGGCGTACATATATTAGGGTATCCAGAAACTATTTGAAGAAAACAATTTTTCAAAATAACACAATTTTTACCAACATTTTATTAATCAACCAAATAATTTCCATCAGCATCGACTACTCTCCGCCAACGTTCCGCAAGACTTCGAATTCCTCTAGCGTAGAAATCAAGCGTCTTGGAGGCGAAAAAGCTCGGAGGTCATTTTCGAGGTGGTCACGATCTTCATAACGATTCCCTTCCACGTGGTGCTGAAGTGATCGAAAAAGGTGGTAGTCACCTGGGGCCAGATCTGGGCTGTACGGTGGATGCATCCGAGTTCCAACATTTTCTGGGAAGTCGTCTTCGCGATGTGTGGGCGCGCATTATCGTGCAGCAAGCGAACTTTGTCGAGCCTGGGCTGTTCCTTGCGCATCTTGTCGGCCAGTCTCTGCAGTTCGGTAGCGTAGACCTCAGCAGTGACCGTCGTGTTGTCAGACAGCAGCTCGAAATGGTAGATCCCATAAATCCCCATCAGACGCTCAGCATGACTTTCCTCGCATGAATTTCATCTTTTATGAAACATTTCGGCACCTCATCGCGTTGGCACCACGCACGTTTACGAGCGTGGTTGACGTAGAGGACCATTTTTCGTCTCCTTTGACGAAGGTGTCCAGCCAGTTGAAGGCGCGACTTCGGGAGAGCAGCTGAGTGCATGTGTCCAGACGTCTTCGCCGGTTGTCGTTTGTCAGTTCGTGTGGGAGCCACTGACCGAGCTTTTTAACCATTCCAAGAGATCGCAGGCCGTTGTCGACGGTGGATCGGGAACAGCCAAGAGCAGCAGCAAAATAACGCACACCTTCATATGCATGCCGCTCCGCCAGCTTCCTCAGTTTATCCAAAGATATCTTTGTCGGTCGACCAGAGCGAGGCTCATCTTCGAGACTCCTGTTCCCGCTTCTGAAGGATTCGTACCAGCTATACACAGACCGTACAGAAGGAACATCAGAACCGAATACACGACACAAGTTTTGATAGGCTTCTGCAGCGAAGTGCCCAGATTCAAACTCGTAAAGGAATACGTGTCTAATAGCGGTAGACAGTTCGGCCATCGTACAGTGAAGTAGGCAAGGAAGACGGAGATGGATATGCTATGCAGACACAGCGGTGGATGCATCCGAGTTCCAACATTGTGTGATAGTGTCTTCATATAGCACTTATGTTGAAATCTTCAGAACATTCTGGAAAAAATTTGGAACATCGCGAATTTTTGCAGATACTTTCTGGACACCCTAATACATAGCCCCGCTCGGTCAGGTTGAGATTTGACAAGTTTTGACGTCTACACAATTTACACCGGTCAAGAGGTGCGTGTTCGAGTTCCCTCCTGGCGCCAGAGTTCTGATAGCTGGAAGAGATCGTTGCAACAGCTCACAACTTCGATACCAGCCGTTTGAGGCTCGAAGAAACTGGCTTGAATTACAGACCAATTGAAGGTATGGTAAATTATGGATGGAGCGATCAATACTACAGATAACACACAGAAATCTAAAAATGCGGTGAACTATAATATTAAGTTACCTCTCGAAGATAACGCCAACCTGTGATATGAATGGTCTTAATGTGTTTAGAAAGCTATGCTTCTTCGATAACTTCAAAATTCAATGCCACCACGATAGACGGAAAATACGATTCTTGCTTTACATTTTGCTCTAGGAATCTGTATCTTCCACTGTCCACATTTCTGTATTTCCACATGCCTTCTAACATGAGCTTAGAAACTGCTCTTCAAGTTCGTTAGGAGAAGATAGATTTTTTTGAAAATATGTGTGCAGAGTTTTTCCAAGCGAAATGTTTAGAATGGCCGATGAGAATTGCTTCAAAATTCTTTCGGAAGTTGGCGGGTTCTATTTTGGAGACCTATACATGCACTGTGCGGCAACCGCCTGATAAAACCATTCAGTGAATTGAACGATAAGAAATAAAGGTTGGCAGTTCTAGTGCGCGCTACCAATTCTAGTTCTGCGGAATATCATCGAGATCATTCGATGTGTGTTCATCCTTCAAAAGCAAATCTAACACCGACTTTCACAACCAGTAGGGTAGCTGAACGACTTGGTTATCCGGGCTAACCATAAGACCAGAACGTTCAGTCAATGTGGGGCCGTGTGACAGCTGGCGCCTCTTTTGGCAGCGCTACTGACCTCCATGTTCAGGGAGCTACTGTGAATACGCGGCCGGCTCGGCGGTTGCGCAAGACGGAGATACTCAATCAGTGCTAAAAAGCGCGGAATACATTGAAGTTCAGTGGAGGTACCATCAGAGCAATAACGAGCTCGAAATCGGATGGAACTTTCTGGCGTGGTCATAGCTCCAGCTGTCTCCTTGCAAGCATGGCCTTCCCGATTGGGGTTGGCCGTGAGTCACAGTCTCCACAAGGTGTGAGAAATCAATAGTGGTTCTGAAGGACAACTTGAACACAAGACAGTCTGGATGACCCTTTGTTCAGTCGCACCGTGAACTGAAGATTGGAAACCAGCCGTTATTTTTTGTCGAAGTACAACGCATTTCCTTGTTTTTTTTTTTGGAACAGTCGAACAGGAAATAGCCCGATTAATATTCATAGGTCTAGCCACTCCTCTGTGAGTCGAGCACTGAACATCCACTCGCTTTCGGTGCTTTAATTTGGCTTCTATTTGAGCTACTGCTTGATCCGCTGCTTTCGGGAGATTTTACTCATTTGCAGGAGATTTCACTCTGTTATTGTTTCTGACGCAAAAGGTTTGCGAAACCTCGATGTCGGTCGCGAATTCGTGAGAAAGTGCCTCGCGCCGGATATCCTAGGTAACGAAATCCGTGTGAGAATCGTCGCTCCGAACACGATTGTATTCCGATTAACTGCTCCTTTCGCTGTGATTTTTCACCGACAAGCGAGACTGCCATCCTCTTGGGATTTTGCCTTTGGTCTCTCACGTTTTTGCCACGTACTATCGCGAATTACATCTGCTCAAGTACTCTCCCAGGACCTCGCGCTATCCATGTCTTCTAGGTGGGCTTCATTCATACTTATCCTCTTCATTGTTATTGTTATTGTTATTGTCATTGTTTTATTACGATTGCATAAGGCAATACGTTAGAAAACAAACACAGAAACAATCACAAAAAAGAGCACAGGGACGAATACAATCAGTGAGACGTTTGTATTCGCCCCTGTGCTTTTTTTGCAACGACGAGGTACTTCATTGTCGTTTGTTGGACTTGATGAGCCTCCCAGGCGATGCTCGAAACCATCCTGATATGCAGTACTACATCTTGGCCACCGTATCCTCCACATTTGTATTTGTGTATTTCTGAAAGCACTTTACTTCAATCCGCGAGTAGCTTGCCACAATAGGATACCAGTTCTTGGAATTGCTTCACACTACTTGAATCGAATTGTAGCTACGAACGAGTGCTTGATCGAAGAACATGATCAGCAACCACATCATCGTCGGTGGAGTAACTTTCTCTTTTCTCGCTGCATAGGATAAGCTTTGGATGAAGGTTAATGGGGACGGAAGTACGCGTTCAGCTATGCGTTCTGGATGCCTTCGGTTTCTGTATGTGGGCTTCGATGGAGCCACCTTCTTCTTTTTCTTAATTTTCCTGTTCCCCCTCCTCTTGTTCTTAATGCTATTGGTCTTGCTCTTGTCGTTCTTCTTCGGGGAGTATTATTACATATTCTCTTTCAGTTGCATGGTCCATTGCTCTTGTGATTAACTTCCATCCCATCAGGGTAACCTCGGGTGCGTACCAGTTCGAACAGGCCTTTGAGCTACAAGGTCCGCCTGCCGTGGCTAAAGCTAACTGCGACCCTATGGTTACAATATCATAGCAACCTGCTGGACCCGCAAATTCAAGAGCCGTTGAAATTGTTTATTTCTTGCCCCAAGAGATGAGCAATTTTCCACATCTGTGCCATGTTTCAGCTGGAGTTGGCCATGAGAAAGCTATACTTTTGTTTATAGCCCCCCCCTCCTCATTCTATATCTCTCTGTTTCTTCTTCTATTGGTTTATCATTATTTTATTATGTTCATTGTTTGATGTAATGCCGGTTTTCGTCACTCTTTTGTTAGGCGCTTGTTCTCATGCAGTTCCACTGACATGAATGAATGAATAAATAAATAAAACCCTATCAAGGCGCCCTTCAGCGAAATCTCTCTCGATGGCGTCCAACTCTAGGGTCAGGTATATTGGGTGACCCCATTTGTGCCAAGAGGTGCCTGTGTTAACTCAGGCACACCACATCGCTTTAACTGGAACGAGATTCCTTCAGCTCTCTGACATCTTCGTTCTCCGGCCGGAGTCATTTGAGCATCCTCATCATAACATCGTGCACCTGCCGCTTTTGTGCGTTACCCATCCCTACTCCTACATCTATAGGAGACGGCATAGTCTGCTCTCCTACAGCCCTGCCTTCGACTACACTATGCATGTCCGGGAGCAATGAACCCCGATGGACTCCATTACTTGAACCACGCTGCGTTTAATCTCTCACTCACAGACATATTCACATCTGTGCTCTGCTGGGTCACTCTCATGGTTCCGAAAATCCACGTTGACCATCACTCTCAGGCAGTACAGAGCTGGTTCCGCCTACTGCAAAGGCAAAGGCAACGAATCTGACCTTCCCCTTGTTCAGCGAAGGCTGATACTTGTGGAGCTTTCTGTTCTGCCACCTTCTTCTCCAAATCCTTCTCCTCGGCCGCCATAGAGAATTCGTTTGCGATTGTTCTGAGGGGGTCTCCGTCTACTTACGTCCGTCAATCTCGCTTCCACTAATGAATCAACAGAGTGGATAACAACGCTGGTCAACGGTTCAACAAAGCACATTATAGATCACGTCTTGAGCTTAGCAAAGTTAAGCTCGGAGTTGTTCGGGATTCTACTACCTTTTCGCAGCAGACTGTCAGTTTTCCTGCCGAATTTTGACCAGAAGCCAATGTTTGATAGCCAGCTTCGGGAATATGTTCACTTGGCTCATCCTCGAAATCAATCGGTATTTTGATGGATAAGGGACCAGCAGCGTTCCCGTCAGCACCCAGAGCAGCCTAGCTGATCCTTGTCGAGGATCTCCTTGTCGAAGATCGCTAAGCTGTTCTGAATCAGATCTGTTCTTCTGGATGTTCTTGTAGTCCTTCAATCATTTATCTAGCACACGACTTAGTGTTCTTCCGACATTAATTCATTCAGCTAAGGGAGGTGTCGAATGACTGTCATCAAAATGCATGTGGTTGACATGCATTGCTTGAACTTCACGTTCTTGAACACTCCCAAATAAGTTTCTCGTGCTTACTGTTCATCAGTTCTTCGCTTCTTTGGACGCACTTTTGAGGCCTTAGTCTGCCTTCTAAATTAGACGCCAATTGTGTCACATTCCTGATGGTGGATGGTTGGAGGTTAAACTCCTATTCGCCTTCGTTCCAAGCTTGGTCAACGCCTTAAAACAGAGCTCTTTATAGTCGACAACAATTTCAGTTGCTTTTATAACCTGTCGTAGGAAAGGCGGTACGTTGACGAGAGCCACAGCATTTTCGAGGCTCGTTTAGTTCCGTCCACGATTGCATTCCTGGGTAACTTGGCTTCCTGTTTATTGCCCTACAAATCATCATTCACACCGCTTTCTGCAGGTAATTCCAGAGTGCTGGCGCCGTTCACAGTCATCACTTCGCCCCTACCAATTACTTCAGCCTGTTCTGCATGCCTTCATCAACTCCTAAGCAGGAAGCTGGCCATTAGCGTTGGCGTGAGCCACAATCTCTGTCGCTTCCGATCGAGAACGGCTGTCCTGCCACGCCGTTCATCACGCTCTCCCCGTTCCGACACACGTTTCTCCCACTTCGCCATCCAATTATCGTTTTTGCCCAGAAATTCGCTTTGGCTATGCTTCCAGCAAAGCAATTCATTCCCTAATGAGGTGGCACCGAGGCCGTTGACGCCCTCGGGCGACAAATTCTTCGGCGGTGAGCAGCGCGGTCTTTTATTTGCTGGAAGTAGGCTGCTGTATGGTCTGGTCTTCTGTCGCTTTCTGGACAGCAAGTTTATTTTGTTTACACCATTTTCACGTCGAATTGGACACTCTTCGAAGCAAATTTGATGCTACCGAAATCAAAGTGAACGTCTTCCAATTTGAAACGAACTTTATACCGATTAAACTACAGATTCTCCAAAATGGTTAGAATAATTTTTTATTTGATATAGCTGAAATTTTGAAATTTTTTAGCCTGGCTTAGGTAACAATTTTATGAAACTTCTACTTTTTGAGAAAAATAATAAATTAAATTTTGTTTTGAAGCGCCACAATGCAGCAATGATACATTACAAGACTGGATCGCGCCATGCACTCGAAAAGCTCGCCGCAATATTTATTTGAAAGATAGTGTAAATGCTGCCTACGTGAAGCCTCAAAGTGAGGATATCTGTTTTCTCACAGCTGCTCAAGTTACATCCTTTAAAAGTGTGGAACTCCATGCAAACCAAAATTTTACTACCAATTGAATAAAAATCGCGGCGTTTTGAACGAGGGCATGACGAAATTATTTTAGTTCTAGAAAGTGGCTGCGTTCCAGCCATTTAAAACAAATTTTAAACCATTATTTTTCTTCAAAAAATAAAATTGTTATCAAATTTTAAACAGTGTGTTCACTGATTGAGAAGGTGAAAAGAAAGTTATAGTAAAATTTTCCTTCTGCAAAAATTATTCAAACCTTTGTGGAGAGTTTAATGTAGAAGGGGTTTTTTTTGATTTGGAAGAGTTAACTTTCACTTTTAAATTCTTAGGCTAGCATAGAAGTGTACATAGTGTACAATTTGACTTGAAAAGTATCAAATTCGATGTGAAAATGATATATATATTTATTATTAAGGAATATTCTTAGTGTAAGGCGTGTAACGCAGTCGGAGGAGGCGCCGACTGTCGCGTGCAGCCGATACCAGGTTCCTGGGTGTGATTTCCGGCCCAAGCCAACCAAGTCTTCCATCGCTCCTGGGTCGGTGAATTGGTACCAGACTTGTTTGAAAAGGATAGAGCGCTGACTTTTTCATCGGCTAGCCACCGCAAAGTCATTGTATGTCCAAATACGCATTCAATTTGCCTCTACGATATCCCGTAGAAGTAGAGTGCGTGGCGCGTCCCAAAAGGGATTGAATAACGCCGCCTTTATCCCTTTTATCCTTTATTCTTAATATAAAATTGGATGCACAGACTTACTTCTTCTTCAGCGTTTGTTCCGCATCGTAGCGGGGTCCGCTATTCTGGTGTCATGACGCCACCTCTCCCGATCCAGCGCTAGATCAGGGTGGACACCAGCAACCTTCAAGTCCATATGTAACGTGTCAGACCAGCGCTGCTTCGGACGCCCTCTAGGCCGCTTTCCTATTACCTCGAACTTAAGGCCTATATTGCGGACGCTATCTTCCTTTCCACGCAGAACGTGGCCGTACCATCGTAAGCGAGCTTCGCGCATCTTGTCCGCTATCGGCGCGACACCGAACTTCTGCCGAATAGCATCGTTTCGGATGCGGTCCATGCGCGTGACTCCAGCCGTCCAGCGCAGCATCTTCGTCTCCATGATGCTGAGGCGCGTTTCAACCTCCTTGGTCGCAGGCCAACATTCAGCACCGTACATCGCTACCGGCCGGACAACTGTTCTATATATTTGTGACTTCAAGCGCTCTGGTATCTTCCTATCGCAGAGCACGCCAGTCAACGAGCGCCACTTGGACCAAGCTGCACTCACGCGCAAGTTCACTTCAGTCATCAGATTGCCATCAGATGCTACTGCTGATCCCAAGTACTTAAAAACCGAAGTGCGTGGGAGCTCGATGCCGTTAACCTTGATGGAGCTGGACTCAGTAACGTCTGTCGTTAGATATTCGGTCTTCTTCACGTTCAATCTGAGTCCAAATCGCTCCAAGCGATCACACCAAGCTTGCACCTCTCGCTCCAGTTCATCTTTATCTTCGCAAGCGAGCATTACGTCATCAGCATAAAGCAGTGTCCAGGGCACAGGCTTCTGAAGATCTCGTGTAATGGCGTCCATCACGACAACAAAAAGGAGTGGGGAAAGCGCAGAACCCTGGTGTACCCCGACAGAGATGGGGAACTCCATCGAGGTTCCGGCTGCAGCTTGAACTCTACTCTTTGGGCAAGAGTAGAGGATTCGCACCCACTCTATGAGCTCTTCAGGAACTCCATGTCGTCGCAGGGCGTACCATATCACTTCACGCGGTACGCGGTCAAAGGCCTTCTCCAAGTCGAGGAAGGCGATATGCACTGGCCTCTGTTTCTCGCGATGCTTCTCTAACAGGAGGCGGGCGGCATGTTTGGCATCAATGGTGACACAGCCAGCTACGAAGCCGCATTGGAAAGCTGAACGATGTCACGAATTCGTCCATCGACAATTCGCTCAAAGATCTTCATGCTGTGCGAGAGCAAGCGAATCGGACGGTAACTGGAGCAGTCTGCAGGACTGCCCTTCTTCTTCCAAATCGGAATCGTCGTACTTTGGCTCCAACAGTCAGGTACTTTCTTCTCTGCTACAACCTGATTAAAGAACTTCGCCAACCATTCAGCCGGATACCAAAACTTTGACTTCCACAGGTCAGCCGCCACGTCGTCGGGCCCGGTCGCTTTGCCTGGCCTCATCTTCTTCAAAGCCGCTTCAATCTCCTCCACGGTGATCATTTGAACGGGGCCGTGGGTTGGAGCCGTTGAAGGGATGGCTGGATGAGGAAATTCTACCGTAGAGATTTCCTCAAAGTAATCGCGCCATCGCTTCAATGCTTTCTTGCGGTCCATAAGAAGATGGCCGTTCTCATCATTGATGCCGAAAAACTTTTCAATGTCCTCGGTCTGCCGATGGCGATTCTTAGCAAGCCGGTACAGATACCGCTCGCCATCGCGTGACTCGAGTTTCTCGTTGACATCTGCATAATGAGTGGCTTGCAAAATTGGATGCACAGACGCTTCATGTAAATTCGATGAATACAGAGTTCTGTGCAAGCGATTTCTGTTTGACTCAATTACTTGCCACCTTCAGATGTCGAGGGATGGGTTAGTTTCGGCATTGAAGAAAAAATGAGTTGATGCTGCTGAGAAACCCATTCAGTATAGTGTCTGGTCTAGCGGAAAATTTGAGTGGAAGAAACCTGGATACTTTATGTAAACTTGCAGGTTATTGGATGACGCTGATTTCATTACCAGTGCACTGTAACTGTGTAAAAATCTTTTTTTATGCCTTCTCACTTCCGCGCACCTCACGCTGACCATCCTTCAACATTGCCGAAACATAGACAGTAGTGGAAAAAGCAGCTTTTTCATAGAGGACTGTCACGAAGAACGTGTCGAGCCGTCTTTCGCCCTATACTTTTGGGAACCGTCTCACAAGATTTGTGATGGGTTCCAGAGCAGTTCGTCCTCATCTTGCTCCAATTAGTCCTTCTGTTACATCTTACAGTTTTCAGCCTGATTCCTTAATCGTTAAGGACAGCTTCCGGGTTGGTCAATTAGAAAGAGTTCCGAAGGCTACGACCACCATGTCTTTGTGTTCCCTCCATACATCCATTTTCGGACCAGCACTACTGTGTGCTTAGGTCGCAACCGTGCTTAGAATTTTAGCCGGAATGGAATGTTATCGTAGTGTACTGTGAAAACATCGTTGAACGCCTCCACAAAAAGTTGGGCACCCATAGCATGATCAGCGAGTCAGATTGGTCCTTGATCACTGAAGTACCTCACTCCCCAGAGTAAGCTCATCTCTTCCACATTTAGTTGTACCCCAGTAAGAGGAGGAGCCGAGTCTCGCATGCATTGCGAATTGAGGCTCTTGGTCTGGGTCTCAACCAGACCCATCCAAGCCTTCCATCCTATGGTTGTCGTTAATTTGGCAATCTCCTTGTCAGGAAAGAGTAAAGCCCTGGCTTCGTCTGTCTGATTCTCGTCCAAGGGCCCGTGCAAAGCAATAGCCATACGACTCCATTCCATTCTATAACAGCTAAGGCTGCTGTTACACCTGCATGGCTTACCCTATAATTTCCATCGCGCCACCCCAAGTCATTGCTAAAGGCCTAGTACACATTCAAATTCCCCCTATTATATCTCACTAAAGTAAAAAGCGCATTCCAAGCAGTGAAATATTGGCGCCGTTTTTTATTCTTTTATCGATTATTGGTGTTTAGTAGAATATCTAAGGTTTTAGGGACGTACTAGACAATCGCGATGAACTGTGGGTTTGCGGAGAACCCCTGAGATGGTCAATGATCCGAGTGTTGAAATGGATTCCGTATGCGTGTATATGCCATAGCACTCTTCGAACAGGCAAAGCCTGCCATGTTTCTCGATGCTGGAAGGATTACTGAGCAGTTGTACTACTGCATATCCGAATTTGGTGTGAATGGTGAAGCCTAAGGTGAGATGTGTGTGTGTGTGTGTGATTCCTAAGTGTCCAAACATATGGGCGCTTTGTACTGTATGTTGCGAACATAGAGATTATATTATATTAGGGCCTAAAATTTTCGCCTTTTAGTGCTTTGAGTCTTTCCCCTTTGACAATATAGTTTACTACACAACTTGATTGGGTTTTTTTACGGACACCATTTTACGGACAAAATTTATATAGAATGTATAGAATAGAATATAGAATCTACTATGGGGTGACTTGTAGAAATTGAAAAGTTTAAGTCGCCTTCCGTCAGAACCAAAGAGACGGACTTTTATGTAATAGAGCTATATAGCCCGACCCCGGTAGCGCTGAAACATAAATCGAAATTTAGGTACCGGGCAGGGAGGGAATTATTCAAAATTTTGCGCCAAGGTACCGACATTAGGTTCGTTGAACTAGAGGTAAGAGCCCTTAAAAAGATTGTGGCCTTGCTCAAGGTAGACTCCAGAGGAATATATAAAAGAAAAGCTGCCATACATTAATCCAACTTTTTGGGAATGAGAATGTTATCTGCCAAGGCTTCCCCTTACATTAAAAAGGCGTATTTAGTCTGAACTCTACACACGATCTCGACAAATATTGTTGTCAGCGGCAGCCCCTTGTTTTCTTTCGCTTAGGGAAAAAGGACCAACTTCTTTTTTTAAGTTTGTGCATTTTGAGCAACAATTGATGGGCAGTAACAAGAAACAGTTTTCGAAGCATTTATGAGAGACTTAACCTCTCGGAACCATCGCAGAGCTCTCCCTCTCAAACATCATTTTCGATATTTGATGGTCTTTAATGGAACTCAGGTAGCAAGCCTGTAGATTGGAGCAGGACATGCAATCAAAAATCTGAAAGCAAAATATTGAGATCTGTTGAAAATTAGCCCTTCCCTGGTAAACAAAAAGTTGCTACCTAAAATCGTTAACTCCAAATCGTTATATTCATGTTATATTCATCAATATAAAGTATAAAGTATGTAGGATGTAAAGTTGAACCCACTCTCGATTCTCCCTAGTCACAAGACATTTCTACCGCTTACTTTTCGTATTTCTTGAAAACACTAAAATCATGGGAATATCACGTTTTCCGACAGCTCATTAAACCCAACTGCTCAATTACCGGTAAGTAGAAAATCCTTCCTCCTGGTTTCTTCAGGGTCGGATATGACAAATGCAGGTTTCTGCCACACTTTAAACAGTCTCAACAAAGCAATGTACGCTTGAGACTGAACAGAACTAGTCAAAAACGCAGAAACTTTCGGTTCAATGTAATACACTGAGGGAATGCAATAGAGCTCTACCTTTGAAATACGGTATACGTATCCTTTACTGGGACAACCAAGTGTTAATGCGTGCGCGAGTTTTGGATATAAGGCAGTTTAGGCAAAGTTTTAGCTTACTCTTTTCCGTATCTATCTATCTACCACTATATAATTGAGTCAGCCTTCGTTGACGTTTGGGTGGGGGGGGGGGGGGGAAACTAGGTAATGCATTGTCCTGGGAGGCAAAAACGCGGAACTACTGCAAGCGGATTGGTTAAAGACCTTCTGAAACTCCTTTGCAAGAAGGTTAGCTTTACCGCGAGCTGAGGAAATAGAGACACCCTCTTCATTCCTTAGATTTGGAATAAAGTTATCCTTTTTCTGTACGGGAGGCAATATACCTATAGAAAGCTCACTTGTCCTTTGAGAAAACGGAATTCTTTTCAGTATAAAGATTGTACCGTGAAATGTTAAATTTCTTTGTTCTGTTTCTTTGCTTTGTTAAATCTTTTTGCTAAAAAATAGACACTCGGCCCAATCTTTATTCAGGGTGGAATGATTAGCCTTGTTACTTAAAGTAGTTTGACGACGCTTCATTCTAGCAAGGTAATCTGGAACGATCTGGCGATTTGGATCAACTAACCTGCTTGGCACGTGACACTATAACATAGTGTAGGGTAAAAAGCTGTGTTTCGTACATTTCTTCGACATCATCTAAAGGTCCACATGTGCCAACCCAGTCAATGATAGTTAGGTGTTCTCTAATTTTGGTATAATCAGCCTTTTTGAAATCTCTTATCCATGCCGAACTAAAGGTCCTTGATCTGTGCTACAAATAATTTTAAAAGTAATTGCAGCGTGGTCACTACTTCCCAGTGGAGGAGCCACAGCTACATCGTGTACCAATTTTGGGGAGTCACATAGCACGAGATCAAGCAAAGAGTTTCTTCTAGTAGGTTTATGCACTGCTTGCTGGAAGCCGTGGATATCAAAGAGATCTTGAAATAATTTGGAGCTTACTCCAGGGTTAGCCGAAGACAGGTCAGGAAGGTTGAAGTCTCCTAAAAGAACACATGGACCACTAAAAATGCAAAAGTCGCTTATGGCCTTAACAAGGTTGACGGACGAACTTGTGTTACAGCTCGGAGCTCTGTAAAGGACAATGAAACGGCAAGGCTATTTCGATATATCACAGATTAAAATTTCATATGCCTCATTGACAGAAGGAGGAACTCTTTACAAGCAGCACGACACCACCACCTTTTTTTCAAGCCTATCGCACCTAACGCCAACGTATTGCTATTGGCTATACATAGGAGGGGCGCGTGTAGCGCAGTCGGAGGAGGCGTGACTGTCGCGTGCACCCGATACCAGGTTTCTGGTTCGGATTTCCCGCCCAGGCCAACCAAGCCTTCCATCCCTCCGGGGTCGGTGAATTGGTACCAGGCTCGTCTGGGAAGGATAAAGCGCTGGCCACCGCAAGTCATTGTATGGCCAAATACGCATTCATGTCGCCTCCACGACATCCCGTAGAAGTAGAATGCGCTGGCGCATCCTAGAAGGGATTGAGTAACGCCGTCCTTTATCCTTTTATCCTTATACATAGGAGAGGGCCTAAATCATTAATAGGTGTAAGCCAAGTCCCAGTTAAGACTACAATATCATAGCAATTTTGACAAAGACTGAAAACCAAAGAATTGCAATTTTCGACAACTGACCTAATATTTGAAAGAAGAGACAAGGTCGGATACGTGCAATCTTAGGAGAACTCATCAGTTTCATTATCTCATCAGAACACGTAATGCACTCCACGGTTAGGTGCGATCACGGCACTATTAGTACCCGAGAATTGGGTAGCACAGATTTATTGTTTATGGTTCGTTACATTTATTTACACTTATTTATTTATTTATTGCAAAGTTTCACCAATTGACCAGTCTGATGTTCTTCTTGAAGCACCTCCTGACCTATTCTGCAGCACATTGGCTTGAGGTGTAATGTGTTTTCGATTTTTCAATTTTCTTCCATTTTTGTAAAGCACATTTTGGATTGAAGAACGGCATAATAGTAACCGGAAATTAGACGACAAACTCTTAGACCTAAGTGAGATTTCTAGAGCTGGAGCAGGGGCTGCACCTTCAAAAATGTATCTTCTTCGTAGCATTTTTAAAAAGACTCATACATGGGCTGCATGTAAAATACCAATTTTTCGACATTCACACGGAAATTCTCCATATATAATACTTACTTACTTTACTTTGATGCTTTGATGGTCCTTTTGTCGGCTGGAGGTCTTCTCAGCGGGGACCACAACTCTTCCAGACCGCTCGATCTCTGGCTGCTTGCATCCAGTGAGGCAGACTCCGTTCTCTGAAAGATCTTGAGAATGAGTCTGCCCATCGCGTTGGCGGTCGTCCCAGTGGTCTCTTATGGTCTCTCGGGAGCCATTCTGTGACACGGAGACTCCATCTATCGTCCTTTCGTCGAAGCAGGTGTCCGGCCTAGCGATATTTGGACTTCTTCATGTACTGCAGCGGATCTGCTAATCGCGACTTCTCCCGTAGCTCCGAGCTTCGTAGGCCTTCTTGCCATTGCTGACGAAGGCTTGTCCTTAGAAGACATCTCTCCAGTGCACGATGCGTAGTTTGCATCGCTCTGGCGATTGTCTTGTTGTCGGGCCAGGTTTCCGTCGCGTAACACATCGCAGGCAGTACAGAGGCGTTGAATATCGAGGCCTTGAGGCCGGCATCCTTGACCTAATCGGTGACTTCGCGAACCGAACTGAAGGCTGTACATGCTGCGCCTCTCCTGCGAGCGATTTCAGGAGCGAGGTTGTTATCCATGTTCAGCTCTCTTCCCAGATAGACGTAGGAGTCGACCTGTTGTAGGGCGACTCCATTTAACCTTACGAGTCCCGTGTCACACCACTGGTTGACCATAAATTGCGTTTTGGACATATTCATGTCCAATCCAATCTTCATACCTGCCACATTGAGCTCGTTCAGCATTTCCTCGACTTCTGCCGTGCTGGTAGAGATGAAAACAATATCGTCGGCGAAGCGAAGGTTGCTGATCCGTTTACCGTCGACAAGGTAGCCTTTATCGTCCCAGTTCAAGTCTTTCATGGCATCCTGAAGTGCCGCTGTGAATAGCTTGGGAGAAATCGTGTCCCCCTGCCGTACTCCTTACCCGATAGGAATTTTAAGCTTTCGATCGAACAACTGGATGGTAGTCGATGTGTTCGAGAAGCATTCGTCGAGAAGTCGGATGTAGGGCGATGGTATATGATGTTGATGTCCACCCCTTCATGTGCCACCTCATCGCGGTAAAGGGGTGAACATCACTTTGTGATGGCTAACGGCACAAACGGTCACGCAGTACGCGACGCTTTGTCGTGTATGGGCGGCTCTCCTGTATCCCTGGCCAGGAACATGTGAGTAACCAGACCACCGCTATGGCTCAAACAACTAAACCCGTGCCCCAGTCCTCCGCGCTCCGGAGGTGGACTTCTACGACGTCGGTTGCATCCACCTCCGGCGAGGGGCCGGAATATTGGCGGAGTTGGATTTCTCGTAAATTTGACAGTGCACCACCTAGTAGACTCTTATAAGATCATCAGTCCGCGAGTAGCTGTTCTTCGTCTGGAAACCAAAGATCAAGGAACCATCTCCATCATAAATGGATATGCTCCAACATCTGCGGCCACAGATGAAGAAAAGGAGGAATTCTACAAGCTGTTCGAAAGGACTGTCAACGACGAGAAGAGCTGCTACAAAGTTGTCGTTGGCAACTCTAACGCCATCGTCGGTACGAATGATCACGACGAATGGAGGCTAGGACCACATGGAACTTGCTCGAGGAACGAAAACGGAGAGCGCCTGATAGACTTCCTATCCGCGTGCCGTCTCTACCATGGCAATTCTATGTTTAAGAAGCCTTCAAACCGACGATGGACCTGGGAAAGCCCAAATGGAGAAACACGTTCGGAGATCGACCATGTTCTTACAAACAGACGCTGGAGTCTGTTCGACGTCTCCGTGCTGCCTTCATTTGACACCGGCTCGGATCACCGTCTTGTCCGTGCGAGGCTGACTCTCAAAAAGAGGATGTTCAAGCGTGACACTCATAAACCGGCACCGGTGAGGATCCCCACATTCAAGTCTGAGGAGTTGGAATATGCAATAAAGTCGTATGATTGGAATCTTCTTGAAGATCCATCGAAAGACTACGACCTTCTCTCCAAAGGACTGTTGAAATGTGCTAGCAGCTCTTGCGGAGCCACATCACCGTCTGCTTCAAGACTTAACGCACATGCGATTAAGCTCTTGGAGCAAAGAAGAGCTGTTAAACTGGATCCTAATGCTTCCCATCTGGAAAAAGTCACCATTTCGAAGGCTTGTCAAATTGCAGTGAAGGAGTCCATTCAGGCCTACAGAAGATTGAAGCTGCTAGAAGCCGCTGGGAAAGGTTCAAGCATAAAGCGCTGCAAACGCGATCTCTGCAATTAGAAGGCAAAAATGTCAGCCCTTGTGGATAAGTATGGAACAACGCAAACGTCTCGAAGAGCGATGGAGGTCATCGTTCAAGAATTCTACACAGATCTATTCCGTTCTTCCAACACTGTCCCGAAATGCTTGATGCCACCAGGTGAGATAGCACCTCCCATTCTGGAATCAGAAGTTGCTCATGCCATCAGAAGGACGAAGCCGGGCACTGCTCCCGGACCGGACGGCATTTCTGCTGATCTCCTTCGTGCGGGTGGCAGTGCCCTCTGCTCACTTTTTGCCAAGCACTTCAACCACTACCTTCGTCTTGGTAGAATTCCGGACTCATGGAAGGAGTCGAAAGCAGTTTTAATCTTCAAAAAAGGTCAGCAGGAGGATATCAACAACTGTCTACCCATCAGTCTTCTCTCGGCTTTGTAAAAGATCTTCACCAAGATACTGCTTAACCGCATTGAGCATACTTGGATGAGTATCAGCCAGTGAAGCAAACAGGGTTTCGCAAGGATTTCTTCTGCATGGACCATATTCAGACTGTCTCACAGCTCATCGAGAGGAGCCGCGAATACCACCTCCCTCCCACTTGTCCTTGTCTTCGTGGATTACCAAAAAGCGTTTGACTCTGTGGAAATCAACGCCGTTTTGAACGCACTTGTGCACGCTGGTATACCATCGCCCTATATATATAATAACCGACGAAAATTGGTTATCGGCTTATTTAGATTAAGCTTATGTTCACTGCTTCACATGTATGTTGATAATGCTTCTTCCTACGAAAAATTCCAAGAGAGCTCTCGCAGAGGACAAAAAAGTAAAGCAAAATCATTGACACGCACGACATGAAATTCAGTGAAAGCGGAGCAATGAGTACCAGAAGTCACGCTTTATCAGATAGTCGGCGGTCAACGTTGCCTTAACGTAGTACTATAATCATCATCTGGTGCTGCACGAAGAACCCCTTCCGAAAAACTTGCGCGGAAAAGGGGCTTTTCTTCCTCTGCTTCGTTTCCTACCCTTTTTCGCATTATTTGTATTTCGCAGCGTATTCTTCGCGTGTTCTATGTCTTTTCAACTCCATTTATGAATATGAAATAAATACCGCAAAAAATGAATTGTTAAAGACTAACTGGTGGTGTAGCAATCGAGCGCAAGAAACGGCGCAAGAAAGAAAGTCCAAAAAATGCGATATGACTGCATAGAAAAGTAGGGAGCACGCAAATAATTTGGTCAAGGAACAAGAATTCCAACAACTCTACAGATATGAGGGCGATATCTACTGCTTTTTTCCACAGGTCCAAGTAAGGATTCCCTTGGAATCGCAACGATTCTGCGAAAACTCATCCAAAACATTTGCCCGAAACGCGTTTACATCAAAAAGCAATAAGATTTTAAAAGTAGTGCGTAAAAAGTAGTTAATGCAATTCAACTGAAATTTTCGTCGTTAAGTTTCGTTAAAAACTTTTGAAGGAAAATTCCGGTGAATCAGGAATCGCTAAACGCACACCCCTTGGGACGGATGCTGGAATGTTTCACCGTATCGCTTGATAAGCTCACGCTATCGATATCATCTCTCCGTTAAATTTTTCATTTCATTTCATTTCATTTCATTTATTGCACAAGTTGTGCGCCTTAAATAAATAAACAACAGTAGACAGAAACAAAAACAGTGCTGCATGTGCATGCTGCAGTCTGAGTGTTTTTCGAACCTTTGATCATAAATATTTAGGAATGGTTTATACGATGTGGATCGTGGCAAATTCATAACCAGTAATTGGAGAGAGAGGGAATATGGAGGCAGTACGAAAAGAGAAGTGACAGAAAAAAAAGCTTTGCGTGTCAATGCTTCTGTGCCGTTGCAATCAAATTGCTGTAAGTCGTTGCCGAATCTCGCCCCTGGTTTGCATCGTAGCTTTGCGGTAGGGTCGAGCACATCCCTCAGCGAGAGCAATCTTAGCACGCTCGCGGTTAAAGCTAATGTTGCTGCAGAGAAAAACTGCAGCTGCATTTACGAGCCAGAGAGCGGCAAGCGGGATTGGGACTACTGGCCCTCCGCGTGGCTCTCACCAAACTGCGGGCATGGTCCCACAACGATAAGAAGGCAAAGGAACAGATTGCGGTGCGGTGCAGCAAAACGGTCGCAGGACATAGGGAGAACATCAAAATGCATTCGAGGCCCGCTATCCATGCAGTCAATTGCCTAGGGTTTCCTCACGCCAACCATCTTAATTAATGAGCTGTCGAAGTGCACAGCACTATGGTGCGCGCGACCGCGAACGTCGGCCTTCATTTTCCTTCTTCGAACTCCCTTCCGGCCAGGCGGGATTGGGCTCAGGTTTCAGATGGAACACAGTGCAGACTCGGGCTGTTTTTTCACGTTTGCTTCTTCGCTTTCTTCTCTCTTCTTCAGGACTTTCTTCAGTTGGCTGGATGGCGTTCTAATGGAATTTCGGATACCGTTGCCTTTAATTACGTTTTAATTAGAGCGCCATAATGAGCAATGTCCTCTTGCTCTTCTCCTCTGTACTGCTGGCGCTTCGCGTCATCTCAGCGTGTACTCAACCCCGTGTCCCAACGTGGACTATGCCCAGTGGAACTCGCGCTTCGTTTTTCGCCGCATTTCGGGTTCGGTGACGAAATTGCCAACGACATTTGTTTCAGATGCAGATGGCGACAGCCGCACTTTGTCCGAATATTCTGCCGTGATGCGCCTGCACGGATGGACAATTGTTTTCGCGAAATTATTCAGAATGTTGGAATGCTGTGCACAGGTACAGCACTGGCTTAAAACGTATGCCGATCGAATTCGCTGCCGCGCGCTCGAGGCAGGGCTATTGTTTGATATTTTGTTTCACTTATTTGACTTTAGATCATCCTAGGGAAAAAAATCTTAAGAAAAACGGGCGAGTTTCTGATGCCCCATCCTCGCTCTACGGAATGGACATCTCCGAGTGCTCCAGCTGCAAGTCTCTAGGTCGTGAACTCATCATGGCCAACAACCTACTACCGTATCTAGCTGGGCAGGAAGCAACGATCAGTTTGAGTAGCCTTCAAGAGCAGACGAAGATCGTCCGGTTGCGTGCTAGGCATTGTTGATACGCCGCGCTATCAGGGATTTCGGCAGTAGTTTCACCGTTAGATTGCTTTGAGTCGTTGATGAATCTGGCCCCAGATCAGGTTTTCGGATAATTCAGGTAACTTATTTTGACCAGAAATCAGATGTCTTATCCGGTTCGGATGTCCGAAGTGGGCTCCGTAGATAAATCAGTTGTTTGCATCATAAGATAATCTTTCTTGATAAAGCTTCTCTTATCTTGATCATCCTATATCTACGGCTTTTCAAAGATGCCATTATTCGTATAATAGTTTCAATCGGGTTCGAAAAAATGACGAATTCGAGTCGGCATCGGATCCAAGGTCTTCAGCATGTGCACCTATCTGCTGTACCTCCTGCGCTAACGTACGTTTCAGAGACCTAGGCCGCCGTACGAAAGCAGGATGAACATAAAGTGAGCAATGAAGAACCGAAAGCAGCCTTCAAGCTTTCGAGCTTGGTCGACTTTTCGTTGTACTGGTTAGTGTATGACGCTGTGGCACGCCTTCTGAAACTAGGTGCCGTCTACACAACGTCGGTGACACGGCATTCTGAATCCGGACGCTGGTTGCGCGACGTCTGTGACATGTCATCGTTGTACGAGCCTCGTTGCATCCCGTATGTGACACGTTTTTTGGATCCGGATACTAGCTGCATGTCTGTTACACGTGTTCTGAATCAGGATACTCATTGCTCAACGCCTGTGACACGTCTTCTCAATCAGTGTGCTCGCTGCACGATCCCATTTATACATCCTTAACTGTGTATCAAAAACGCAGTGATCGGTTGTAAATCTCAACAACTGCTTATGGTCACATTCAACGACACAACCGACTGGTACACGTTTTCGTTGCAGTGTCACCCGCTTTGTAGCATCATTCGATCCCCGACGTGACACACGGATTAACTGTCTTATATATAGTAAAATACTGCACATCTTTCTCCCACATGAAGGTTTGCTCTCGTTCGAGATGATCTCTGTGTCGTACAGTTTTTCTTTCAAAATCCAAGCCACCTAAGTCTTAGAGTCTTCATTGCTTTTTCTACTGGTTTCCTCTTGGACATTCTTCACTACTTTGACAGCCATTCCTCTCTTTTGTCTATCATTGCTGCCCCTTTACAGGGTCGTATTGTCGTATCTAAATTAGTTTTTAAAGTAGATCTAGAGCTTATGCCCTGCCGTTGCATATTGCTTTTTGTAGTTTCCTTCGTAGTTTGCCACCATAAAGTGGCCACCTCTGCAGAAGTTGCTCCCGAGGGAATACTCCATCATAGACTTCTCTACTCCCTATCCTAAACTCTACATCCTCATAGCGGTAAAGTTCTACTTCTGTAAATAGGAACACTCCATACCACCTTCAATTCTTGTAGAACCGACGCTTTGCGATAGATTTATCCTTATACCCTGCCGTTGGATATTCCTTTTTGTAGTCTCCTTCGTAGTTTGCCACCATAAAGTGGCCACCTCTACAGGAGTTGCTCCCGAGGGGACACTCTATCATAGACTTCACTACTCCCCACCACCCTATTCTCTTCATCTTCCTAACAGTAAAGCACTACTTGTGTAAATGGAGGCATAGGGAAACTTAAGACGGTGGAATCCAACGTAGGGTTCTCCTCAGTGAAATGAGTCACATATTCTGGGTATTGTTTCGATAGCGGCTAACTCGTAGCTCATCATTTTGTAACATTGACCGAGGTGATATGTCCATCTCAATGAAGTAGTATCTGGAATCCTTGGAATCGCCGAAGGAGGGAAACCCGGGAAGGTGACGCTCAACGTACAGCAACAATGACGTCCCATTGCTAACATTGGCGGAACGATGGAATGCTAACTGACGCCTTGGACGGGCTTTGGCCCAACCTTTACAGGGCGCGCATTAATTATGGGCCTCAAATAATAGATAATAGTGCCAAATAATAGAAGTGCCGTAGTAAAACAAACTATTCAAAACGGAGAAAAACACATCGCGGTTTTTACTAAGGTCCTCAGCAATCAAAAATTACTATCTTCATTCAAAGTGCTCTACTTTTGCGCGTACGCAGCTCCTCAGATGAGTCACGAAGTGTCACAGGTGGCACGCAGATACATAGTCTTCATCGAGATCATTCCACGCCTTCGTAAGTGCGGCTTTGAGCGATTCCAAGTAATTGTGTCTTGTAGATGAGATCTAGTGCTCTAAAAATGGCCGGACTGAAAAGTCAAGTGGGTTCAGATGTGGAGAATTTGATGGCCATTCTTCGTGGGCGATGAAATGTGGAAGCTCCCGTTGACACCACTGCTGGACGACATTCAACTTGTGCGCAGGAGCCGAGTCTTGATGAAAGCATCATGGCTTGTCTCCGAAGAGAGAACTGAACTCCAAAACTTTTTCCGGGACCAATTTCAAGTAATTTCAAGTGGGAGCGTGTAGCGCTGTCAGAGGAGGCGCCGGTTGTCGTATACACCCGATACCAGGTTCCTGGTCCGGATTTCCCGCCCAGGCCAACCAAGCCTTCCATCCCTCCGGGGTCGGTGAATTGGTGCCAGACTTCTCTGGGAAGGATAAAGAACTGGCTTGTTCATCGGCTGACCACCGTAAGTCATTGTATGGCCAAATACGCATTCAACTGGCCTCCACGACATCCCGTAGAAGTAGAATGCGTGGCGCATCGCAAAGGGGATTGAATAATCCTTTTAATTTCAAGCACATTTCCTCATTGGTCTTCACTCCCCATCGACGAACGTCTGTGGCGTCTTCCCATTTGAAGTTATCGCACCTCATAACAGAGCTCGGATGTGCAGTTTTCCCGGTGGATTTCCTTCTAGAAATGGCCTGCCTCTTATCTGCTGCAAGGATTCGATCGTTTTTTTTGGGTTCACCATGATTTTCTCATCATTGAAAACTATGCTCCGGTGCGTGTCATCTGCAACGCCTTCGTGACTCGTCTGAGAAGCTGCATACGAGCAAGAGGAGGGCACTTTCAATGATGCTTGTAATTTTAGATTGCTAAGGACCTTAATAAAGTTCGCAAAGTTTTTCTTTCGTTTTGAATTGTTTGTGTTACTACAGCACCTCGATTATTTGAGGTAATTAATGCGCACCCTAAAATGAAAGACTGCAAGTTCCCTTAGCGAGGACATCTGCCTCCCGATGCAAACCACAGATGTATTGATCTCCCGCCCCATTAACGTATACTCGATGAACAGGAACTTTGGCGATACAGCCATTGTGCCACAAAGTTGGTTTCAACACATACCATTTCACGTCGAATTGGACACCCTTTCCAAATCAAACTGGACGCTTTTGAAACAAAATTGGACACTTTTCGCGTCAAATTGGACACACTTTCAAGCTAGCTTAAGACTTTTGAAATCAGCGCGAACTCTTCCAGATCAAAATAAGCTTCTTCTGCATTGCACCAAATACTCTCGGAAAAAGCTATAATAATTTTTTATTTAAGGAAAGCTTTATTTAGTATGACTTCTTTGAAGTTTCACTTCACCTATCCAGTTTGTGAGCACTTCGTTTGAAATTTGATAAAATTCTCACTTTTGTAAAGTGGTTTATAGATTTTAAAGAGCAGGGAAGCAGGAATTTTTTGTGTCAAGAGAAGAAATTATGCCATACACTCGCCCAAGACGTCGTCATTTTATTGATAGCAAAATACATGGAGTTTCACATCTGCAAACAATACAATAACAACAACTGTAGAGGCAACACATATTCTCCACGACTGCTGCCTTGTTATGACTGCTGCCTTGTTGTGCTTTAAAACGATATTAATTTGTTATTTTCTCAATAAACAACATTTATAAAATCATTACACTCATTCGGGCGGCTGAACTAAAAAAATCAAAGAAAGTTGTACCACATTTTCCTTGAGCAACACATATTCTAGTAGTCATCTTGAAGAGTCGTAGATTACCCTGTAAGAAGCTCGTTTTGATTTGGAGGACGTTCATTTGATTTCAAAATTTTTAGGATAGCTTAGAAGAGATAAAATTCTAGAGTCAGAGCGTTGCCATCGTCGACCCCTCCCCAAATACGCTCCACTTCGCTTATCATAAAGTGTGAGCAGTGAAAGACATGCATTTTGAAGTGTCTCTCGTTTAGGGCGGACCTCGAGACCAACTATATGCACAACGCACCCAGAGCTCTATAACAACTGAGAGCTTACGTTAAAACTTATTTTGCTACCTCTGGTCCTCACATGAATTAACACATCTAAGCCATATGTTCGCCGAGCAGTTCGGTTGCCGTGTTGATGTTCAAGTGATTCTCTGCTTCTGATTCTTGAACGCCTTTTCTTTATAACGTGGAGTTCATTTATCAACCTGTTATGGCTAGATGGTCAAATCCCTCCATGCAAGGCAGATTTGTTATGAATTCTCATGATGCTGATCCTGAGAAATTTATGATCCGCAAGACTTCTAGGGATGTCGCCTGATGGTCCATAATAAATTAAACTGGCCGAAAAGTCTTGAAACAAAATTTTAAAAACTTCAGGATTTTCTGAAAAAAATCATAAATCCTGGGTCAGTAAGGATCGTGTAGAACGTTACAGAAGCTTTCGCTGTTTGAGTATATAACTGCCCGTGCGCGTCATTTTGGTGACACAAACAAGATCGAAAACGGTTTGCCAAAACAGTTTCGAGTGGTCATCTTCTACGAATGGTGCCGAGGCTCCAACACCGGCACAACGGTATCTAATGCCACCGACGCATTTGGAGAAGGGGCTATAAGCCGCACCACAGTGCATCGTTGGTTCACTCGCTTCGATTCAGGAGATATGAACCTGGAAGACGGAGAGCGCAGTGGACGACCTTCTTCTATCGATAATGATGGGTTGCAGCTCGCTATCAAATCCAATCCAGAAGCAACTATACGGGAACTGGCAACCACCCTCGGCTGCACCCACTCCACCATCGAGCTGCATCTCCAAGACCTCGGCCATCGAAAAGTTCTGACGAGATGGATCCCGATAGGTTGACCGAGGCACATAAGCAGGTGTGAATGAACATATGCCAGTCACTCCTCGCGCAGCAGCAACGAAAGGAGCTTCTGGAGGATCTGTGACTGGAGATGAGAGCAGGACAGTCTACGATAACAGCGCACGTCATGCCGTCTGCCTCCCACGCGACGCAGAACCATCAGTCCGACCGAAGCGAGATCCACACCAACGCAAACCTCGCGTTTAGTGGGATGCGAAAGGGTCAATCTGCCATGAGCTACTGGCTGCGGGTAAGACGTCAAAGCTTCCATATATGTTAGTCAGCTTCAGAAACTGGCTGCGTAATGCGAGAAAAAAGATCTGTTGCGCGACAAACCGCGTCCATACGTTGCATCGACAACCTGTGAGAAGATAGCCGAACTTGGCTGGAGCCCATTCACCGTATCTGGCACCATCGGACTACCATCTTTTTGTACCGCTGAAACATCATTTGAGAGGGAAAAATTTGAAAGTTATGATGACCTCAAAATGGCAGTCGACAACTTCTTCAAGTCGCAATCCGCTGATTTTCTGGACGAAAGGAATCAGCGATTTGTCGAGTAGTTGGGAGAAGGTTATATCGCGCTATGGTGAGTATGCAATCGATTTCTAGTTTGTGTTTAGAAAAATATAGTTGAATAAAAAACGATTTTTTGTTTCAATACTTTTCGGCCAGCCTAACAAATGGTAGGTAAAGCGAAGGGCTGTATGACCTTGTAGTAACTATCACGACCATCCATGGAAGCCCATGCAAGTCTCCCTTTCTGTATCATTACATCGCGCTGGATAGTTCGACAACGAGTTGTGTGCACCACACTATCTTCAATAACTGATACTGTTCTTTTCCCACTACAGTGTGAATCACACTATGGACGTACACCGTGGATCTAGTAATTCTAACTTCTTCATGAGCAAGTAAATGATGTTATTGTTCAATCAAGGTCTGCATAATAAAAAACAATAATTGGTATCCACCGATCTCTTGAAAAAAATTTCAGAAAATTATTTTGCAGCAACTATGACAAGTGTTTCTTGTGAGTCTCTCACTCACACATAATTTTGGAAAGATGAATTTTTATTCACGAAACTTGATGGATCAGACATTGATTTTTGCCGGTATTGGAAAACAGACACTAGTAGTATAGTTGGCAGCAGGAGGTGGGAACTTCCCGTGGTTTTACAAGGTGACGTAATGAGGGTTGTAGGGCACAGTCTGAGGAGCACCGAAATAGTTTTCAAATTTTCGGAAGGATCTGATGATAACAGTAGTGGGAGTATCATCTTCATTCGCCACCAGGTCCATTGGGTTGCTTTTGGCTCGCTCTGTCCAGAAGCAAAAATGAAAATGGGTACAAATGAGTCTAAAACACCGGAATTTATCAAGATCTTAGAAAACATTGATCCGTCTTCAGGTTGCTGTGTTCGGACGAGTAAAAGGCTATTTTAACTGTTTCCTACTGCTCTTCTTGATGCTGAAGAAGTGTGGCGGGAATCTCACTCATTTGGCGAAAGAAGAACGTCGGCTCAATCCGTAACTCATCTCTATTCTGAGTTTCAGACGAAAAGGGCTAAAAGCAATCTGGCAAAACTAAGCGTCAGGTGTAAAAAGATGCCGCTTCTGCTTTCGAACTTTGTTTTTGTTCTTATAGGCCTTCGTTTTAGAGAACGAAGTTCGCGAGAGCAACAGATCCACGCTGGAGCATTAGAGGCGTTCGAGCCCTGCACGTACTGTACACGAAGTTTTGCGGATTTCTACTTTCAGTTGCATACTATATCATTTCCTTTGGCTTTATGCATCAGAATGCTACCGATCTCCAACCTAAATTCTGGATGAATGAACTGATCGGTCGACAATCCCGCGCCTGCTCCATGCGAGCCTCTTTGGTGGTGAAAGTTGAGCCTACCCAGCTTTGTGCAGGTGAGTGGCAAGAGATGCTGACGTTCATGGACAGCTAGTACAGACATTGACGAACACCCATTAGGTAGACCAGCAATTTTTGCAAATACGAATTCATCCAGCAGATGTCAGAACTACCAATTCTAGGGATGTTTATTTTGTGCACTGAGTGTAGCAGTAATTGTTTATTTGTTTATTTTGTGCACTGAGTGTAGCAGTAAAGTTCGAACAAAGAGTTGGAGAAAATTGATTTTTGGTCTATTTTCTTGATTTCCTACCTCTCTTGCGTTCAGCTATAGTCTAGTATTAAGCTACTAAGCGGAATGAAATTGAAGGAGTGTAAGTGACAGGTTTTACGCCTGAAGTATCTCGCGCAATGTTCGTCTTGCGACAAGAACTCTTCACCTTCTACTCACAACGAACAACTAAGTCGTTTCAATCATCCATGTCTAGGTTCTATGCCTCAGTTCAAGCATTTAAGCGAACCATTTTTAGTTACTTGATCATTTTAAGCGCATCGCACTGTGACCACCGACTTTCATAGGTGTAGTCTGAACTTGGAACCTTGATATTATATTCAAACACGTTAACGATAATCCGTGTCATGAAATATGTAACTAACAATAAGTGGAACCTGATCTGACGTTTTGGGCGCCTCGTCACCTTCAAGGATCAGAAGCGATTCGAGCCTCTTCGTTTTATATATATATATATATATATATATGCAACCTGCGCTATCAAGCACCTTACCCATTGTTTCGTTGCGATCAAAACTCTATAACGCCAGGCCGGACTCGAACCCCACACCTCCAGCTTACCGGGCGGGAATGTTTTAATCCATTACACCACCGGCGCTGTTTGATCAAACACAACATCCGCACCTCGTGAGACCCGTTCAAACATCGTTGTCACAGATCACAACCTCGATACTTGCTGCTTGAGCCTTCACCTTACCACCCTTCCTGAATATTTTGTGAAATGGAGGAAGCCATCTCCCCCAATCTCTATGTATTATACTATCCTTGCGTTGTGACCTAGCTTGGTATTAGTAAAACCTGTACCCAACGAGTCATACTCTCCGATCATCGTGAAGGACAAAAATAAAAGAGAAAGTGCGGCAACAATCAATCCCTAACTTCTACGGGTTATCGTTGAGGCGTTTTGAATGCATATTGGGCCTATACACCCTTTCGGTGGCCAGTCGATGGAACCATTCAGTGTACAGTCCTTCCGAGACAGTTCTGGTACCAATCGACCGACCACGGAGCGATGGAAACCTTGGTTGGGTTGAGCGGAAACCGCTGAACTATTGGTTGATTCGGGTGAATGAGAGGGTGGCGCCTCCTCTGACTACGCTACTACGCACTGCCTCAATAATAGTGTAATAAGTATTAGTATTAAGGAGGGCACCTAGGCTACGTTCATTGTCCGTTTACCAGTGTGTGCAAACATGGCGGAATTACACCGTGAAAAAGGGTAAAGAGGGTAAAGAGGTAAAGAGGGTAAAGAATCCAAAAATAGGTCTATAAGGAGTTTTCAAAACACTCAATGCGATTGTCCATTTTTGGATTATTGATACAAAATCGCAACTCTCCGATCGATCCCTTCTAAAGATGACTGCTCCGTTTTCTATACCAAAATCGTGTAGTCAGCTTTACAGTGGCCGTCGTTGTGGTGTTCCATTCTGTGTTTTTGGCAGGACTTGATTTGTTACAATGTTTTTCTTAAGCGATTCAAAAAAGAAATCATAGCGGATAAGAACATACTTACTTTGATAATTTGATGGTCCTTTTGTGGGCTGGATGTCTTCTCAGCGGGGACCACAACTCTTCCAGACCGCTCGATCTCTGGCTGCTTGCATCCAGTGAGGCAGACTCCGCTCTCTGAAAGATCTTCAGAATGAGTCTGCCCATCGCGTTGGCGGTCGTCCCAGTGGTCTCTGGTCTCTCGGGAGCCATTCTGTGACCCGGAGACTCCATCTATCGTCCCTTCGTCGAAGCAGGTGTCCGGCCCAGCGATATTTGGACTTCTTCATGTACTGCAGCGGGTCTGCTAATTGCGACTTCTCCCGTAGCTCTGAGCTTCGTAGGCCTTCTTGCCATTGCTGACGAAGGCTTGTCCTTAGAAGACATCTCTCCAGTGCACGATGCGTGGTTTGCATCGCTCTGGCGATTGCCTTGTTGTCGGGCCAGGTTTCCGTCGCGTAACACATCGCAGGCAGTACAGAGGCGTTGAATATCGAGGCCTTGAGGCCGGCATCCTTGACCTAATCGGTGACTTCGCGAACCGAACTGAAGGCTGTACATGCTGCGCCTCTCCTGCGAGCGATTTCAGGAGCGAGGTCGTTATCCATGTTCAGCTCTCTTCCCAGATAGACGTAGGAGTCGACCTGTTGTAGGGCGACTCCATTTAACCTTACGAGTCCCGTGTCACACCACTGGTTGACCATAAATTGTGTTTTGGGCATATTCATGTCCAATCCAATCTTCATACCTGCCACATTGAGCTCGTTCAGCATTTCCTCGACTTCTGCCCTCCTGGTAGAGGTGAGAACAATATCGTCGGCGAAGCTAAGGCTGCTGATCCGTCGACAAGGTAGCCTTTATCGTCCCAGTTCAAGTCCTTCACGACATCCTGGAGTGCCGCTGTGAATAGCTTGGGAGAAATCATATCTCCCTGCCGTACTCCTTTCCTGATAGGAATTTTAAGCTTTCGATCGAACAACTGGATGGTAGTCGATGTGTTCGAGAAGCATTCGTCGAGAAGTCGGATGTAGGGCGATGGTATACTAGCGTGCACAAACGCGTTCAGAATGGCGTTGATTTCCACAGAACGGTAATCCACGAAGACAAGGACAAGTGGGAGGTGGTATTCGCGGCTCCTCTCGATGAACTGTGAGACAGTCTGAATATGGTCCATGCAAGAGAAATCCTTGCGGAACCCAGCTTGCTCCACTGGCTGATATTCATCCAAGCAACGCTCCATGCGGTTAAGCAGTATCTTGGTGAAGATCTTGTACACAACCAAGAGAAGACTGATGGGTCGATAGTTGTTGATATCCTCCTGCTAACCTTTTTTGAAGATTAAAACTGTTTTAAACTGATTAAACTGACTCCTTCCATGAGTCCGGAATACTACCAAGTCAAAGGTAGTGGTTGAAGTGCTTGGCAAGAAGTGAGCAGACGGCACTGCCACATGCACGAACGAGATCAGCAGAAATGCCGTCCGGTCCGGAGCAGTGCCTGGCTTCATCCTTCTAATGGCATGAGCAGCTTCTGATTCCAGAACGGGAGGTACTTCCTCAGCTGGTAGCATCAAGCATTTCGGGACAGTGCTGGAAGAACGAAACAGATCTGTGTAGAATTCTTGAACGGTGGTCTCCATCGCTCTTAGAGACGTTTGCGATGTTCCATCCTTATCCACAAGGGCTGACATTATTGCCTTCTAATCGCAGAGATCTCGTTTGCAGCGCTTTATGCTTGAACCTTTCCCAGCGGCTCTAACAGCTTCAATCTTCTGTAGGCTTGAATGGACTCCTTCAATGCAATTCGCAATTCGACAGGCCTTCGAGATGGAGACTTTTTCTAGATGGGAAGCCTTAAGATCCAGCTGAGCACAGTTTAACAGCTCTTCTTTACTCAAATGTGCGTTGAGTCTTGAAGCAGACGGTGATGTGGTTTCGCGAGAGCTGCTAGCACATTTCAACAGTCTTTTGGAGAGAAGGTCGTAGTCTTCCGATGGATCTTCAAGAAGATTCCAATCATACGACTTTATTGCATATTCCAACTCCACAGACTTGAATGTGGGGATCCTCACCGGTGCCGGTTTATGAGTGTCACGCTTGAACATCCTCTTTTGAGAGTCAGCATCGCACGGACGAGACGGTGATCCGAGTCGGTGTCAGATGAATGCAGCACGGAGACGTCAAACAGACTCCAGCGTCTGTTTCTAAGAACATGGTCGATCTCCGAACGTGTTTCTCCATTTGGGCTTTTCCAGGTCCATCCTCGGTTTGAAGGCTTCTTAAACATAGAATTGCTATGGTAGAGACGGCACGTGGATAGGAAGTCTATCAGGCGCTCTCCGTTTTCGTTCCTTGAGGAAGTTCCATGTATTCCTAGCCTCCATTCGTCGTGATCATTCGTACCGACGATAACGTTAAAGTCACCAACGACAACTTTGTAGCAGCTCTTCTCGTCGTTGACAGTCCTTTCGAACAGCTTGTAGAATTCCTCCTTTTCTTCGTCTGTGGCCGCAGATGTTGGAGCACATCCATTTATGATGGAGATGGTTCCTTGATCTTTGGTTTCCAGACGAAGAACAGCTACTCGCGGACTGATGATCTTCTAAGAGTCTACTAGGTGGTGCACTGTCGAATTGACGAGAAATCCAACTCCGCCAATATTCTTTCTGTCCACCTTTGCTCCGATAATGAGAAGCTCGTTATGGTCGGTCCTTCTTATGGTTTCCGTTCTGCCTTTCGTTTCCTGCAGGACGATAACGTCGTATTTGATGTTGCGGCTTCTGTAAAGCAGTGTCCGAAGATCCTGCTCAGATGCGATCGAACGACAGTTAAGTGCAGACGAATAAGTAGTTTCCGTGTCGTGGTGGGAGGGAGTTTCCAGCAGTTCGATTCCAATGACGTCCTGATAGTTTAACACCGAGATTAGATGGCCCCTCGCCGGAGGTGGATGCAACCGACGTCGTAGAAGTCCACCTCCGGCGCGCGGAGGACTGGGGCGCGGGTTTAGTTGTTTGAGCCATAGCTGTGGTCTGGTTACTCACATGTTCCTGACCAGGGATACAGGAGAGCCGCCCATACACGACAAAGCGTCGCGTACTGCGTGGCCATTTGTGCCGTTAGGCATCACTAAGTGATGTTCACCCCTTCACCGTGATGAGGTGACACATTAAGGGGATATGCGGATAACAAAATAAGTGATAAAGTGATCAGCTGTTAGCTCTCCGAAAACGTCGAAGTGGTCGAGTCTTAAATAAACAGTCTGTGACAGCTACATCTAAGAAACCCTCAGCATAGACAGCATATAGTTCTGTGTTTCTTTCCAATATGTTTGTCCCTTGATTTTTCCGTTACATTGGCAGTAGCTGATGCTTATAGAATCTCTCTCTGGTTTTAGCAACCAGCAAAGAATACTTGACGCATAGAGCGGATTCGTAGGATCCCGCCCCTAATGCCTTGATTCTTGCGTTATCACTGCACTGATTCATGATGCATGTTCCGACCAGTACGACCAGGCTTTTCATCACTCTAACGTTGGTGACACACTTTCCTGGAAGGCTAAAACACCGTCTGCCTCTCTGTTCAACCAGTGCAAAGTTAATTTGCCTTATGATAAGGTTTGAGGATAATGGACGGCGTTAGACAATATATTTGTGGGAAGCGCCACGCATTCTACTTCTACAGCATATCGTAGAGGGTTATTGAGTGCATATTTGGCTTATACAACGATCTGAGCGTGAGCAGCCGATGAACAAGCCAGCGTTTCCTTCCCAGACAAGTCTGGAACCATCCCTGACTCAGGAGGGATGGAAGGCTTTGTTGGCCTTAGCGGGAATTCCCAACAAGGAACCTGCAATCGAGCGCATGCAACAGCTGGCGCCTCCTCCGACCGCGCTATCAGGCGTCTTACTCTAATACATACTGGAATGCGGGGTGCATCTCAAAAGAGGATCGATGAGTGTGTGAGAAGTGAGAAACAAGAATGATATGTCACTTATTTTATTCTTTTAACAAATCTGCAAAGTTATTTGCTGGTATTCCATATTTCACTCTCCATGAACCATGGCATGTTTGATGTTGCAATAGACGAGCAGTTTGTTCAGCGCAGCCGTTTTTGCAACTCTTTATTGCGGCCTACGTTTCGGTGTAGTCGCCTTCTTCAGAGCACGGAAAAGTCTAAATCATTTGAGAAACTTCCCTCCCAAATGTCATTTCGTTCTGCAAGAACCCATCCAAAAAGCTAAGAGACTACAAAAACGAGAAGTCGAAAGCGTTTGGGAGGGTAGCTTCTCAAATGACTTTGACTTTTCCAGGCTCTGAAGAAGGCTACAACGCCGAAACGTAAGCCGCAACGAAGTGTTGCACTAATCTTGACTACGCTGAACAAACTACTCGTCTATTTGCTGTTATGAATTTGAGAAAAGAGTGAGATCACGGTGCCGTCAGTGGAACTTGAAAGTAATCCGTTTACTGTTTACCGACTTAGTTCAATATTAAAAAATAAAAGAGCAAAATTAATATAAAACGAAACGAAATAAAATAAATGGTGACTGTCCCGATCACTAATCTAGCCGAAATCATTCTCAATTCAAGGCAAGGCAGAAGGCATTGTGTTAGCAGTTGAATTTTGTATTAAATGCCATGTTTCCAAACACTGACCTCTTCACTTTTCACGTTTCTGCATCTACATGTTATCATGGTGGCAACCATGATGCGTATTTGACGCCCATTCGCCTTCTGAATGACTTGCGGTGGCCTGCCTGGCTGTAGTCAAGCCGGTGTTCTGTCCATCTCAGACAAATTTGAAACTCGCTCGTCGAGTCCAGAAAGATGGAATGTAAGGCTTTGTTCGCTTGGGCGAGAAACCCGAACCAAGAACCTTGAATCCTCGGTGCCCCAGGCCAAGCCATTGTCAAGTGGTTGCGATTGGCTTAAACAGCTCCATCGAACCTACGCATTCATGTGCCGTCGGTGTTGATGGAATGGCGAGCTGACAAGTCGTTCGAGCTGTCATCGTATCCGTCTCGAGCACATCAATCTCTGCCGAGCGCCTTCTCATTCGCCGCCTAAAGACATGGTCGTCCTGGCGGAAATGCGAGTACAGCCTTAACCTCATTCTATTCGACGCCCTGTTTAACTCTCGTGAAGGAATGTCGGTCGAAGTCTGCAGAACATAAGTACATACGTAGCTGGCTTTCGTTCTCGCTGTCGCCTATTCCATGCCATAATAGTTTTCTTTCAAACACGTTTTAGTCATTTTTTAAATGTCGGCCTCGTTCCAAAAAGTAGGCGTCGCGCATGGCCTGGTCTTGACTCTTTTTGACCACGGGCTCGATGCTTCTGCCTTCCCAGCAGCCACGCTATAGAGGATGCGTAATAGAGGTGGTTTTTCGAGAGGTAAACCTTATCATGTCATATCTACAATACCGGCCTTATCTTTTGGTCTTTGGGCGGAAAAAGCGAAAACAACCGCCTTTTCCGCCGCTTCTCTGTAGTGCTCTTCAAATTGAGCGCATTGCAAATTGAAGCACATATTCGTGATCAGCACCGAGCTCTCCTTCCGATGAGCTACAAATCGCCTAGCGAGCGCCTGAAAAATAGTTCAGTGACCTAATTTCTGCCTGGCGCGGCTGACCCCTTCCCTCGCGGGAGATAATTACATCCACAGCTCCTAAGTAGCTAATGAAGCAGGAGATTCGGCCTATTATAACCTATTTTCTACCTTATATATAGTAATACATAGTTCTCTGGATTCCCTCGCTCACCGAGATCACAACGATATAATTTTTCAAATGATCTGATTGTTTAAGTGCCATTAATTTTAGAAAATGTCTTCACTTTAGAGGACTCTAACTCTGGAATATCAAGTTTGTGAGCTCTTATATTTGTTTGTTCTGTGAAATGTAATGGCTAAAATCAAGCCGCGGAGTTGGAACCTTTAGGGTTGAAATCTGCAGCAATTATGTGCTGGCAAAGTTGCCAACATGGCCCTTCTTTGTGATTATCCGCGCACTTTTCCCATGGTAAAAGCGACTACAAAAGCGTTTCTTTGAAGGAAGAAGCATAACGATTTGGGGGCCTATGAAACCTCCTTATAGACTTCCACAGGTAAGATTTCGACCAAGCTAGAAGACATTTCAGTCACTCGGTTACGAAGCAAACTCACTCCAAATGTGAATTGAGTGAAATTGAAAAATTTCAAAAATGGGAAAATTACCCACGAGTGCATTCACCAATTAAATCTGACTCGAACAGTGGTTCAGTTTCCATTTTGCGTTCATTTGCACAAGGATTATCACGAATCGAATGCCTAATAGCCCGGTCGGGACTCAAATTAGATGCGGAGTCAGTCCCGTGGCCTGCCCTTGTGACCCGCGCGCCGTCTGAGGACGCCGTATATCGCCTAAGCGGAGTCTTCACACCTCTGATGTTGCGGTGTATCATTGTTTCTACCAAACACCGCAGAGGTCGTGTGGTCCACGGTCGAGCTTTGACCATATTTCGACATTCTTCTCTCTTTTATTTCTTTTGTTGCACAATTTTACCAGTGCTTTATGCAGTTTTATTCGTTTTACTTCCATTTCAATTATTTTTTTTTACATAGGTTAAAATTTCTTTTATTTTTTTTAGTTTGAATTTTTGGGCGCAGGAAGCGGAAAGCGGAAAGCGGAAACAGAGTGCGTGGCGCATCCCAGAAGACTTTAAGTTCTAGTACTGATCGTCGACCTTCTCGTAAGCACCGATTAGAACTTTATCCTCATTCTTTTTTGTTTTCTGTAATACCTGTTCAAGTATAATAGAATGCGTGGCGCAACCCACAAAGGCACCTAGTGACGGTGACTTTTATTCTTTATCCTTTATCGAGCCATTCCCGTGATGGCAGACAACACCCCTTCCTTTGGTACTTTTAGGTAAAGTTGATCGTGTTTACCACAGCTCCTCACTTACCCATATCTACCGTAACCTAACAATATCACCCGAACTCTTATAAACAGCCCACAGATTCATAGTCAGCATGCCAGATCTACTTGCCAGACAACTCGTGCCTAGCTTTCGAAGCTTGTTCGGGTATGCTCTCACACCACCTTTCTTCACGCCTACCGTGACGTTCTGTAATCTGTCAATGTTTCAAAACTCGAACACGGCTTTGTGGCCAGGGCCTTAAAGAATTTCCTTAACGCTGTCTGAGAGCAAATCAAATAATTCAATGACCTCTGGAGCGGTGATGCATGCGGAGATTGTTGTTGAGCAGTCTGATGAGGGCCTTCTTAACGTTATTGAATTGCTCATTCAGACACACTACGCAGCTTAGAGTGGCGCCTGAGTCCTAGCATTAAGTTTAAATGAGCCGTTTTATGCCACGTCCAGGAGCACTCCAAGGTCTTCATTTCCTATACTCACCATCAGTACCAGTATGGGCGCTTGGAGCGCAGTCGGAAAAGTGGAGTGCCGGCTGTTGCGTGCAACCGATTCCAGGTACCTGGTTGGGTCTCTCGCCAAGCCAAGCAAGTCTTCCATCTTTCCGGGGTCGGTGAATCGGTGTCACACTTGTCTGAGAAGGATAGAACACTGGCTTGTCAAGTGGTGGCCAGCGCAAATCACCGTATTAGTCAAATAGGCCTTTAAAGTGTCTCCACGACATTCCGTTGAAGTAGAATGCGTGGCGCATTCCATTGCTTTGTCCTTTATCATTTATCCGGTACTAGTCATCATCTACACAAATGTGTTCACACCTGTTCGGTTTTTTCCACTTTGTTATGGTAGTCGCTCCTTGCGTTGAATGTGCATGCAACCTGGCTCCTCAAATCCACGCAGATTTGGTTTCCACGTGTTCCAAGAATTGGAAAACCCTACCCTTTAACAGTCACAGTGTTCGTACATTGTGCGAAAATTATTGAAAATTAGGAAGCTTGTTTTGCTCTGCAATTACATAGGTTGCCTTCTTCAATTAAGCGTTACGGTAGTCCTGCAATGTCAGACTGCTACAAATTAATTTTGACACCTGGTCTGATGTGGAACCTGGTGCGATATCCTAACTCCATTCTTCAGAATGGAGGTTATATGCCATTGCTCTTTCTGCCTTTCTGCTCTCGCAACTGGGAGTTCCTAGAGCTTCAGTTCCAGCGAACCGGTGACTAGAATAGTGCTGCTGAAATCAGTTTCGAAGAGAAATTTCGGGCTATTGAGCGCATATCGATGTCACCAGATTTCTGTAAGCAGAGCTTCCTTATAACCCGTATGATTTTTTAGTTGTTGAATTCGACGATGTAGTCGTGAGTTCTCGTCAGACCGTAGGGCCTAGACTTTTAGGTTCACTTTATAGAAAATAGTTTGAAACAGCTTCAATAACTAGTGAGAGAATGAGACGAAAGGAGAGCGAGGCAACAGGACTAACCTTGTGGATCCAGCCGAAAGGCCGCTAGGTGATCCTCGGGTAGAAACATACATGGGTGTTTGGGAATCTGCCTTCTGGTCACCCTCTCAGCGGTCGTCTGGCTGGTGCCTTTCGGGGTCAAGCCGACCGAAGGCAATTCAATGCACTTCCAGGTTCTTGCACGCAGCGATGTCGACCAGGGGTGCACACAAAATTTTGTGCGTTAAATTTTTTAAGGGAAATTTTTCGTTAAATTTCGTTAAAAATCACCATTAGCTGCAAACCATTATTTCAAGTGGAAAAAAACAAGGAAAACCTTATACGTTTCAACTTCAAGAGGTCCAGTTCAAGTTCAAGGAAGAGTGTAAGACTGCAATGTAAAATAAACAGTTCAACATCAACAAACGCAGAAAAATAAACAAGCCTTCAGCAACAAGCTATCTACAGGGTGTGGAATAGGAATAGGTATGGAATTATCATTCAAGATGATTACCGTCCATGCATCTTAAGCTGTGTGATCAGGCAGAACCCGGACCTTCCCCTTTCCTAATTCTTTGCGAACCGCTTTGTGTGCCTGTTCTAATACAATCTCGATGCGGGCACCGCCCATTAAGTACAGAAAGAATTAATAAAATACAATTAAAGCCTACCAGTGGAATGTTAACGCGTTGTCGAACGCACGATTTTCGCGTGCCTGATGCGTGGGCCCAATCGATTTCTTTGAAACCTCGGGGCCGTGACACGACATCGACACCGGCGACGGCATCGTGTCACACGGTCCGCGGCCGAAAGCGTGTGACACGTTGTCAACGTGCTAACGTTCAAGGAAAGAAGCTTTATTAATTTTTGTTATTAGCGTTTTTCTAGAACCGTTTAAAGTGCGTCCAGCAGCCGAAAACATTCTCTCCATCTCGACTGTTCCAGGGGACGAGCGAAAGTGTTCTGGGATACGCAGCGCCAATTGGGTGTAGGCAGATCTTGCGATGAGGGTAGACCAGTATCTTTGTGGATTCGTTGACGTGCTTGGGTGTTCGGCGAAGAAATTTCTAGCTCCAAAATGCATTAAAGGATTAGAATAAAGGACGACTTTACTCAGACCCTTTTAGGATGCGCCATGCATTCTATTTGTACGAGATGTCGTGTAAGTAGTTCGTATGCGTAAATGGCCATAAAATGACTTGCGGTGGCCAGCCGCTGAACAAGTTAGTGCTTTGTCTTTCCCAGACAAATTTGGTTCCAATTCACCGACCCCAGAGGGATGGAAGGCATGGCTGGCCTGGGGGGAAATCCGAACCTGAAACCTGGTATCAGGTGCACGCGACAGCCGGCACCTTCTCCGACTGCGCTACACGCGCTGCCAAAATGTATAATTTCCAAACATTCAAAACAAATCCACGAAAACATCAAAATATTCTTGCTGATTTTAAAAGTTATTAAGGAACAGCCCTAATGATGAGGGATGAGACCTGCAACATTAGTGAAAACTAAGGTAAATGTGATAAACTCACTGGGAAAAAGTCCGTTAAAAATTCCGTTAAATTTCCAAAAATTTCCGTTAAGTCGTTAAACCAGATTTTACCGAAAAATGTCGTTAATTCGTTAAATTCGTTAAACCCTTAACCGTTAAATGTGCACCCCTGATGTCGATCTCGCCTGCCAGAATCGTCATCATCTCTCACCCTGAAAACTTGAAATGACCCTTAAACGAGTCATTTATACAATTTCACTCGACATTTCCACGGTCTGAAGGAAGCGGTTGCACCGGAACAACAACCGTATAGGGTGTACTCAAAATCTTAGTCCCCTTGCTCGACGAAAATTCACGTACCAAGACTCAGCGACAGTCGAACATCTTTGTTTGAAGAATGCGATATTTTTCGATGATGAAGACGACTCCGCATCTGGCGGAGCAAGCAGGAACTGGCGGTGAGTAAGGCCTTTTTATGTTCAATTTGCATAGCGGGTAATAAGATATGAACGTGCGTCGAAGCGCCTTGATTATAGCGGACTTGTCCGAGGGAGGCGATCACCTTTCGACTTTGTGCCAACAAGTCTTTCAATAGTTGTGCTTGCTTGTTGTGTTCGTGCCTTCGCGGAGTGGAATGTCCGGCGCGTTCCAGGAAAGGCTAGTTAATACCTAGCTTTATCGTTGTTCCTCTATGGCTGTTCAATGAGAAGGGTTGGGTATGCGTGAAAGGCATGGGAAGCAGAAATCCTATCATTTCCTTAAATTCAAAAATTGAATTAATAGACCAGTTAAATAATTGTTACCGTCGAGCACCCTGCGTAGAGGTTCTTAGTTCGGGCCTGCATCGGCCGGTTTACTAAGAAACAATTACCGCAGAGAAACGAGCTTTGCCCCTGTGCTCATCGTTAGATGCCCTCCAACACCATGTATGTTGGTCCAACGAGTAAAAGAAATAAAAGAGAGAAGAAT
Source organism: Heligmosomoides polygyrus bakeri (assembly GCA_947359475.1). NCBI lineage: Eukaryota > Metazoa > Nematoda > Chromadorea > Rhabditida > Heligmosomidae > Heligmosomoides > Heligmosomoides polygyrus. Next base: position 84,171,052 of record OX375866.1, on the reverse strand, counting down.
GTCGAAATATGGTCAAAGCTCGACCGTGGACCACACGACCTCTGCGGTGTTTGGTAGAAACAATGATACACCGCAACATCAGAGGTGTGAAGACTCCGCTTAAGCCCCTTTCATACTCGTCCCAGGGGCGGCGGCGGCGGCGGCGGCCCAATGGTTTAGCATAGGAAGGCGGCGGCGATGACGTGCCCGAGCGGCGGCCACGGCGGTGGAGGGGTTTTCATACTGGCAGCGGCGACGTCGCCGCGGCCACGCCCCGCCACGCCCCTGGCGGCGCCGCCGCCGGGGCCGCTGCCCGAGATGGCTGGGGCCATTTCGGGCGGCGGCCACGAGGGGCAGCGAGAGCGGCGGCACATCGAGACGTGGAGTGTGCTGTCCTGTGTGCGCGCTGCGGACAACGCTCAAGTCAGGCGTGTCCTAGGCGGCGAGAACGGACACCGCCCCTCCACCTGCCGCTGAAGCGGCGGCGGCCGCCGCCCCTCGGACGAGTATGAAAGGGGCTTTAGGCGATATACGGCGTCCTCAGACGGCGCGCGGGTCACAAGGGCAGGCCACGGGACTGACTCCGCATCTAATTTGAGTCCCGACCGGGCTATTAGGCATTCGATTCGTGATAATCCTTGTGCAAATGAACGCAAAATGGAAACTGAACCACTGTTCGAGTCAGATTTAATTGGTGAATGCACTCGTGGGTAATTTTCCCATTTTTGAAATTTTTCAATTTCACTCAATTCACATTTGGAGTGAGTTTGCTTCGTAACCGAGTGACTGAAATGTCTTCTAGCTTGGTCGAAATCTTACCTGTGGAAGTCTATAAGGAGGTTTCATAGGCCCCCAAATCGTTATGCTTCTTCCTTCAAAGAAACGCTTCTGTGGTCGCTTTTACCATGGGAAAAGTGCGCGGATAATCACAAAGAAGGGCCATGTTGGCAACTTTGCCAGCACATAATTGCTGCAGATTTCAACCCTAAAGGTTCCAACTCCGCGGCTTGATTTCAGCCATTACGTTTCACAGAACAAACAAATATAAGAGCTCACAAACTTGATATTCCAGAGTTAGAGTCCTCTAAAGTGAAGACATTTTCTAAAATTAATGGCACTTAAACAATCAGATCATTTGAAAAATTATATCGTTGTGATCTCGGTGAGCGAGGGAATCCAGAGAACTATGTATTACTATATATAAGGTAGAAAATAGGTTATAATAGGCCGAATCTCCTGCTTCATTAGCTACTTAGGAGCTGTGGATGTAATTATCTCCCGCGAGGGAAGGGGTCAGCCGCGCCAGGCAGAAATTAGGTCACTGAACTATTTTTCAGGCGCTCGCTAGGCGATTTGTAGCTCATCGGAAGTAGAGCTCGGTGCTGATCACGAATATGTGCTTCATTTTGCAATGCGCTCAATTTGAAGAGCACTACAGAGAAGCGGCGGAAAAGGCGGTTGTTTTCGCTTTTTCCGCCCAAAGACCAAAAGATAAGGCCGGTATTGTAATATTGACTTGAACTTTCACATAGTGCTAGATTGCCACCGTTTTCAAATCTCAGGATCCTTGGATTTTTAGTCATTCATTGACGCTACTTTCTGTGAACCACTTGCTTTTCAACTCAATTTCGCTGGGTTTAGACCTTAGGTGGAAGCGAATTTTTGTTAAAGCAGAATTTCGAAGATGGAAAACGAGTCCTGCTCATCATTCACCAAAAAAGAAAGAAAGAAAGAAAAACCCTGGGAAGCTTGGAGCCAGGATCTTGGCCAATATACAACTCTAGCGTCCGTCTCTGAAACTCCTTTCTAACATAGTGTTTATGTCTACAGTTGTACTTTTAAGAAATTTTCGGACGAACGAATTAATGAACTCATTTATTCGATGTCGAAAAATTTCGAGCGAATGAACGAACGGATTTATTCCTTCTTCAATTTTTTTGAATGACCGAGAATCGAATAAACCGTATTTTTTGTTTATTGGAATATTCGAATAGTTGAACATCTTGATCGAATCTTCTTTGTGCTTGAAGATTTAAAGTCTATTCGATATTCGAACAAAATTGCTCGATTCTTGAAAAAGGTTTAAATATTCGATTTTCGAATAATAATGGAATCTCCCTTTCGGTGTTGGAATCGAGCGCATAATCGAGATTCTTGATATTCGTACGATCACAACTATGTATGTTTGTATCCCATCCTGTTGTTTTTTACTACGTTTAAATTCTTTAATTCTTTGCGTTGGAGGGATCAGACTGCATGAGACAACAGAATTCTGAGGCAGTACTACATGGTGGCTTAATTAGCAGGTAGTTCTGTACTGGTCTGGCTATGTTTGGTTTTTCTGGTTTTCCACGATGAAGTAAACATGGAAGGCTTAACATAGTCAGTATCCCAATGCTAGTTAAACTGCTCGCTTGTTCCAATAGGTGGTGGATAAGTCTTCACGTGCTACCGGAACATGAAGGAATGGCGTAGTAGTTCGTCACTCTTCACTCCCTCAAGGTTTCTGCTCTGCTACTTGTCGTCTACACGTATTCCATGAAGAGGTTTTTATTGAAAGTTCTGAACTTGAAATCAACAGCGAAAGGGCAGGTAGCGAACAGACCAGCGCGCGTCGAAGATCTAAGAGAATGCGAGAAATATCGAGGTATCACGCCAATAGGGACGGTTTACTTTGAAGCATATTGTAGATCCATCTCAAATGCTGTGTTATAATAGAAACAACCTTGAGACGCAGAAATAAGTGAATTTAGAAAAATTGGATGACTTTAAATAGAGTTAGATCGACTATTCTTTCTGACCCCGTCTCGTGAGTGAAGGAGTCATTTTCAAAAATAACTGCTGACGAAAAATCCACTTGTTGAGTACTATCATTGTCTTCCTTTATACATATTCAAAGGGAAGAACTTACACATAGGTTACAAAGCGCTTAATTTTTATTCACGTAGCAAGAGCGATGTTTTTGGTAATTTATTTTTTTTCACATGTAAAGGTTAACTATCATTAGTAAAGGCAGATCAACTGCGTCCTTTTCAACATTCAGAACAGTAAAGCACTGTGATCGCAGCTTGGAACAACGCAGTTTTTTCGAGAGTGTCACTGAATCGTTGAAAGTTGTTGGGTAGACAGAGTTATGCAGGCTGAAATACAACAATGAACTCCGCCAGCGAACAAATGTGAATACCAGCATTTCTACATCTACTCACCGTCAATACGCCAAGCTCATGCACTAACTCATCAGAGAAAGATTTCTGGAGGCGTTCCAGAATCCTGCCAATGTAGTTGTTGAAGATTAATGGAAGCGACAGCGAACCATTGTGGATTAAACACAGCATTGTTAGACGGAAGTCCTGGGTGGACTTAGGTATTGAGCCAAGCTCAAGTTGGCCAAAAACCACATTTTCGAACAATTGTTATTTCTAGCACTATCTACATTTTATACAGGGCGACACGCTAGCGAAACAACAATAGTGGTGGTGGTGTAGTGGCGTAGAGCATTCTCGCCTGGTCAGCAGGAGGTGCGGGTTCAGTCTCGCCTGGCGCTAGAGTTTTGATCGCAACAAAACATCGTTGTAGCAGCAAACTACATCAGTACCGGCCACTTGAGACTTGAAAGAAATGAGCAGAAACTACTGTAGGTTTTCGAAACGTTCTCCGTTAGCAGAAATGCAAGCACGAAGAGGACGATTGACCGAAGTGCTGGTTGACCGCAGGTCCCTTTAATAAGCCCGGGATGCATCGATTTCATCCAGGACTCATTGGAGGGAGGCTTTGAGAGAGTCTAGGCTTTAGCGAGATCTTTCGTTAATCTTGGACTCCAAGTATACCCAGTCTGAAAAGTCCAAGGGGTGCAAGTCGGACGAATTCAATGTCCTGAGGTCCTTGCCCCAGTACTCCGGACAATGGGCATAGCAGAATTCAGAAAGTGTCGATTTCATAGCATGGGATAGGGCCCGGTCTTTTTGAAGAATCACCTGGCTGTCGTTGAAGCCTGACTTCATCCGCGGCAGCAAAACCTTCTTGAGAACTCCATTCTGGTAGAGCTTCACGTCGGAATGAAATCAACGTGAGCCACCTGCGGTCCATCTGCGCTTCGGTCGATCGTCTCTTTTGTGCTTGAATTTCCGCTAATGGAGGACATTTCGAAGAACTGAAGAGTTTCGCTAGCTTGTTGCCTTGGACAATAAACAGTGCTTTAAAATGATTCTCTCCACCTCAGTAAACGAACAGCGTCGTTGATTCTTTCAGGTTTCAGACTGTGTTAGACGCGTGATATATGTATGCTCCAATTTGCAACTTTTTCGATTTGGATGCCTCTTCTCGACTGTCTGAAGGGCCCTACGAATCTACAAAGAAGCTCTATATGTATGGTACACGGAAGTGAGGTTGGCAGTTGGAAAGCGCGAGTTTTCACAACTACATACCTCTCTAGGCTATGGTGGTATTCTTGAAAGATTTCGAGCTTTGCGTTTCTGCTCTCTTGAGGCCGACTGGATTCACAATTGGTAAGATAAAGGGCGTAATGGTAATGGAACAGTTTACCAACAGAGGATAGTGGGCAGAGAGCAGGTTTGATTTTCACGATACGATGTAATTCAGTTAATGTGTAATTCTACCACACCATTTATCCACCTCCATGCTCTTGTGAATTCCAAGTAGTGCTTCAACCTCTACCCTCCACCCAAATAACCCTGTCGTTCATGAATCCTTCCTCTGCACTCAATCTCACAGAAAAATAATGAGATTATCTGGCTAGACAGGCGACGTTATTAATAACGGCGTGAAGGTTATATCACTTCATTCCACCTTGAAGTGGAAAGAGTGCAAGTAGTTGATATCAGAAGCAAAACAGCATTGCAAAACCTGAAGCGTAATCTCTGATCAGCCCATTCATCTAGTTCCTTATGTGCCACCTTCGCCACTTAATAAGCCATTACTTTTGAATCAGGTCATTCCCACAGAGTAAGATGAAATAGCCATTACCTATGAGGAGACAGGTGGTTCTTGGAGACTAATGCCCGGAACCACTCCGCCTGAAGGGAAGTGGCAAGTGCAGCTCCTTAGCACGAACGTCATACCTATGTCCATAAGTATTGCCGGTGACTTCCGTCAATTTTCGGTCGCCGTTCAGGTGATTTGTTCTTAACGTTCTTATACTAATCGGTCCATCAAAGCGGAATTCCACCTCGTTTCGTCCATCCCCATCCCAGTTTCACAAAAACGCCCAAATGCTTTTAGGCTGCTAGGGGCGCAGAGCTGTCTTCGCAGCATATGCTCACGTCCATCAACATTTGTTAGTTGCCTTGCCAGTTTTAACTTTTTACGAGTATATTTCGATTTGTAGGCACCTCTTTAAAGGGTCAAACTTTAAAATAGCGAAGCGATGAATAATAAATGAAGACCGTTTATATTCTTCTAACACTCGGCCTAACATAAAAATTACAGGCTGAGGCATCACTTCAGTAATTTACTGTTACTATTTATAGTAGTAATTAAAGGGGTGCGGCTATCCTGTTTGGTAGCCGCACTGCTACAAAATGAAAACAAGCACGAAAAGTGAGCTTCTTCGGGTAGGAATTGGTAAAGGGTCTCTCTTAGGCTAGTTCAGTGTATAGACCTTGTAAAACAGCCCTAGTTCAGTCTTTTTTGACGTCGTTGAGAAAAAGGCTAAAGGAAGCTCACCCCTTTCCCACACTAGCACAGATCCGAGAGGGGTGATTAGTTCATCCGTCCGTTTTTCCATATGTTTGTTTATCTCTCCATCTCTCCATGACAAGAACATAGTAGTCGATGAATGGCTCCATATGACGATCCCCTTTATTAATCGCTGCTTATGGCTAATATTTCACGTGAAGAATCTATGCGAATATGTTGGCCGAGGAGGGGGACTGGAACTAAGCCACCGCTGGTCAAACTGGATTTTATAGTCACAAGATTCGCACCTCAAACGGTAAACCCTGACAATAATCGATAAATCGATCAATCTTGGTTGATATTGTGTACCGTTGAATATGTCAACGAGCCACAATGTTCTTGAGGCTCCCACTTGATATATCGGTTTATTAATTTTTATCCGGAGCTGACCGTAAGAGATGGGAATCGCGTGGACATGCGGCCGGTTCTGCCTACCACTGGCCAGTATTTTACTCATTATAAAGTATATTCATCCTCGAAGATGTGTACGCGATTTCCAGTTACAAAAACATAAATGACGGAGTTACTCAACTCTTTTGGGGTGAGCCACGCATTCTACCTCCTCTGTATGTCGTGGAGCCTATTTGAATGCTTATTTGACCATACAATGACTTCTGTCCTTCCCAGACAAGTCTGGTACCTATTTATCGACCCCGAAGGGATGGAAGGCTTGGTTCGTCTAAGCGGGAAATCTGAACCAAGAACTTGGTGTCGTGTATTCACACGACAGCCGGTACCTCCTCTGACTCTCCGACTGTGCTACAACATGGCGACCTCCAATTAAATTATTCAATTAAAAGTTCAATTTCGGGCAAAATTTGCCAAAAAGTGACAACGGCTGAATGGTCAAGAACGTTTACCTTTCTGTGAGAGCTATCCGTCAGCAAACATGTTCGCGTGATTCTCATCATGAACGGTTGAAGCTCTGGTCAGTGATCGAGGTGTGAAATCCTCTCCGTGGTCATCGTGCCGTTGTAGCTAACGGAAGGACAGGCGTACAAACAGATAGACAGACATACGGGAGAGGCAAAGCGAAATAATTAGATTAGCTCTTTTAAACATAGGAAGACCTCGGCACCTTCCTCGTGCGTGAGATTGGCAGGGGAATTCTGGTCTTTTGCAATGACAAAATTCGTAAGGCCATTGATTTGCTGATATTTCTGTTATGACGGCAACAAGTATACTGATTTTATAGGCTCTATGAACTCTGGACGACCTTTCAACGAGGAGGTCCCAGATGATGAGATCTCCTAACTTGAGATAATTCCAAATTATTGACACCGGAATTATAGAGACAATCTCATTCCTTGTCCAATGGTTGGTGGGCTGCAATGAACTTCACAGTGTAGAAATGCAACCCCTCATAGCGCTCATCATCCAACTGCTCTTCATGTTCATTGCGGCCATTGCCTCTGTCGGCACCGATTCCACATAACCGCTATGTAACATTACATTACGCCGAGGAACTCGTGCGCGGCTCAGCCAAACAGCAACTGTTCACGCCATCGTGGGACAAGCTCGCGGCTCTGACAAACGGCTTCTCGAGCGCTACTTCACAATGACTCCATCATCCTATGCCGAACTTGGACTCCATTCCCGTCTGTAGAACTGCGCAATCAATATCGACTGATAAAGATATAGGAGGAAATGAAGAACCCTGCTAGGTATGCGCGACGCAATCTGTTTCTACTGGATATCTTGAAGCAACTTGAATGCGTGTTGGCCTACACAACGATCTTCGATCGCCAGCTGATGGGCAAGTCAATGTAGATCTTTTTCAGACGTTTGATACCAGATCCCCGACCCCGAAGGGATAGAAGGCTTGACCGGCCTGGGCGGGAATTCCGAACCAGGATCCTGGTATTGGTTGTACGCGACAAACGGCACCTCCTCCGACTTCGCTACACGCGCCCTTATTACTGTTACCTACAATTCATTGAATTGTTCAAATAATTTAAAGATGAATGACGGCGTTAGTCAACCCCTATCTGGGATGGGCAATGCATTTAAGCACGTCCTATGTACATACTAATAATGCTGTCGCTGCCTTCGAAAAATCTTTTCCAAAAAAGCACACTAGGAATCATTCAGCTTCTAATTACTTGGGATTTCATGCCGAAAAGTGTCGTAAAGTATTTTTGTCATGTGCTTCGAGACTGCTAGATTTCCAGTTACAAACCCTGCTTTGAAAACTGATGTGTGAAAGCTATTACATCGAATGTAGTTGAACAAGAGGATACGCTGTGTGATGATCCAATTTTGAAATTTAGCTTACTGCTTAGTTCTTGACCTGCTACTTCACTAGGCCGCACGATGAGGTAGTTATGCACCTCTGTTCTGGACTATGACTGGACGTACCTGTGCTGGAATTCCACGAGTTCTTACCCTCAAGTTCTTACCTGATCAATCTGCTGTGATCGAGTTTTTTTATTGGATTTGAATAAGATGCAAAAGCGATAGATCACCAGGCATAAAATGATCCTTAAGAAGTACAAGACTACCATTAGTATTGTACAAGAAGGCAACCGACTTTTGGACGCATTTTTTCTTGTCTTTCCATCTTGACCGCACCATCCGCGTTTAATAACAAACATTTTTACATTAAACGGGACAGTTGTGGCAGAAATGGACGTTGCTAAAGTCAATATAGACATTTTAGGTGATGGAGGCAAGTCAGGGCAGTTCCAGACAGCTCTGATATCAATTCATTTCACCGATTCCAAGAAATGGAAGGCTTGGCTGGCTTGGGTTGGACCCGAGCTTAGAACACTTGTTCGGAGTGCAGGGGATAGCCAGGATCTTCACTGATTCCGCAACCACTGCTCCACTTCAAATCAAAACGCTATTTTGTCCCTACTTGCTTCGTGATAACAAGATGAGAGTCTTGTAGTAATTATTGTAGGTGTTACTTTATTATAACATTTGCACCACTATTATCTACAGCATAGTGCCCTTTGTCAGATAATTTGTGGATCCCGTTTTTAGATTCCTGGGGTTTTGACGGCAGTCAGCGAGGCACTTTTCAAGTTGCTCCCTGTCGTCAAATTGTTTCTCATGCAGAGTGTTCGACAACGAAAGAAACAGATGGTACTCCGTTGGAGCAAGTTCCGATGAATACGATTGGCGGGCCAGAACATGCCATCCGAAACACTTGATGGCATGTTCTGGCACACCAATCGTATGTCTGAGTCTCCCTTGCAACGTGTGGACGCGCATTGTCGTGAAGGAAGAAGCTTATTTCCCACGAAGAGGCTGCTTCAATGCGATCCCACCGCCTGCAGTAGACGTCGTTGGCGCAGTACTGCTTACAGGTAGCAGCTTCCAGTGAATAACTTCTTTGCAAGTCCACCAGACACCGAGCATTCCGTTTTTTGGATGAAGTTCCAGTCTTGGCGTGGAAGTTCCGCCGCGACTGATCCCTTGACGCTTTCGCGTATGGTTAGCGTAGACTACCCACTTTTCGTCGCCAGCGATCAGGATCTCGAGCCAAGAAAAATTCCGCCGTAAGGTCAAAAGCTTCACGCATCCTACTGGTGGCCGTGAAGTTCATGCGGTATTCATGCACAATATCTATATGTCTTCCCAAGGCCACGCATGTGCTGATCAATGCTGATGTGATTGCACTCGAGTTCCTCTGCCAGTTCACGGGTGCAACGCAGGGGATCCGGAAAAAAGAAGGCGCTGCTCATTCACTGCAATTGGCCTTCCAGACCGTGGTTGGTCCTAAAAGCAAAAGTCTCCGTTCTTGAACTTCCGAAACTATACTTTCTCTGTGCCGTAGGACATAGCGCTAAGACCCATCGTTCCATATATGTTATCCACTGCGACTCTTGAAGTGCTTCGCTTTTTGAACTCGTAAAGCAGAAGCTGTAGAACTTGCATTCAGTCGACAACGATGTTCTCTGTCATAGTCGCAACGGAATATGACGACAGTAGTGGTAAACATAGGCCATAGGTTAGCCTATATATGCGTTATTGGGAGAAGGTTCCAGAACACTTTTCAAAAATTTAGCCGAAAGCCAAAGTGAGGGGCGAGAAATTCTCGCTACAACCTAATTGAATGCGGAGCGCATCCGGCACTAAACTTGACTAACGCCGACCGTTTTCCTTTCATCCCTTATCAGAACATGTGAGGGAGCTTAAGCTACCTCTTGAAAACTAAATAGTATACTCTAAGAATTAACCGCCTGCAGTGATATCACTTTTTGAGCCCACTCTCTTTTTACAATGACTTCCTTCAAAACGCTTTAACCGCTAGGGAATGCAGCTATTGGGTGGAGCCCACTTTGAAGAGTCCAATAGCGCTCCATCTTCTGAAAAAGGAAGAAGAAGTATTGATGTAGCAAATTGAAAACAAGAAGAATATTTTGTTGCCGCAAATTTTTCTGTTTCGCGGAAGCTATAAAACCTCACTTACAGGCTTTACCCAATCCGGCGTTTATGCCACCACAGTTGTGTGCTACGATGCAACATTGCAGGAGGCGTGGGTTTTGTGTGAAGTATATTACTGTTTAGTCGGGAGTCATAGCTGGCTATTCAAATTTGTCTAATGTGTTCGACGATGCATGACTAGCGGCCTTGTTGTATTATACTTTAGTCAGAAATTTCAGCACTAAAATGGCCTATTTCCCTAACCCTGAGTAAGTCCCGACTAAACAGTAATATACTTCACACAAAACCCTAACGAGGCTGCAAGAATTAAGATGACAATGTGCACATATGACGCACACATGCCTGCATCGGAAACATCCATCGAAGTCCAGATGATGGGGCAAGCCAAGAGGACCAAGTGCGTTGTCATCGGACTGACCGAAACGAGAAGACACCACTTCTGCGCGCCGACGCCGACTCCGGAGAAGAGCTGTTCCGCGGAGCATACGACTGCAGGGGAGTAGACGGAGCGAGCAAGGCGAAAGGCTGTCTGAGCTCATCATGTCGACCAAAATGATCCATGGAAGCTCACAGTTCCAGAAGTCTCCCGTCCTTCGATGGACCTGGCAATCCCCGGAGGCAGCCCATAACGAGATCAACCACATCGTCTTCAACCGCAAGTATTGCCTGACCGACGTCTCCGTTGTCCCCAAGTTCTACACGGGATCGGAACACCGCCTCCTTCGCACGAGATTCCGCGTTTCGCGTCAGGGTGAGAAGAATTCCAATTCTTGCCGGCTTTTGGGAGGACGTCGTCATAGGCAACGTCGCTAAAGAGTAGCACCACCTTGGATATCATCTTTACGGCACTGCTAGGAAAGCCAGGGGCTTGCACACCCAAAGAGACATCTGTATCCTAGAGCATTGGAGCTGATACGATGACGTGGAGTATCGGAAGGGACAGGCAGCTAGCAATTCATGGCTGAGGAACTGAGACTACGTAGGGAAGCGGTACGGAGAGAAAGGCACAGATTTTGGCTGCGGCTACTAGGGAGATATGAGTATACGCAATATCTGAAAAAATTCGACAACTGCTAGACCTGCATGACGGCACGCGGACACTCGGAGGGCCCGTCGCGGGACATACTGCACTGGTAGTAAACCAGAGAACGATCGGTTAATGCTCGAATAGAAATTTTCATTTGGATGACTCGGTAGCGCAATCGTTTTCTGTTGTGGGCTGTTTCTATGTTAAAAACGAACGATCCTGTTGAATGCTGCGGCTACATAGCAGAGTTATTGTCTCCAATTACGCCAAACTATGTGGTTGGACACGGTTACCATGCTGATAGGTATTCTCCTACTGGATATTTCAAAACGTCGTGTGAACGTTTTAAAGTGCATGGAAAAGAAATAAATAACCTGCATGAATGCCTGACTTACGGTCTTGATTATTGGAACATTCTCCTTCCTCAGATTCTGTTCTGTTTCTTACTTCCGTGATGATTTTCTTAATCGCTTTGAGCCCAAGCACTTTTCCTGCCTTTGACCTTCTCTATTTATTTATTTGGTTGGAGATCAATATTGTTTGCTGAGTTATTTGCAGTTTCTTTGTTTCTTGGTTGTAGAACACTTAAGGCAGTGATTTCCAACAATTTGTTGCTGAATAAATGCTTGCTTTCTAAATTTGTATTGAGAGGGAAAAACAAGATTAGAGTGAACACGTCAGGTCTTTTGTTTCTATGCGATATTGTGGAGGGAGTTCGAATGCATATTTGTCCTTAACCGCGGCTTAGACTAGCCAGCTTTTTATCCTTCTAGAAAAGAATTCTACCCGCTAACTAACATTGTAGGAATGGATGGCATGGTTGGAGCTGGTGGAAGCAAAGCCATAAACGAGATGGCATCTGCGTGAAAACCACCTTTGGCTGCGTTTTTCACCGAAAATCTAACACAAGTAAATGATGTACCTAACATGTGGTTACCGGGAACATTTGGTTGTCTGAAGGTTTGTGACTTCATCGCATGTCGCCGATCCTGCGCTCTCCATCTTCGTATCCGATTTCTGGAACACGAGGTTTAAACCTCAGCGCGCAAAGCAACTGACATGCTCTGGATCTATTCCAGATGTTTCAAGGTCTGGTTAACAGAGAGTCGAACATGGCTGCAGTGGAAAGCTACGTCGTTCTCGACGCTGGCAAGAAGAACCCGAAGGGTACCGCTCGCAATCTTGCGAAGAGACTCGGACGCGTCCATCCAACAATTTGTCGCCTCCAATCCTCGGCTACAGAAAAGCACTGACTCACTCTGTCCCTCATGTCTTGACCGATACCACGCGGTTTATCTGGTTGTCCATTTTTCAGTCTCCCTTTCTGCACCCGCGAAGAAAGGAGCTTCTGAAGAGCTGTCATTGGTGATGAGAGCTGGGTCCTCTGTGGTTCTAACGCGCGTCGTGCCGTACCGCTCCCTCTAGGAGAAGACCCGCCACCGCACGCCAAAACGGGCCACCACCCCAAGAAATGTCCCCATGGCTGCTTCTGGGATTCGTGAGGTATTACCAGCTAAGGCACACAGACATCATCAGCATCTATGTTAGAAACCGGAGAACGCTGTTGTGGAGAACGCCAAGACGTGTTTCTGCTCTTTCACGAAAGCTGAAGAATAAAAATTGGGGAACTGAAGCTGGACACGGTTCTCTCCTTCTACTCTAAAAAATGGATAAAGGACGGCGTTATTCAATCCCCTTTTCGGATGCGCCACGTATTCTACTTCTACGGGATGTCGTGGAGGCGAGTTGAATACGTATTTGGCCATACAATAAATTGCGGTGACCAGCCGATGAACAAGTCAGCGCTTTATCCTTCCCAGCGAGTCCGATACCATTTCACCGACCCGAAGGGATGGAAGGCTTGGTTGGCCTGAACGGGAAATCCGAACCAGAAACCTGGTATCAGGTGCAGGCGACAGACGGCGCCTCCTCCGACTGCGCTCTACGCGCCCCTATTCCTCCACCCTATTCCTCTGTTATTGCTTCCTCTGGCTATCACCTATTTCCCTATTTCATTCCCTTAAGACATTCCTGGCGAGGAAAAATCTATTGCATGCCGAATAAAATATGAAGAAGAAGACGTCGTCCACTCCTAGACTCTCTTATCACTCTGACGTGTAACTTCACCAGCCGTTATGCTACAAAACGGGTGTCTTGTATTTTTGCCTCCTGCGTACAAGATTTGGCCCAAAAGCACGAGAAACGCATAAAACATTTGCTGGCAATTCCGCATACTTTCATGCGCACACCATTCTTACCTCAACACCTGACCAGTGTCCTATCCTTCCGTTCTTTCCGTACACGAAAGAACTCCTCATATGTTGCACGTCGCTTCTTGTGCACTGCACTCGCTCGCTCACTTGTTGCAAGTGGTCGTAGTTGAGTCAATTAGTCGCTTCTGAACGGGGTTGTGTTTCCAAGAACTGCAGACTTCAAGTCGAATGAAATGTTCTACAATACCTCCATCTACTGCAGCCACAACATTTGGAGACTGTAAGGTTGGCTATTGCAGATTTGGATAACGGCTTCGTATTCCATCACTTCAGCTATGTAGCTTCCCTGTAGCAGGTTTTGGTGCCTTTATAAGTTTTCGACATCACTTGTTCACAATTTAGGAAGTGGACTCCTGTTTTCTTTGGCTTTCCAGCGGTCGAGAATCTTCAACCTCAACAAGAACTTCAATCTTCAGTTAGCGTTAAGAGATGATCCTGCAGAGCTTCTAAAGATTTCTCTCAACAAAAAACTATGACAATTATTCTTATAAGTCAAACGAATAAATAGCGCACCTATCAGTCCCCTTGTGGGATGTCTGGGATGCGACATGCATTCTATTAGGTTGTCCCATAAGTCTTTGCCGTTTTTTCAACGATTCACTGTAGATTTCGCCGGCGGTCTCTTGCATAGCGCTGCACAGCTTTCGAAAGAAAATGATTTACTTTATCAGAGCATGTATTGCATTTCTTTCTTCATCATGAATTTTGTCAATTTTTAGGTCGTTGAAGTGAAAAGTGAAAAAGTGAAAAGTAGCCATTTGCGCACTTGTTCTCTCCGCTTAGGTTTGTAATTTTTTGCGCAGTTTTTTATATTACTTGGAAGACAATGTTCTGTACTACAAGAAACAGTGTTAGTGCTAAGAGATTGTAAAGGAGGAGATTGCATGGTCTCGGGGGTGGTGTACCTCATAACCTGCTCTCAGTGTAAAGAGGAATACATCGGTGAGACAGGCAGGCCACTTTGGGTGAGGATGAAGGAGCACATGGATGGACTTGACAAATGCAAGCATTCGACACCGCTAGGAGAGCACAGGCTGCGAAGTCATGCTGGCGCAATGTTTGGTTAGCGGTGGCAGTACTAGCGCGCGAGGCCGACATCACAGTACGCAAGACCCTTGAAGCGCTGTGGATTGCCTCAAGAGACCCCGTGATGAATAGGAGAGAGGAGCGCATAATGGTAACTCAGGAGCTCGCCCCTTTTGCTGATCTTTGCGGTCTAACGCCAGATAGTGATAGAGGGTTGGTCGCTGAAGAGATGACTGGAAGGGGAGAGTCTCACTCATCCGATCTGCCTCCATCCGAGGGTGACGTGACAGCCTCTCGGCTGCTATCTTAAGGTTAGTTGGGACTGTGCCACTTCTGCTTTGTCTCGTTCCATCGCTATCTTCTTAGACCTCTGTGACTTGAAGCTAGTCCTTGGACGAACAACCTCTCTAAGTTCCCTTGTTTTTCCAGGCTCTGACGAAGGCGGTTGCGCCGAAACGTTAGCCGGATAAATATTATATCAATCTTGGTCTCGAGGTCAAGGCAATTCTACGATTCCTATTTAAAATTATGCCAAGATTCAGCGACGGTCGGACATGGAACAGTGTTAGTGCTATTTGCTCATTTGTCCTTTATTGATTTTCAGTCCATCAAATTGGGACGTCGGAAGGAGGATGGTTATTTTTGCCGACAGCTCCTGCTCTGTGGTTGGACTTTTTGGGTTGACGTTATAAGTCGTTCGAAAGAGAATGTCTTGCTCTATAAGAATATTTGTCGCGTTTATTGATTTCTTTTGAATATCAACAAAATGCCAAAAAGAGAAAAATCGTCTTCACCAACAACTCCATCTCCTTCTTCAGTTGTTGATATTCGATAGAAATCAGCGTGAGCCAATAAACGCGACACAAATTCTTACTAAGTAAGACATCTTCTTCCAAACGACATATAACAGCGAGCAAAAAAGTCCAACCACAGAACCGGAGTTTTGGTAAAAATTCGGACAGAAAAGTCGGACGTCCCAATTTGATGACCTAAAAATCAATAAAGGACAAATGAGCAAATAGCACTAACACATATTCCTGTAGTGCAGAACATTGTCTTCCAAATACTGTGAAAAACTGTGCAAAAAATTATAAACCTAAGCGAAGAGAACAAGTGCGCAAATGGCTACTTTTTCACTTTTTCACTTTTCACTTCAACGACCTAAAAATTGACAAAATTCACGATGAAAAAAAATGCAATACAAGTTCCGATAGAGCCAATTATTCTCTTTAGAAAGCTATGCAGCGCTACGCAAGAGACCGCCAGCGAAATCTGCAGTGAATCGTTGCAAAAAACGGCGGGCACTCATGGGACAACCTAATACTTCGCAGGATATCGTGGAGGTAATCTGAATAACTGTTTGGCCTAAGCAATGACTTCAGTAGCCATCCGCTCAGCACACCAGTGTCCTGCTTTTCTCAAAGAAGACTGCTACCATTTAGAGATCATGGAGGGAAACAATGCTTGGTTATCAGGCGACACAGTTTAAAGCTACGTAATACTGGGTTGTGATGAGGTGAGACTTGTATGCTTTTTCCTTCTTTCGAAAACTTGTTTCGAAAAACTCAGCAAAGGCTTTGACAGCATGTTTAGATTTCGTGAACGTGGTAGGGTGAAACGTTACGCTAGTTGCTATCCCACCTTAGAAGAGCTTGGCAAGTTTCGAGTCCCTTGTTCATGTGGCCACTCCCGAGATGGCTGTTGTCATGCATTCGACCTCCAGTTCTAATTAGATGTATACAACCCCATTTTTCATCACTAATAAGGTATTAAGGATAAAGAGCGGTGTTGTTCACTACTTTTCGGGATGCGTCACGCATTCAATCTATGTGAAGCAATTTGAATGTGTACATATATGGCCTATACGTTGTGCTCGAATGACTTGCTGTGGGCAGCCGGTGAACAAGTCAGCATTTCAACCCTGCCAGACTTGGTTGGCCTGTGCAGAAAACCAGAACCAAGAACCTCGATTCTGTGTGCAGTATAGTTGTGCTCGAATGGCCTGCTCGAATAGATATTTAAATGATTTTTTTTTTGAATTTTAATAGTCGACTTCAGATTTAAAATACAGCGTTTTTCAAATGTATTCGGATTCGAATTTCGATAAAATGTCGAGAGCATAACCATGGAGTGCAGACAAGCGTGGCGCCTCCTCCAGTTGCACTACCATTAATAGCAGTCTCGCTCTTTCTCTCCTTCTCGATTCTCCAGTTCGCTGCCGTTTCTTTGGTTCGTTTATCACCTTGTAGTTAGCTATTTTGACCTTTTGTTCCTCTTCAACACTATGTCCTCTATTGAACTTGGGAGATTAATACTTACGTTCTTAGAGACTATGACTTCCCTCGGAGCTGGTCATTAAGCCTATCACACTGAACTTGTCCTTTTGTGGTAGTTGTTAGTGCCCATTTCTAGGTCTGCCTTTAACTTTCTCCTTAACTTGCTTGGATGTGATTTAGCTTCCGTGACTGGGAACCGATGTTGTTCCTCGCCATGGAGTGCAGCGGCGTGTTTTTGAAGTCTCCTTTCATAAGCAAACGCTGGGGGGAGCTGAAGCTCGGAGACATGAGAATTCTCCCCAGTGCAGGACGTTGTAGCAGAATGCATCTGAATAAACACAACCGCTTGACGCGCTAGAACAAATAAGCCTTGATGCTACTTTTGTGCCGGTGTACTGCCTTGTAAACCTTGCTTATCAACTGAATTGCTATACTTATCTGATTGAAATACGTCGTCTTCTTTCTCGATTTTATCTCTCAACGCGACTCCTAATATTCATGTAATTCTATTGCTTTCCTAACATTGTGTATTTGTGAACCTCCAGTTTCTTGCTTCTCGCTCAGAGGACGAAGCCGTAGAAAATTGGTCAGGCTCGATGGTATTCATAGGATTCGGATAATTCGGTCCGTCATTTTCTACACACGTCTGTGAAATGAATCTTTCGTATGATGACATCTTTGGAAAGCGCAGATTTTATGATATTGAATGATTCAAATAACGTTGATTTTCATCAAATTGAGTTTCTGGATGGTTAAGATAGTTGAGTCAGCATCTGATATCCGGATCACTAGGATATCCATGGCCGATGGCCGAAATTCAGTCGGCGGAATTATTCTGAAATCCGATCTAATGAACATTGCTCTTGTCAAAATCATACCAAGGCCAGGACGTTTTAAAAAAGCTATTTATGTAAATGCGCCATTTATTCGTGCTTTGAAGAAATGACGGATCCGAATTTTCGGAATTGACGTCGGACTCCATGGGTATTTGAAATGTAGCGCGATCGCTCATTTAAAAAATCAGAAATTGTTCTGCAACCGTTTCGATACCTTTCTTCGTCGCGTCGCCGTTTGTTTAACCGTACCCTCCTCCATAATGCTCTTACCTTCTTTTCAGAATATGGAACTGCAGCATTTACTGGTTCTCTGCTGTTACGGTGGGCAGCCGTTCGTTGACTTTCATCTCGCCCCAGCTCATTCATCCACTCAGCAGATAGATCCTACTGACTGGCAGGCCAGTGATATAGCTGGTGCGTTGAAATAAATTGCACTCAAGCTGTTATCGGTTTATCGGCCGACTGCTGCTTGGAGGCTTAGGATAGAGTAGGCCAAAGTTGGTAGAGTTGACTCTCATTCAAGAAGAGCGGCAACCTCTTCTTGATTCTCATTCTCTTGAGTGTCGGAACACTTTCACCTGTGCAATAGCCAAATTTTTGATGGTTGGAAGCTGAAAACCCCGCCTTATGGTTCTAGGACATTTGAAAAACTTAAGACCTAAGAATTCATTATGATATGCCTTAGATTAGGTCGGCTAGGAGCAGCAGTTGAATAATGTTGCGTTAGAGTTTGGCTTGTAACAAAATAAAATGTAACAGGCATCACAAGGTAAATGGCGCTACATCGTGCGAGTTTGCCTCTAAAAAACTTTCTGAAAAGCTTCAGGTGCAACTATTGTGGGCGGAGGTGAAGCTGGTACTCCGTATTGAGCAGCAGAGAATGGGAAGGAGTGCATTTACGTCATAGCAGTGGAATTCTCGAGCTGGATATCTGGTCACAGTTTCCTTTGGAGAAAAATTCCTGACACCTAAGGAATTCCTCAGGACGTAAACTGTCAGATACTTTAGCCCGCCTTTGAGAAGGCTGAAGGGGATACTAAGCCGCGTAACCGTAGCATTCATGTGCTTTATACCATGACCTGAACAGAACTGAACACCTTAGGTTTTGCATAGGAAGTGTGAAAATCGTTCTACGTAACTGCCATAGTAGGAAAACAACTCTTCCTTGAACCTAATTCCGCCACGTCGAACCAGAATTGATATTTCAAATGGAAGATGTTCATAGCAGGAGGAAGTAAACGACGTCGGGGCGGTTGCTGGCCCACATGCTCAATTTCACTTCCGTGAAGGAATGGCTAGCAAACTCCCCGATTTAAACGGTTGGATCTCCCTAATGCGTCTTGTTTGAAAGAAAAACTTGTGCTTCCTGGCGCAAAGAGGTCAAAAGTTTATTATTCAACCTTGCCTTCGAAAGAATTGTGGAGTAATACTCCACTTTAACATCTCAGCAGGTGCGCATTGGCAACTCCTACCCACACACTCCAAAGGCTAATGTAGGAGCCAGAAGAGGGCTATTTTGGGTAATGAAGCATATTCAGCTTATTCGTCCCTTTGCGTTAGTAGTCATCGACTGAAGCTGTAACAATTTTTGGTCGTTCCGGGAGTTTTTTAAGATTTTGCAGTAATACCTAGGGGAAACACTGAGGTTTCGCTCTTACTAAAACGTCTTTTGGCCATGTGGGATGCGAGCAAATGTGTCAACTTTGAATGAAATTCACTACTGTGGAGATATTCATCCATTGTTCTTAGCTATCAGGACAGCGCAACTAGAAGTTACGGGTGGAGTGGAGACAGGGTTTAGTTTCGAGAATTAATTCGTTAGGAAACCTAACCCAGAGAAGAGCATTCCAGAGAGTTTGATGGGTGCAGAAGGCAGTGATCTCTTTCGTGCCGCGACAAATCCACTGTATACACAACGACGAGTTCAGGATCGTTGCTCGACAACTCGTCCATGCCTCTGATTCCACACCTGCGAGAAGTGCTCGACGTGGGAGTCTCGCTGTCCGCGTGCGACCTCTTCAACGTCACCTTCACGACGACGGCTGATCAGGCGCTCTTCGACCGATACCAGGCTAAGCTCGCCTGTCGGTGAGTGTGGCTGGATGAGTGTGGCTGGACGCTGCATTATTATGCTCTCTGAATTTTCTGATTTTGCACAACATTTTTGAAAAATTTTGAACAACTCATTGGTATAATTGGATACCCAAAAAGGCGCCCACTTTCGCGAGCATCTCGGTATAAGATGTAGGTTCATCTCCCGCCCAGAGCAGCGTACATTCTACGACCATCGTATTACCCTTCTGAACGATTCACCACTAGTTAGTGTGTGGTATACATTGGACCCGATCAAAAATCTCCGAGTAATTGTACGATTCAAACAGTGCTATCTTGTCGGACCTCGGATTTTTAAATTATTAGGAGGTCGGCAATTTCGCAGGTCTTGAATTTTTAAATGAGTCGTATCGGGATATTCGAATCGGAAATCCGAAAAAAAATTCCGGAAATTCGGAACCAATGTATGATGTGTATGCTAAACTCACACAAGAGCACATTCGTGTTGAAGTGTACTATCTCGCAGAGTTGGAAGGTGTGGCGCCTCCCACATCAGATAATATTAAGAATATTATTGAATACATTTTAATTCTAGCTTCCTCTTTGCTCCTTGTTTGCTCATTCAAATGCATTTATAACCCGTTAAATTACAGAAAGTGTAAGATCAGACTGATCGCTTGAAAGAGCTGCACACCAGGAGTCGTAGCAGTGGTCACGAGGATTTCCTGGACAACACGTCTGTAGCGCAGTTGGTGCAGGCGCCGGCTTTTGCGGCACTACATACAGAGGGTATCCTTGGTTCGGGTTTCCTGTCTTGACCAACCTGGCCTTCCATTCTTCCAGGTTCATCAATAATTAAACCCGTGGGTTTGCGGGCTATAAAGGGTAGAGATAAGATAAGAGTCAGGTAGAGTTAACGTAAGAGTCAGAGACGTGGGTATCTCTACCTCTTATCCCGCGGGTAAGTCGTTGATGAATCCGGCCCCAGGTCGGTGAGTTGCTAACGGGTTTATTTGGGAAGGACAAATCACTGACTTTTCCATCGGATAGCTACTGCAGTTAATTGTACGATTATTTATTCGTTCAAGTTGCCTCCGCTTCATCCCGTACAAATGGAATGCATGGCGGATAAAGGCAATGACTACGGCTGTCCTTTGTCCTTTTGTCCTCATGCCATGCAGGATTCTTTCTGCGTCACATTCATTAAAGCAGAATGTTAGGTGTGGAGGTCTTGCAAATCGAAATCTAGTTCGGAGCGTTGCTGAACACGTGCCGTTCACTCAGGCGTCTGATAATGAGGTCTCAGATTTAACCCTGTTTTACTAGGATACTTTCGGTCGTGCTTGCCTACTCTTTTCGAACGTTCTTCTGCCCGTGACCTCAGGCTCTCCAATGGTGTAGTCGGATCTCTGCCGTATTTGTCCTGCAGCTGCTCAAAAACGCGATGCTCCGTGTTACGTGTAGCCGAAAGCTCATATCGCTGGATAAATAACCGCCCTTGACAATGGACGACCGTTTCCATTCGTCGAAACATCGATTCCCTCAGCGGGTCGTCTGGATCCGCCGATCCGCCGCATGCTGCTCAGCGTTTTTTTACGACCTAGATGTGCGGCGGAGTTTAAGCCATGCCGAGCACAAGGCGAACTCCGCCATGAGGAGTCGCTTAACCGCTCGCTCGTTCCCAGCCGTGTTGACATTGAGCGATCGGCTTACCGAACTTTCGGTCTCGTGTTACCCGTCCCGGCTCTTTTTTAATGTCAGCGGATCACACCAGTTGTCTACGGTAGGAACACTTTGCTTCGAAGTTTCTATCCGTTTCCCACAGATCCTGGTGTGCTTCATGAGAAGTGAAGCAGTAGAATTCCGCCTTCGGATAGTATTGGTAATAAGCAAATTAGTTCTATTTAAAAGACAAGCATTATTCTGTTCTAGTTGAGCTATAAAAGAGGATAACATTATCTTCATCTATTCTGCATTTTTTCGAAACGTTCAACTACACGATAAAAGCATTACTCGATCAAAAAAGTTCTTTCTTTTCTTTTTGGTATTTTTTTTCAGTTTTTGATTACGGTCAATTTGCAGAAGATCAACTACTTCATTCACTAAACAATTTAAAATCCCGTTTATGTGGTTCGCAAGTAGATCGATTGTGACCTACAA
This sequence comes from Heligmosomoides polygyrus bakeri, assembly GCA_947359475.1. Lineage (NCBI taxonomy): Eukaryota > Metazoa > Nematoda > Chromadorea > Rhabditida > Heligmosomidae > Heligmosomoides > Heligmosomoides polygyrus. The sequence goes on along the minus strand of OX375866.1, from coordinate 84,149,337 downwards.
AAGTATTATCGAATATCGTTAAATGTTTGCGCTCAATATGGTGTACATCAAAAACCATTTTATGATGTGGCGGTTCGCAATAGTCGACCGCAGTCGTAGGGCTTGAAGCTAGCTACTGGCTGACCTTTTTTGGGATGGGCTATTCTGTGCCACCTTTTTCAGAACTCCAAAAACTGAAGTTCGTTCGAATACGACCATAAACGTTGTTAGCATGAATTCCCATCTGTAGGGAAATTAAAAAAAATTTGGACGTCTTCAAGCCATAGCTAATGGAAAGCAAATTGTAGAAACTGCCATTTTTCGTCTACTGCTTGCTTCACAGACGCAGTTGATATTTTTCGCGGTTAATATCAAACCAAAATTTCGTGGGCTTACGTAGAGAAGAACATATGAACAAAAAACACATATGAACATATGGGATGCCTGCAAAAGCTGAACAATATGGGCCACTTTCCGTGGCTGCAGAAAACCGCGTTTTTCGTGCCGTGTAGCTTTACGGCTTGAACCCCGGAAACTTGAAGTCGAAATTAAACTGAAATTTAGGATCTGGGTCAGGAAACATTAAAACTATGTTATAACGGTATAAACCTAGTGATAGTAATTTTCTCATTTTTTCTTCACTTTTTTTACTTCGACTTTTTTAATTCCCGAATCTTTCATACTTTCTAAACTCAGTACTTGAAGTTTTCATGTCTCATAATTTTATTAAGTAACGCTAATTGTGGGCTTTGTGCATTGAAAGACTGTTGTAGAAGCACACAACAAGATTAAGTTCATTGAGGAAGCGAACCAATTCACTTTAATCATTTCTCTTTTTCTAGTACTTCTCGCTTTTGTTCTTTTTTCACCCTTTATTACTTTTTTCCCTTCGAAAAACTTCCTTTGTCTCTGCAAATAATCTATCCGATAGATTATCTTAACCAAAGATGTCTTCCTTCTTTCTGTTAAGGGAATTTCAGGCCTTAGTCAATAAAACGCGTTTCCTGAGGAGCTGCTCGTCCGCAAGGGTGGTACCAAGTGCACCCATCGCTCAATGTCATCCGAGGTTAATAGAGTTGCGGCTGTGAAATGCGGTCCATCTAACATTACACATTACGAGGCACACCTTACTATCAATGCGAAGTTGTCGGGAGGCGGGAGGATTAGCGCAACATTAGCTAATAGATAACGGCCAGCTGACTAGTCGGCCACCTGACGATCGCCAAGAAGACGCGGCGAACACCTCTCCACCACCTGGAGTATCAATCGTACCCACATTCGCCTCCGATTGGTAAGAACTGCTGATTCCTCCCTGTTTCCTGCTCCTTTCTTCCCTGTCATTCTGTTTCTGCGAAAATAATCAGTTTACCTCAACACATGCTTCCATCAAATCAGCTTCACAGCTTAACTCATTCCTCGTGGGCAGAAGCTTTGACAGACTTTTGAAAGTTTTGATAACATTATTTGTGCTAGGTAATGTGTTATCTCCGATCTCAACTATTCCCGAAAGTTCGACGATCAGTCAGAGTCCTTACTTTTTTCGCTTTCTTTGCTGGTAATGGCACTATATCATATTTTTAATGAACTCGAATTTAGAAGGTTTTGCAACTACTGACACACTATCGGTTAGAACTCGTAAAATGTCTATAAAATTTCGAAAAAATTAAATTTGTGGATTTCAACGTTCAAGGTCTGCTAAAAGCAACTCGGTGCACTTCTTGTTCAGGAAACTTGGCAATATGTAGGAAAAGAACTTAGAAATATACAGAGCAAGTATGGATATGCGTAGTTTCTTTCATTTTCGCTTAAGCATAGAGCGGCTGTTACAGAAGATAGATGCTGTTAGAAGGATGTTTAGTTGCGAAAACTCAAAACTTTTGCGCAGGCCGGGCTTGAACTCACACCTCCTGCTTTCCGGGCAGCGATGCTACGAGTTACACAACCAGATATGTGTAGCGTTTAAAAAGTGCATTTGAATAGATGGCAGTGTCCCAGTTTTGGAGAAATTTTCATAGGCGAAAAGCCTTTGATTTGTGGTGACGTGCGTACTTTCTGAAAATCATTTTAAAGAATTACGTTTTTTGCCGTATCTTGTAAAAAAACCTAAAATAGTAGACTGGTATGGGAAGCAATTGGGAGGGCCTTTTCCTTTTTTCTCTATAGTTCCGATGTTTCTCTCTATATTGCTGTGTAGCACAGTCCAGGATGATACTAATACGATTGCTTAACGAAACAACGAGAACAATTTTCCCATTGTTGTCCTCATTCCTATTTATCTGTTTAATGTTAGAAAAACTTTAAGTAGGAATCAGAAAGAAGACGTGAACTAAATCGGAGCGCAACACGCCATTAATAAAAAATACAGAAAGCAGGCAGGAGAGAAAAATTAACACGGCATCTTGGACCATTAGGTGGTGGACGAGAATCGGTGTCTTTAGAGACCTGGCACAGGGAAGGACTCACATGGACTGGCCTGTGCTTGAGATCTCTGCAGTATCTAGGAAAAATCAAAATCAAAAGTCCGAGCTTGCCTCTTTAAGGCATTGCCAGCGGTAGCTGAGGAAAACCACAAAATCCATAGATAGCTTTTGTATTAATATATTGAACATCATAGCGAGATCTGCGTCTGTTAATGAAGCTTGAAAGATTAAGAGCTGTTCGTATCATTAGAGATGTCTTTAAATTCGATCCCGCTATGCAGTAGTCGATCCCGTACTGCATATTCCCATTTGGCACACTGTCTTCGAACTTAATGACTTTCGTTTTCACGGAGTGGTGCAGCATATATATTTCCATGTCTTAATCCAACCAGTGGCGTGTGCTTCTGAATATCAGGCTCTCCGCTTTCGCAGTATTTTCGAGCCAGGCTATGTCCCAACGGCTAAATTGAACTGACTTCTACTGCGAGGATCTCTCTCCTCAGATAGTAGAAAAAATAAGGAAAAGAATAATCCGTTTTTGAAAAGTTCTTGAACATACCGAATTAAGAACTGTTAAAGATTACTTTAGAATCGCATACTTGCGTAAGGCACTACCTACATTCCAAACGTAGATTATTCAGAAAATATGAAAAATACCTCAAGATCAAAGATGCGAACGTCTGACCCACACCTATGAAGACTACTCTTGCTTTTTCTCCTTTGATATTTGGAAGACACTCCCTAGTGCGAATGCGCGATTACATACTAAACTTCCAAAACTCCCAAGTCAGTAGGTTGAAGGAATTTACAGAACATACTTCTCTACCACAAGAATGGTGGAGATTTCGCAGGCGGTCTTATTCATTTTCGCTGTTCAAGCATACTCCTGATACCCTTCCCCTGCAAGCTCCATCTCGAAAGAAGGCGGCCGGCCGTTTGATATCGGACGTCGGCAGCGGTCAAGAATGTCTCGCTCGAAAACGACGCTATAGTGGTTGTTGGCGGAGTCTCGAATCCGCCGCCGCCTCGCATCGATTCCCCATGGCCTCGGGCGGTAAAAAGGCAACGAAGCGTCGTCGGACTTCACGACCACTTCGTTTGCGATCGGCTCCCTGGACCCACATCTCTTGGTGGATTAGTCTACGCACTCCAGAAGCACCGGCCACCGACTTCTACCGCTGTTGAAGCTGCACTTTTACCGGAAGAATCGCTCGTTGCCTCTGACACAGAGCCCTATGACGAAATGACATGCTCAGTCCTTATCAGTGCCTAAACAAACGTTCAGACCCCGCGCTAACAACTCCGTCGTTTCAGATGTCCGTTTGGCTTCACTGGCGACTCCTGTGAAGTTCCTGCCCCACTTCCATTGACACTCGCCCAACCTCAGGAACGTGGACCGCCAATGGTGATCGTGCTCGCAGCCGTTCTCCTTGCACTCTTCGTCATCGTCTTCATGGTGCGTCTTTCGATTATTCATTTTCAAAGGCTTCTTTTTGGATGTGTACAACTAGAGCGTGTTCAACAGTCAGACACTAGTTTTGTCGCTTTTGATGGTATTTTGTTGTCTTAGAGCAACTGTGAACAACTATACTGAATGATTTGCAAGTAGGAGTGCGAATAAGGATCAATTGCGGAATCACCAGGGTGCGTAAAAAGTAGTGACGCACTAAACGTAAACGTTAGAAGTAACAACACATAATAAAATTTAGCAAGTTTATATACAGAATGTCAACAATGACCTAGCGAACAAAATAGCATCACCTGTATTTTATATGGGCTTCTTTTTTGCGAATGCAAGGGCGAAGACGACGAGGAAAGGCATCGACGGTGCGCCGCAACTAGTCCACGTCGATTTCGCTTCATGCTTTGACCATATCGTCCTTCACTGACTTCATACTTCTGTGGGAAGTAGAGCAAGCCTTGTTTTCCAAAACTTCCCATATAGGGTAATTCAGCGGATTAAAATCCGGTATATACAGAGATCATTCCTCTGCCGAAATGAAATCCTTCAAGTAGGCGCGGCACCGGTCCTGAAAAATCCTCCACTCTGCACAGGAGTCTAATCCTGCTGGAAGACATATGGCTTGCTGTCGAGGTGGGATTTGAGACAAGAAACCAGCTGCTTCTTAAAGACATCGATACAGATAATTCTACTGATTTACCTTCACTCCTGTATCCATGAAAACGACAGGCGCTTGTGACGAACGCACAAACCATGATACTGGCCGGATGCGCCTCCCTTGCAGCGAGCCTTCCGCCAGAATTAGCACTTTGGAGGTCCTTGAAGAGTATGCAACACTTTTACATGTTGTATGCACGAAAGTGTCAAGTCACTGGAGGTCAAAGCGTAGAACGAATTCGGCGTGGACTACTTGCGGCGCACTGTCGATGCCTTTCCTCGGCGTCTTCGTCCCTGCATTCGCAGCAAAGAAGCCCACAAGAAAGTGATGCTATTCTGTTCGCTAGATCATTGTTGACATTTTGTATTCATTATGTTGTGATTTTTAACGTCTATGTTTAGTGCGTCAATACTTTTTACGCATCCTGTAAAAAGCATAAGGTGGCATGCCAGTGAAGAAAATTGGGTTTCAGTAATGACCAAAGCTTTTTATTCTGATTTAGGTCAGTTCTACTTTCAACCTGATAACTGCACGTTCAGAGAAAAAATGAAGAAAAGAGTTTGAAATTTCTTATTCTCAAAAATATTTGTGAGCTGCCTTTAATGATTTCTACTGAATTTTCGGAAGCTTATTTCTTCTCATATCAAGCATTTTTACAACAAAACTTTAACTCGCCTATACCAGAGCTTTAAGGGCTTATCAAGCAGTGATAAGAAGGTTTTAATTAGAGCGTATAAAACATATACTAGACCCATCATGGAATGCGGCTCATCAGCGTTCTGTCCTCCAAAAGGAGGGAAGTTGAATTGTTGGAAAAAGCACAAAACAACTTTACAAGGAAGCTGATGTGGGGACAAAAGAAGCCGGGTTTCTGTAGAACACTCTCGACATAGGAATTCCTTAACTTCACAAAAGTTTCAACTTCACACCCCAGTTAGTAAATTTTATCGCATCATCAAGTCTAGAACTTGGGAGAATTCAGGGAGAGTTGGATATAAAACGCCTAAAATTGAATTCGCTGAAACTCTTTCACTTGCACAGCCAGGTCCGGGTTATATCTCACTCAAGAGTGATGCAATCCCCATTCCGTATTTCTTCTCGATTTTAAAGCTTGTCACAGGGAAGCGGTTACTATCATTTTCATGACACGATGTTACTTGTTGCTGTTCTGTATTTGGCTGCGTTAAGATTTTTCCATGGCTGCCTTGTGTATTGAATAAATAAAATAAAAATAAACAAATATTTTAGATACCCGTTTTCTATAATCATTTTCTAATAACCATTCGTGATGTAAATTTATAATTTATTAATATTTTTATAGGTATTCACATTGTACACAAATGTTGAGAATCCTGGTTATTTGTTTTATTTATTTATTTATTTGAAAATACTGGAAATATTCAAACTGCAAAGTGTGCATCTAGCAAGGGGAGCAGCGCTTATGACTAACTAGAAGGAAATTTTCCAGGAGCTTTATAAGCTTTGCTTTTGCATGGTGAGATTTGTCATGAATAGTTTCTATATTTTCCTCGTCATTATGAACAACTTTTATATTATTATACATTGATTAGTACCATATTATATAATATATTAGTGAATATTAATATTATATCTTTATATTAAATAACATCTTGATTTTGCAGGATAGTTTCAATAAACTTCTAAGCGACACAACGTTTGAGCTGAAATTTTTAGAATTTTCAAGTTCATGAACAGTCTTTCTTGTGTGTTTGTGCTCTACTAGGGTGTAATTTCAAGGAAAATATGTATTGCTACGGTTCTGCTTTTGAGCCGGAATAGAAGCTGTACCAATAGAGCAAGTCAAGTCACTAACCTCTGACAGATGTAGAGTAGAGGCGAAAAATTCGTCTGGCCCCTCACCATCACTCCTTATGGCTTTCAATCTTTCTCTTCAAGCTCAGCGCCGCTTTCGTTATCCGTCTTGAGTCGTCTGTGAGCTAGGTCTGCCGCTTTCCCGCGTCCACTCCTTGGAGGCTCCGTGCTGTCATGTGTAGCTGGATCCCAAGCTGTGCCTACATATGTAGTCCAACCAAGCCTTCCTTTGGAATTGGCGGCGAAAGCACTCGCAAGCAGCTTGTCCCACTTATCGTCCTGGTAACGTGAATCGAAGACGCTGCTCACTCATTTCAGCTGAGAGCCGTAGCTTTCTCATCCCATTCGGCTCCATTCCACTTTCCTTCCGCTGTGCCGATCACTGATAAAATCACATCCATGAAATAAACTGTTTAAAACGAAACTTTTCTTTTGACAGAATTTGTCGGATGTCAGTTGCTCACTGCGTTCTGCTCTTGTTTATTGAAGATTCACGTGAGCAGCTCTAAGATGAGATGTATGACCGAAGAGTGTGACGAAAGCCTTTAATCTTTTCTATTTACTATGTTTGTTCTATTTATTTTCGCATTTTGAAAGCAGTTCTGTTTAGTTCTACACCGTTGCCATGGTTTATCCTGCTACGGACTACAATACAAGTTCTTCGATGCTTTTTGCTCAAATTGGGTCTGTTAGTCATTCCGCATAGCTTTCTGGTATTACACCACGTCTCCTCTCGGCTAATTTAACGCCGCCTTCATTAGCAGACTTCATTCGCCTACAAACTAGTACATGTCAACCCCATGGACCAATCTTTTTTCTGGACCATCGAGAGCCACAAAATTGCAAGATTCTGATTTACAATATATCAACGGGCCCGCCCAGCCAGGAGTTTGCTTCTGTTTGGATCACTTCTTTCTTGGCCCACTTCACTCCTCTTCGTCCCCACGACTTTCCCACATCCCTAGGGCTCCTTGCGCTCAGAGACAAACAGTGCATGGACCCCATTCTCCATTCCCGAATCGCATCGCTTATCAACCTCGTGGCTCTAAAAATACGTTTTTATACCAAAAATAGACTTCGCACTTGATATCGTCGTTGGCAGAACCTCATTGTTTGTTCTTGGAGTGGCGATATCGCACTCTGATAACCCCGTTTTATAGGGTTTCGCACCCATAAAGCAGCTCGGTGACACGTCAAATGCGCTTTTTTCGTCCGTGAATTCCGACGAACTTGAGCCAGAGCGCGTCGGAGCTGGACGTAGTCCGAACGCCGAAGGGAGTCCTTCAGGAGCAACCGGCGACGTGCAGCTCGCGCCCAATCGCTGCCGCTCTGCGCCCTCGCTCTGGCGCTCATCTCTCGTCACTCACTCCCTTACTCCTTCCCCTCAGCTTCTTTCCCATTGATTTTTCTCATTTTTGCCCTGGGGCGCTGGCTGTCCATCCGCTCGCGTCGGGTTTTTACTGCGAAATCGTATAGATCTAATGGGTTTTTTGGGAAAAAGGAGAGATGCCAACAAAAGGCCGCAGAGCCGTGGCATTTAAATTGTAGCCGCCTTTAGTTTGTAGTTGAACACCGACTGGCGCAGCTGGGCGATCGAAGGCGGAAACTGTTGGCCGCGCTCTTCTCGAGGATCACTTCGCTCTTTTATTTGTGTAGTATCTCTTAAGCTACCGTAATCCCTTGCGCGCACGCAGCGGGAGACCATCTGCTTACAGCCGTTTTCCGCCACTGTTTACACGAATTATTTGTTGACACTACCTCGTCGCACTCTTCGACTTTGTCCCGGAAGCCCTGTAACCCCGCCATTGCTCTCTCGACCTCCATGCAACTATTCGAGCTCCTAACTTCTTTTACTCCAGGGACGAATGAACCAGGAAACACTGAGCGACTCTAATCCTCACTTATTGCACTGTTTAATTCTATAAATGCAATATAAAATATAGAAAACATTGAATAAGAAACTATTAAAATTATGATTGTCAAATTTATTACATCAAAGAGATAATAAAAAATTCGTTCTGCCACAACCTTCATACGAACCTTTTTTGTTACGGCATCTCCCCGGCATCTACAAATACAATGCATATAAATCAAAAAAAAACATAATGAAAGCAAGATGTTCAAGGAAGTCAGCAAAGGTGTAAATTTTCAAATTTTAGTATCACTGAGATTCGTATTTTTGCTGCTTTTAGATAAGATTTAGCTAATAAATAATACATAGTTACATAGTAGGGATATAAAAAACTTCGTTTTTTAAAAGATCGTTTGAATTCCTTCGGTATTTGTTTACTTATTTATTACATAACCACAACAGATACATTTGGCGTTGACGTTTATTTATTTATAACTACAACAGAAACAAAGCTAGAAAAGATATTTTTGAGATTGGCCACGGCATAATTGGTTCGACGAAAGCGCTACTTGCTGGTGTTGGAGTTAGTGCAGCTCGAGAGCAGCCCAAGATTTCAAATGCAGCGAAATTAGTCAAACGTTGGAATCACAAGCTTCACATTTTGAGGACGCGCTAATTTTACGACTATTTAGGCATTATTTATTTGTTAGTCTTACTATCCATTCACTCATTTATGGTGTGTTACATGGCACAAACGTGTAAAACAATTGGCAAAAAGAAAAAGCTTCTACTAGAAAGGCTAGAGTGAAGCTGAAACAGCTGCCTTAAAGTGGATAACAGGCATTCATAACTCTGAAAGCAACGGCAACGAGAAATTAGTCAACAGCAACTTCTTGAATGCATGCATAGTTAAAGGTGGGGGATTTTCGTCTTCCGCAAGCATGAGTTGGGCTGCCTTAGCCTTTTGCCTGTCGAAGAAAAAACATTGAAAATTTCACCGCGGTATTTGCAATGGAAATACAACATGTATCTATCGGAAGCCCACTTCTCATTGTTCTTACCACCTGAACGCCGAAAAAAATAGCAAAAAATTTATATGAGGTTTTTCTTTAAAAATCTTATATAGCACTTTAGGATCAACAACCTTCCTTATACGTAGCAGAAAGCTTGGTCTGAATACTTATTTATTTATCTTCCGTTTGTGACATTATGATTGAAGATGGAGTGATTTTCTATCAACTACTTCGTCTCCAAATTTGCGAAATTCAGCGAATAGTATACAGCAACAGCCTTTTATAAAAACCCCGAGGAAAATTTTAATGCGAGGCCTCCTGTGATTTTTAATTTTTCTCTTCTTGGAATGGAAGTTGTAAGTGAGTGTTCCTTGCGCCACACGAGATTTTTAAGTCGACATTTACCTGCCAGGGTTTTGTTTCGAGTTTTTGTATTCTTCAGAGGGCTAAACGTGATGCACAGGTGTTCATTTGGGTTCAGTTCTCCGAACTCCTTACCTACCCACATATTTTGCACATTTTCTGCTCACCTTGACTGCCGATAAAGTAACTGCCGGTGTTCAAAGCGGTATTGCAAAAGCCCAATTGGTAAACAGTGTCGATGTATGGTTATTTATTTATTTATTTATTTTGTTATCCTTATAGTCGGATGCTCTTCATGATACAGTCGTGAATACAACGAACATATATATCCAAAGATATGCGAATATATACATATATATACATAGTATAATATGTAGAATAGTAGTGTGTAGAAGTATGTAGAAATGAAGAATATCGATATAGTAGTATGTTGTATAGGATAGAACAATATACAGAACGACGTATAAACGGTTGAAGCGGTTGAAGTGCTGTAAAATAATTCATTAGAAGTAAGTAAAAAGATGAAAGCTAAAAACACTCATTCCAGGAAAAAAAATATCTTCCATGTCATCTGTCTGTAAAGGATAATAAAATAGTGGATAATGATATATGGTTAGTGGATAATCTTAGCGACAACATCAAGCGTCAGTGTTGTGTTTCGAAATAGGTGTTATGATAAGAAGCGGTGCCTCTCGAAAAATCGCGTTATTTTTTCCCGTGGTAGATTAGAAGTTGGCACAAACATTGGGACAGTCTATCATACAAAGGCATGTAGGGCTAAATTTGTTGGAGAAGCTGGAAAGGCACAGGCATTAGCTAGAGAACATCTATCGAGCAAGCGGCAAAGATCGCTGACCAGCCTGCGTGAAAAGCGAAGGACTAATCAGATTTATGGAAACGACGTTGAAGTAAAAGCACCCTTTTTACGACTTCGAGAGAGATAATTCGGCAAAAAAGTAGTTAAAGGAATTATATGTCTACCCAAGAGATTCAGTAATGAACAACTGACAAGGCCTTCTTTCTGTTGAGAGCAGTGTCTCATTGGGAAGTGTGGATGGACTGGTATTAGTACAGAGCCTGCTCCATCCGCCTCTGCTGGTCAACCAACGTGGGTGAATATCGGGATCCAGTTGTTGAGTGATAAGGCGCTTGGTGAAGTAGAGTGCCAATTATACTCTAAGCAGCATGTTCAGGCCTCTGAATATGACAAGATGTCGAAATCGTCCAGGTAGTGAGAAATGAAGGTCCACCTAAAAGCCTTCTGTGGCGCAAAACACGCAAATTTGCCTCTCATGATCATATATCCCATCAGAAATTTATTTCATTCGACCCAATTACAAGTTGATGATGAAATCAATTCCTATCAATGAAACTATACACTGTGTGATGAAAGTCATCGAACACTTTCTATTAACACTGACATTGGGGCGTTGTGGAGCTTTTTGATTAGAACAATACTACCGCAATCAGAACGGAAAGACGGTGAACGCGTTTCGAAAAGTGTTCGAATTTTCACTTCTGTAATGTACAAAAACAAAGCGAGTTCTATCACGCTGCAAAGTAGAAATTTGAAGCCTGTTTAGATGATCTATTGTTTTTCACACTTTTCTAAGTGAACAAGAATCGACGAAGTTTCGTGTTTACCTACCTATACTGGTAAATAAAACTAGGTCGTACTGTACTGAACTCCCTAGACTGTCTAAAATGGCTTCGTCAAACTTCTCTCAGGGGTTAATGTGATGAGAACAGTGCTTCCATCACCACTTTTCTCCCAACGAATTTCGTTGCAAACGCTACTCGCTAAAACTAAAAACCTCGAGAGGCGCAACGTACAGAGGCTTAACTTTACATACCCGATGTTTCAAGTAGAGAGAAGTTGGAAACTGCAAATTTTATTCTTCTTCATAAAACGTACCTGTGGCGATGAATATTTAAGCAGCACTTTTAAACGTGAAATTTTTTGGAAAGTTTCACTGCAAAGCATCATTTTTAGACTCGAGCGTAGTTATAATTAAGAAGCTGACAAATCGAAAACGTTTATTTTGCACGAAGCACGCTGCACGAATAAACAATGAACTTTTCCTATAAAAATGTGAATCTATACTTTTTCTGATTAAAAAATTAACAATTTGAAACATTATTCATTGTTAGCCGTTACAACGATGTTTTTGTTGCGATCAAAACTTCTAGCGCCAACTTCTAGGCGGAACTCGAACCCGCACCTCCCTCTGGCTGGGCGGGAATGCTCTACGCCGTAACACCACCGGCGCTGTTTGATCAAATTCGTTGTTATTTAGGATTTAAGAATAACTGTGTTGAAACGCATATACATTACTTTTCCATCACCGTTCACTTCCATTCAGAAGAATGGCTGCACATGTAGTTTAGGCTAGCCTGCATTAAAACAAAATTATGGCTGCATGTAAGATGGAGAGGTGGAGCGCAATCGGAGGAGATGCCGGCTGCCGCCTCCACCTGATACCAGGTTCTTGGTTTCTGGGCTTATAACTATTGGCCAAATTCAAATTACCTCCACGGCATCCCGTAGAAGTAGAACGCGTGGCGAACATTTAATAAGATTGAGTATCGCCGTCCTTTATCCTTGTATGTAAGATGTTTATGCTGAATGCAACCGAATCACGTAGGTCGCGCTTGAATTAAGTGGTTATCGACGAGGTCTCATCAATGATAGAGTATCAGTTAATGACTAATTTAACGGGAATCGTCGATTCAGATGGTCCGAGGATGCTTCTGCGACTGCTTTGGACCGATGACTAGAGCACGAGCTGCCAGTCAGGACAAGCCGCTCGATCCTGAGGATGTCAAGAAGTGCCTGCAGAAGTTCCGCGCCTACGAGGCTCGTCAGGAGATGATGGTAAGCAACAACTCTTCCGTTCTCATACGGGACCGCTATGAGGACGCTTCAAATGCTCTTGCAGGTATCTGAACAACAGCGGCCACTGATACCGACGATAAGCAGTACGTGTGCGGCTCCATACGACAACGTGCTCCCCTCAGCTCCTCCCATCGTAGGTTTTGCATTTCATCAGCCCAATGTTGTGAAGGCTATAGACACTGCCTACGCCTTCTATTCACGAAGGCTTTGTACGTTTCTCTGCAATGAGAGATTAAAAAAGCTGAAGAAGAACTTTCTCAACTATGCCACAATTGTTGCTGTTTCTGTCATTCCATCGTTTCAGAATCTGGGCTTTCGTCCACCGTCACCTCCACCGTCGTACAGTTCTGTGGCCGGCAGCTTGGAGCGATCGTCTCCCACGGCTCAGTCCCGACTATAGCGTCCAGATGTGTGCACCCATCCAGGTCTCACTCTGAGGTTGTTCAGATCGCCGTCAACTAATCTCCTCATCAAAGTCTCCAAGCCTACCTTCAGTGTGTTCATTTCATATGTGCCTATGAGTATAAGAGTATTCGAATTCGGTAATAAGTCGCACGGACTCGGTGACCATAGACATGTCAGAACATTCTCCTGAGTTAGAATTCTAGAGTAGAGCACTTCGGTGGCACCATCTCATAGTTATTCAAGTGCCACTTGTGATGTCGTAAGTATGCTTGCTTCACCTTGAATTTCTCGCACTCTCTAGTCGCCATCGACAGTCAGATTTCGCCATCCATTATGATTCTTACTGATCTTCGAAGATGTCCCAGCTGAGTGATTCTAGTCATGTGTACATAGCATTTTGTTACGTCATGCTTTACACTTTATCGTTGTTTTTGATTGTATGTACATCTACCAATAGCCAGTAAAGTATTTCTTGTTCCACAAAATGGAGAAGTCTCACCTGTATCACCTGTCGTCGTGCTGGTCATCGAATACAGTCGGAAGATCGAAGTCTGCCAGCATTCGTTCCGCCTGGCTGAGGGTCGGTGTTATGAGCACAATCTCGTCAGCGAAGCGCACATGGTGCAATCCGTCCGTCGACCTTCACTCCCATGTTTCCCTATTCTACATCGTGCAAGTCATTTCCAAGAGTGACCTTGAAGAGCTTCGGGGATATGGTATCCCTCTTCCGACCCCCCCCCCCCTCTTCACGTTGATGATGACGTCGTTATAGAATGGTGAGATCATGGTCGCGAATCCACTGAACAGCTCCCGAAGAACTCTGATGAACTCAGTAGGAAAGCCCTGAAAAGGGATGGGTCTGAAGCTTATGTCTGAACGAGAAGAGCAAGTCATATAGGGAGATTCTCCTCCCCTTAATTGGTATAACAATGTGTTTCTTTTTTGCAAATCTTAAAACCAAAGGAGTAGAGGGTTTTTGAAGTCGCAGTGGAATCGGCGTTTCACGAGTTGTGGAGCCTCTTGTACGCCCGCGATGCCTCTCCCGAGAAGCGGCTTGAAGCGCGGAGGATAGTGACGTTGCTTCGTGCGAGGGAAGTCGGGGGTTTGATTCATCTGCGCAGCTGCATCTTTGCATTTCAACTGTCTGGTTGAGATTTAAAGGAACATGACGTCCGTACCTTTTCAGACGTTTTCTACGGGCTTTTTCAGCCGTACGCTGCGGAGAGTAACTTTCTTGCCACTTGTTTATTACTGAACGGTTTTTTAACCAAAAGGCAATGAGGAAGTTATTCAACGTATAATAATGATGTATGAACGTTCAGCAGCAGTGATGCACATATACAAAGTGCATGAAACAGAAGCACTGACCGCAATACAGATAGCTTTTAAAAACAGTTTGTTTCCCTAGATGGACCAATGTCATCGAGAAAAACCATCCTGCTCGAATATTCAAAGAGACCAGGATGTGACTTCGTATAACCAACTTTGAACCAGGCCAAACAACCAGCTTTTGCATGTGAGGATGGCACAGGATTTGGTGCACCAGCGACACGACTTCAGTATCATTACAGATAACAAATCCGTTCTTCTTCAGCTACCAGCAGCTTGGACCTTACCTTCAGATGCTGTCCATTTCGTAGGCATCGTACGAATTGTTGTTGTTAGGTTTTTAAAAACCTTCAGCAGATCTCTGATTTCCAGGTGACAAGCAAAGATGACGGAAAGAGTGTATCGATGCTGTTTAGGTTAAAATGTGGGATCCACAGACCGCGTTTCTCACTTGAACCACCTCCGACGTCACATTCTGTTATTTTTTTTCTGAAAATCCGAGCACAATGGCTTTTCCCGAGGTCATTGGTTCATGTAAGGAAACAAATTGTCAGGATCCTGTACGCTGTCCGCATTGTCATAAGTGATGCTTCATGCACTTTCTGCCTCTGTATCACTGGTGTTGAACGTTGATACACCATCATGCTGAATACCACAGTATGCAGCTGAAAAATTGCACAAAAAACCTCTGCGCTGAAAGCGGCGTGAACGTCATAATCCTTCAAATTTCAACCAACCAGTTGAAATGCAAAAACACAGCACCGTAGGAGAGTCGAACCCTCGACCTCCCTCACATAAAGCAGCGCCACTATCCATTGTGCTCCGAGCCAGGTCAGGCATCACAGGTGTACAAGGGAGCCTAGAACTCGGGAGGAGCCGATCCCATTGTGAATTCAAGGACCCTCTACTCCTTTGGTTTGACGACTTGGCAAAAAAAAAGAAACACATTTTTATACCAACTAAGGGATTGGGATTCTCCCTATATGACTCGCTCCCCCCGTTCGTACATACGCTTGTGAGTGAACACGGCTTCGAAGTCCGCTTCAGTTTCTACGCAGTCACATGCCTTCACCACGTCGATGAACGTGAGGCACAGCGGAGCTTGTACTCTCGCGACACTTCGATGAGCTTCGTAATGGTGAGTATGTGATTCTGCTTGTTCGCATGGTTGTCCTTCACCCAGCGTTCTGCTGATCCTGTTTAGGATGACTCGATAGAACAGCTTGTATTGGGTTGCAAAAGTAATTGCACAAATGGACGTCGTAGTTCAAAATGTCGTTGGTTCATGGTTGGTGGTGATTTATCTTTTTGTCGAGATAAATTGTGGCAAACCTCTCCGTGAAAAATAAGCAGTGGCTTGCTTTAGCGGAATGAAAATAATTTGAATGAGTCTCTAGACGTGCAAGGGTAGATCCTTTAAGAATGAGTAAGGCGTAGGTCAATTTTCAACACCGTTGCTGAGAGCTAGAGATCAGAAAACTTTGCGGCTACAATGATCGTTGACTGTCGTATTGTCTGTCGCCGTCGTGGAGGCCTATATGCAGTATTGGTGAAGGTATGATTTTCGCGCCATGTATTGTTCATTTTATATCCTTCTATATCGCCCACGTAATAAAAGCTATGAACCGAATGTGAAGAAACAAAGATGTTTGGTGCGCATGATGCCGTGTGAAACTAAAATGAGGTCTATGCAGAACGTCCCTTATCCTGTTTCGCTCCAGTCGACCAGTATTGAGGAGGGCCCACTCTGAAGTTGTTTACAACTGCGGTTGTTCCACCTCTGATTGTCAATGTCAGCGGTCACGGAAGTTTTTGAAATTGGGCGAACGTTTCAAACTCTATGACAACAAGAGTACAAACTTCGTAGTCGACTAAATAACTAGTACTGCGAAAAAATAATAAAAAATAACTGCAAACCAATAAGATCTTGCTGTAGCACGATAGAGATGAAATTGCTTATTTTTATGTATTTCTCATTCAACTTTCTCGCACTAATCGAACAACACAATAACTCATTTCATGTCATTTTTATCAAATACAGAAATGCGTGTATACACTCGGATGAACAAAGCGAAGTGAATAAGATAACCGACAAATGAACCTCATAGCGGAAAGCTTCAACCGGGAGACCAGCATCAATCCATATTATACATCTCTCGATCTTTCACCAAGATTTCGTCGATACTGATACCTTTGAACGTAGCAACAACAAGTATTTTCATGCTGTACACACAATTAGATGAACCAGAGTCACGTTCTCCTCTCCATGCGACTTCCCTCGTGTACTTACTGCCATAGACGCTAACCTCCTGCGGCTTCAAGCCGAGGATCAGGGTTAAAAGACCCTGCGTCGATATCTGACATCTGACCAATGTCAGCTTCCACACAGAAGCCTTCGTGTCGGTCAGGTCAGGTCAGCGCAGAGCGTCCGCGTCTCCTTATCGCCAACAACCGTGTCCTAAAAAATTCATAAACAACGACAAATAAATAATGTAAGCGGAATCTCACCTCGAACCGAAGCAGGTAGATATCGGCAACCTCGAGCTGCCTGCTGGCTCCCTCCATCTCATAGGTGTTCTCTAACCACCTGCTCCTTCCCACGCTCGGGTAACGAATTACCACGAGATCTCCCTAAACCAAGGTTTTGAAGTATATTGAGCTCATGTAGCCACAAGTCTAAAGGAACTCACTCTTTTGAACGTTGCGGAGTGCACGTTCTGCCTCGCGAGTGAGACTCGATGCCAGTCCAACACGTTGTCGAAGTGTCTGCACACGCACCTCAACCGCACCTCAACTAATTGTAGGTTACTCTTTCTAAACCTTAAATATTTATCACGGCGAAGATTATAAAGTTCTCTACGCTGACTACGATTTGGTTTATCCTGATTGCCGGAAAATTTATCCACATGATTGTCTAATAATTTACAAGATGTATAAAGCGGAGGGTCTGTTTGAAAAGAGATTACGGGCTTAGTATCCACCGTAAGGGTGGGATGCGGTATAAACGTGCGCTCAAAGTCTTCAGTTAGTTATCCATTGAATGGTCCTCAGTAGGGGTAGTAATCTGCAGTTGTGAATCCTTAGAAGAGCAGTAGAACCTTTCAGCATGAAATCTAGGGAAAGTTTCCATTGATTCAATCTCTCTAGACCTAAGGTAACTATCACGACAGAGGTTGTAACGCTCTCTACGCTGACTACTGCTACTGCGTTTCCCTGGTTTATGCTGAAGTGAAGGCAGCTTGACTGGATAGATAGCCTTCCTAGGCGGTAAGTGTGCTTATATATGTCGAACAAGTGCTCCGTCACGCCTATCGGCGTGCCTCGCACTTGCGCGCTTCGCGCGATGTTGCAGTATCACTAAGCTAAGGACAATCACATCAAGCTAGCTGCTCTACTTGTACAGCCTTTTTTCCTTACCTAGGAGTACAACAGGCTCGCAGTACGTACAGTGTTGAGTATGATAGAGCGATCTATTAGTTCCTCAGTACTGGTCCTCTCCTAGTGAACTGTCCCCCATTACTGGTACTGGCCCCCTCAATGATCCACCTTTAGCGGACGCCGTCTTCGGCACACCTGATTACCCAGGCACATTGGACGACGTCTACCTGAATTCCCAAGCACGATGAGCGAAGTCTTTTGCACGTCCTATGAGTCGCAGGCACGTCATGCGACGTATTCCGCACGTCTTCTGAATCCCCTGGCACGTAAGAGACGTCTGGATATTCTCTGCTATTTTCATGCCCCGTAATTTGATCAGTATCGATAGATGGCGATCGAAACTTTAAAACTAACTTCAGATTCGTGTTGAGCGACCTCGACTACCTCCAGGGCTAAAGTTCCTAGCCACATAGAAGACGTCTTGGTATTTTCCGCTATTTTCGTGACCCGTAATTTGGCCAATATCGATTGGTGGCGATCGATATTTCGATAACGAATTTCAGATTCGTGTTCAGCGACCCCGACTACCCTCAGGGCTAAATTTTTGGACAGCCTGGACGACATCCACAAAAAAAATCGATAGTTTGGTCAATATCGATTGATGGCGATCAATACTTGTAAAACGAACTTCAGGTTCGTGTTCAGCGACAGCGATTGCCCCATGGCCAAAGTTCCCTCGCCTGGAGAAGACGTCTGGGTATCTTTCGCTATTTTCGTGTCGTGATCCCCTCCCTATTTTCCCCCGCTAATTTCTGCGGCTGCGCCGATCGATAGGATGACTCATCGCTTAGCGCGTTATTATAGAGTATGATGGTATGAAGAAATAGTAAGAGTGAAAAAATGTCCTGATCGTGTGACTAAAGTCCTTCCAAACACTGAGAGGGTGTATTGTTCACCCGCTTGTGAGCTATCAGCCGTAGATCGAAGGAACTTGTGAGGATAAAAATGGCTTGCGTACTTTCGGCAGAAGACACTAAATCGAGGATCAAAGAAGCGTAGGTAGATAAGGAAAATGGTGTGGAAGGATGGTCCACAGTCGAGCATGAGATCGAGTTTGGTGCTCCCAATGGTGAAGGTGTAATTATCGAGGAACACAACACAAAGTCTCACCCGCATAAGAAAGGATCAAAAATACCATGTGACATTCTGGAGAATTACAGCAGCACACCATTTATAAGCAACAAGGTGCCTAAAACGAGACATGGGCATGTTAGTGACATTTTCATCTTTATCTATAAGTAGGTTGAGCTCCTTAAGATTTCGATACGTGATGAGGATCGACCTAAATTAAGACCTAACAAATCTGAGAACAACCTACGCCTTTCTATTCAATTTCAAAAAACTTGTAAGGTCTGTAGAATAGATTTCTGTATGGCCTATTGAAAGCCTCCTAGTTATAGTTTCGAATATCCGGTATCTTCCTTGTTCTTCTTGCCCAGGGAGGGTAAGCCTATTTGTCTTGCCCCATCACCACCACTTGAAAACCACCTAAAGCATTTCATAAACAGCTTTCGCATGGAGTTGTTTTGAGGCTTTCAAGGAGCTTGATGAATTCCTCCTGACAGGGTTTATGTTCGGTGGTGGCAAAATTCATGATGACTCTCCTTAAGATTTGTAGGTGGGTAGGAGAACCTGGGAATCGTTTGTCTTCAGTGTCTCGAACAGAATATAGATCCGATAGTCTGTTTCGCTAACAAGCGTTTGTAGGGGGTCAAAGTTGTTGGTGTTGAAGATAGTAGAGTACATCAGGGTGTGCTACCTCCTCTGGTAAGGTAGTTATTCTTACCCATTGTTTACAGCCACAACTCTGAATTGATCATCATCAAATTCATCAGCGTGAAAGCTCGAAGCTCTCGGCTTCAAGGTTCTACTTGACCTTGTGTAATCTATCAACAAACTTTCCTAAACGCGGACTTTTATTTCCATTTCTTACAAGATTCTACAAAATCCTACAGAGAGGAAATTTCACTGTGCACATGAGGATGTCAAAAATGTATTCCGATAAGTTCAGAGTTCCGCAAAGC
Organism: Heligmosomoides polygyrus bakeri; assembly: GCA_947359475.1. NCBI lineage: Eukaryota > Metazoa > Nematoda > Chromadorea > Rhabditida > Heligmosomidae > Heligmosomoides > Heligmosomoides polygyrus. Next base: position 84,129,665 of record OX375866.1, on the reverse strand, counting down.
AGCTCTCTCAAAAGAGCCCTTCATATCTCCGAGCTCAGAGAGATATGCCGACAGTAAATATCCTCAACGGTATTTGATATGGTTATCCTAGGTCAAAATTATGGTATTCGAATAGAGTCCGAAAGTCTAACAAAATCACTTTCTTCTAGATGCGGAGTTCTTGATGATTCGTTGATTCATTACCATGTTCGTCTGTACAGTACACGGTGTAATGAACCTGCGCCAAACAACGAACAGATCGGTGTCTTGATCATTACCAGGTGTAATTTTGTAAGAAAATTGGATAAGAGAGAAGCCTATCTAAGATTTCGCTCAGCGAATATTCGATTCAGTTGCCCTCTTTTCTCTCGTGGACGACGAAACGTCGATATCCCCAGATACAGCTACTTAATGATTGTAAGCACAAGATTTAGAAGATTATGATCCTGCTGCTAAAGAGCTATGATTATCGTGGTTAGCTAAATTGCATCTTCAGCGTACGCAGTGTAGCATTCTTGAACTCTGAAGCGAACTCGGTTGCCAGAATCTCAACTGTACATGAGCATGTCGTGGAAACGGAGTCAAGCAAAAGTAGTTGGTCATTTTTTGGTACTTTTTGAACTGTTAGTATGCAGCTCACAGAGGAATCCACGGAAGTAGAGTAGAATAGACGGTGCTGATAAGAATTCAAATGCGAAAAAAAGAAGAAGACCTGCCAAAAAAATATGACCGGGTCACTTGTTAGCTAGATGCCTACAGGTGCACTAAGGATAGCAATGGAGATATACCAGGCAATGGAGACGCTGGAGCGGATATCATCTCGAGAGGAAGTATCCGACAATGACTGTTGTTAGAACTACTGATGGAAGAGCATGACCGCAGTTGGCCCATGCCCTTTCCAGCGCGCCAAAGGACCTCTGGCAGTGATCTCTGCAGTAGTCAACCTCACCTGACAAATACGCTTCCGGCACAATTCACACCCCAGAACTTCTGAGCCGGGAGTAGTTACCGCTGTGATTAACTACTGTCACTGCACCTATTGATTTCGTAGACGAAAAACAAGAAGAGTCCTTGGTCAAAACTTGACAAAACTTGAGGCGCTCCGAAACAGTTCCACCAGCTCAAAAAAGGAGTTAACCTAGAGGAATGTGAAGGGCTCCATTCGCCACGACCTCAGGCGAACATTGTTTCGTAGATCGCCGGACGCTCGTCAGTCTTCGTGTTTGCATTTCTGCTAGCGGAGGACGTTTCGAACACTACTGTAGTTTGTGCTCATTTCTTTTAAGTCTCAAGTAGCCGGTACTGATGTAGTAAGCGGTTACAACTATGTTTTGTTGCTCTAGCGCCAGACGAGACTGAACCCGCACCTCCTGCTGACCGGGCGGGAATGCTCTACGCCACTACACCACCGCCATTACACCATTATTGTTGCTTCGCTAGCGTTTTGCCCTGTATAACATATAGATAGTGCTAGAAAGAATATGCGCCACCCACGACTTCCGTCTAACAATGTTGTGTTTAATCCACAATGGTTCGCTGTCGCTTCCATTAATCTTCAACAACAACATTGGCAGGATTCTGGAACGCCTCTAGAAATCTTTCCCTGATGAGTTAGTGCATGCGTTTGGCGTATTGACGGTGAGTAGATGTAGAGCTGACAGTAGAAAAATGTCGGTATTCAAATTTGTTCGCTGGCAGAGTTCATTGTTGTATTTCAGCCTGCATTACTCTGTCTACCCAATAACTTTCAACGATTCAGTGACACTCTCGAAAAAACTGCGTTGTTCCAAGCTGCGATCAGAGTGCTTTACTGTTCTGAATGTTGAAAAGAACGCAGTTGATCTGCATTTACTATGATAGCTACTTTACATTTGAAAAATATCACCTGTATCACCTGTATCACCTGTCGTCCCGTTGACCATCGACTTGCTCGAGCTGGCGCCAGCAGCATCTCCATTTGTCCTGTCGCGTGCCAGAGTGGTCCAATGGATCCCATTCGCTCGAGGGACACGAAGAGCGTCATATCGATCGTTCAGGGCTTTCACGAAGTAGTCAGACCACCGCGTTGGTCCTGGTATTCTCTTGACATCCCGCGGAATCCAGTCGATGATTACTCTCGTCCAGATGGTGTCTGCGAATCGCATTACGTGGCCGACCCACCTAATTTTCGAGGACTTGGCCCATGCGACAGCGTCTCTGATCTTCGAACGTCGGCGAAGCTCGGAACTCCGGAGGCCTTCTCTCACTTGCGTGAGTCGTGTCACTCCGAGCATCGTCCTCTCGATTCCACGCTGCGCGACGCTGATCCCGTGTTCACCCTGCTTTCGCATAGCCCAGGGCTCTGAGGCGTATGTTAGGGCAGGAAGTACAGTGGAGTCGAAAAGGTGGGCACGGAGTCGGACGTTCTGCATCTTCTTCACGACTTCTTCGACGCTCTTGAAAGCTCCCCAAGCCGCTCGTTTCCTCCTGCCCAGCTCTGGCGCTAGGTCGTTGGCAATGTTGACTTCGCGACCCAGATACACGTAGCTGGAGCATTCGGAGATGTTCGTTCCGTTGAGCGAGAATGGGGCATCAGAGACTTGTCCGTTCCTCATGAACATCGTCTTCGTGAGATTCAGCTGCAGTCCAACGTTCCCATATACATGATCGAAGTCGGCTAGCATTCGCTCCGCCTGCCTGATGCTCGGTGTTATGAGCACGATGTTGTCAGCGAAGCGAAGATGATGTAGTTGCCGGCCGTCGACCTTCACTCCCATGCCTTCTCATTCTAGTTCGCGCATGCGTTTTCGAGGGTGGCGCTGAAGAGCCTCGGGGATAGGGTATCCTCTTGCCGAACCCTCTCTTCACTTCGATGACGTCGTCGTTGTAGAATGGAGAGATCTTGGTCGTCAATCCACTGTACAGCTCTCGAAGGACTCTGATGTGCTGAGTAGGAACACCCTAGTGAGCAGGGCTTCAAAGTCCGCTTCAATTTCGACGCAGTCGCATGCCTTCACCACGTTGATAAACGTGAGGCACAGATTCAGCTTGTACTCTCGCGAAACTTCGATGAGCTTCGTAAGGTGTGTATATGGTCGATCGTTTTGAATCCTCTCCGAGGTTTTGCTTCATGTCTTTCGTCCAGCGTCCTACTGATCCTATTCAGAATTACTCTGGTGAACAGCTTGTAAACTACGGACAGTAAGCATAGTCGGAACCTTGGACTCCATCAAACAGCGTGTGAAGAGCTGTGCCAAAGTGTTGATGAGCACTGGGTGAAGGTTCCTCAGATGTTCATCAGGTGAGGAGGTGACACATCCGGCATACGGAAGGTGGAATGGGGGCGAGTAGGCATGACTATTTGTTTTACTTATTTATTTAATAGGACCGCCAGTAAGGAAGGCTCCGTCGCTCATACCAGAAAATTCTGGATAATCAGCTACCCGAATGAACAGTTTGGAGTTTCAGGAGTGCACATACAACAGATAACGATTCAACGAATTTGACGAATCACCGAAATTTTTTCGTTAAAATCTGTCTTAACGACATTACGGAAATTTTTAGAAATTTAACGCAATTTTTAGCGGTCTTTTTTCTCAGTGTGATTATCACATTTACCCTTTCTCTTCATTAGTGTTGCAGGTTTCTTCCTCCTGATAAGGACTGTTGCTAAAAAACTATTAAAATCAGCAAGAATATTTTAATGCTTTTATGAAATTGTTTTGAATTTTTGGAAATAACGCGTCTAAGGGGTCGCGCATAGCTCACTCGCGCGAGGTGCCGGCTGTCGTGTGCAGCCGATACCAGGTTCCTGGTTCGAATTTCCCGCCCAGGTCAATCAAGCTTTCCGTCCCTCCGGAGTCGGAGAATTGATTCCAAACTTGTCTGGGAAGGGTACAGTGCTGATTTCTTGATCGGCTGGCCACCGAAAGTCATTGTATGGCCAAATACGCTTTCAAATTGCCTCCACGGTATACCGTAGAAGTAGAATGCGTGGAGCATCACAAAAAGGATTGAGTAACACCGTTCTTTAATCTTATCGTTTAATGCATTTTGGAGCTAGAAATTTCTACGGCGATCTCCCAAGCGCGTCAACGAATCCGCAAAAATACTCGTCTAACCTCCTCGAAAGATATGCCTATCCTCACTTGGCGCTGCTTATCCCAGATAACTTTTGCCCGTGACCTGGAATAGTTGAGACAGAGGGAATGTTTTTGCCCTTGGACGTGTTTTAAACGATTTTAGAAAAACGCTAATTAAAAAGTTGGGAAAGATACTTTTCCTGAACGTTAACACGTTGACGACGTGTAACAGAAAAAGGTTTCAGTTTTTTCTTTCTTGTAGAACATAAACGGTTTCGCAAAGAACTAGGGAAGGAGGAACTCCGGGTTTTTGCCCGATCGCACATTTTAAGATGCGCTGTCAGTGATCTTCTTGAATAATAACTCCATACCTGTCACAATAATGCTTTGTTGCGATCAAAACTTCTAGCGGCAGGCGGGACTCGAACCCTCTGACCGGGCGGGAATGTTCTTCGCCTTTACACCACCGGCGCCGTTTGATATACCTACCTCGATACCAGCCACTTGAGGCTTAAAGAAACTGATTTGAACTCCACACCTGTCCTTATCCCACATCCTGTAGATAACTTGTTGCTAAAGGCTTGTTTATTTTTCTGCGTTTGTTGATGTTGAATTGTTCATTTTACATTGCAGTGTTACACTCCATTCCATGAATTCTAGCTGTTGACCTCTTGAGGCTGAAACGTATAAAGTTTTCCTTGATTTTTTCGCTTGAAATAATGGCTTGCAGCTAGTTGTATTTTTTTGCCGAAATTTAACAATTTACCAGAAATTTAAACAAATTTTTAGTTAAAAAATTTAAATCACAGAATTTTGTACAAACTAGTGACAAAAGTTTAAAAGTACACATTCCTGTAATGTACGTTTACTGTAATCCACTCGCTGTTTTTTTTTTTTTGCAGTAAGCTTTAATAGCTTTCTCTTAGTTTACAAAGTTTCCCACTTTGCTCCACCTTTTAGGCAGGTAAACTATAAATTATTGTAGAAAGCAATAGCAAGTTTCACTAAGACTGCCCGTAGTGATCGCGACCTTGCAATTATACCTCTCTCCAGCGAGCCCTTTTAATTTCCTTAAGCTTAGTCCCTGCCCTAAGCGGAACCAACGGATTGGTCCCCAAGTACGGTTTATACACAGAATCTTCGGTGACAGTAAGGGCTTCGACTCCCATCCACCTCGTGACACCAGCGAAAAGCCAAATGACAAAAAGGCTTATTTACAAAAAGCACGACGAATTCAAGTAAAAATGCGAGGTCAAAGTAGACAAGGGAAGAAGACTCTCCTCCCAGTACAGACGCCAGGCGAAGGCCTCGACTGCAAACAATCCCAGGAAGTCTTCCATCGTCTTGTACAAATCATGGTAACCGCGGGGCCTGAAAAGAGAACCGCGAAAGAGAAAACAGGAAAGCATCCTATCTAGTCCGGCGCTGCTCCGTTGAAATCTCCTAGCACACTCACGTGTCCACCGTCGAGCACCCCTTTCCGCGCGGTCTCGATGTCCTACCGTGCCGTGTCTCCACCGTTTAGACCCAACTTTGGCCCTCTCTCTCCTTCATAAAAATTACCTATCTATTCTTCATGAACTTCCGGACACTTCCCAGACACTTAGAAGTTCCTTCATATAAGAATTCTTCGCTCGTCATTAGTTTTCCGCCTCGACGCCGCACCGCACGCACGCACTTGCTCGCTTTCTCGCATTTGTAGCGTGTCCCATAGCACGTTTTACAGCTGGCCGCTTTACAGCTGGAGCCACAAAAACTTGCTCTGAGACATGTTAACCAAGCAACGTTAAAAACAAGGTCCTGCTAGTTGGTATATAGCGGTGTTGGGAGTTGACGGGGCAAAGTGAAGGACAAGAATCAATTTCTTTTGCACCATAAGGACAAAGGGCATGAAGTTAATGATAGATAAATGTACAGTTGGGACAACGTTAACTGCTGGCTGGGTTTTGTAAAATTGGTCTCTTACTCCTTTATAAGCACAACAGAATTCCTCAGAGTTCTTGCGTATGACGTTAGGATCGGTTTTTTTGGAACACGTGTCTTGTACAAGTTTTCTAAATTCACCTCGTCGTCGATACGCCATGGTACAAAGACTCTCAGCTGCGAGAACGACAATAGCTGAGTAGCGGAAGAGATTATCTTGTCTCCGACGGTGATCAACTTCCATAGGAAAATCAGGGTATCCGCTTGCAGTAGTGGTCCAGGTCAGCCTTGCACTACCAACGTGGCATTTTTTGTTGATTTTTTGCATCGCTATCAGCGCTGGTAAGGAAATGTCTGAAACTGCCTTCGTCTTAAGGCTACTAAAGTTATTAAAACAATTAAACAGTTCCTAACTCTCTCTTCAACTATGGTGGCGAATACAAACCATTTTTAATTTCTTAATTTAATTTAGTTTAGTTTAATTTTAATTAATTTTTTAATCGAGTCGTTTGTTGAGCGTAGCCAAGATTGGTACAAGACTTTATCTCGGCTGATGTTTCGGCGTTCTCGCCTTCTTCAGACCCTGGAAAGCCATTTGAGAAACTACCCTCCCAAATGTCATTTCATCCTGCAGGAGTCCATCCAAAAGGCAAAAATACCAAGAGAACGACAACATAGAAAGTCAGGAAAAGGCTAACCTTTATGAGTGGACAAATGAGCCCACTGACACCCTAGCTGAGCGGAAGATGGGTGAATGACATAGAGCCCTTGAGACCACACGCCTTAGGGTTAGGTCCTAAGGCGTGTGGTCTCAAGGGGAAGCGAAATAAAGTCTTGTTCCAGTCTTGGCTACGCTCAACAAACGACTCGATTATTGCAACATCAAAGATGCCAAGGTTCATCGAGAGTCGAACATGGAATTTTTTAATCGAATAATTTTTACAAGCGTTTACAAAGAAACGGTAGATTATTCGAACTTCTAGGTTTAGGCCGGTTTTAATCTCCTTGCTCGTCTTCGGAGAGGGAGGCATATGCGAGTTCCTCCGTGAGAATCCTGTTAAAAGGGGATGAGCTTAGTTGCGATAAGGTGATTCTACTGGGGCCAAACTCATCAACGACATACAGTGATTTAACGGAGAACTTACAGCAGAAATTCCTTTAAAAAACGCGAATTAACGCGTTTTTTCAACAGGCATATGGTAAAATGTTGGCGTTAACAGGAGTTTCGGCTGTAGTTTCTCCGTTAAATCTCTGTAAGTCGTTGATGAATCTGGCCCTGATCTCCGATGATCGTGGGTGCGAAATTGCACCACGAATACACGTGGGCTCATATGAGAGGAGGCCGACTCCGGTGGTCATTCTTTGTCTGTTGTTTTGTTTTGAGGTCTCTGTGTGACACGGTGCCGGTGCTTGGACTAGCCAGGAGACTATCTCAACGGTAGGTCGGAACGGCCCAAGTGTTGTATATGGGCAGAATTGCCTCTCTGGCAAACAACAAAATGCAAATATCTCGACCCCAATACAAAACCGCGAAGAGTTAGGGACGGCGGATTATGGGCCACTGGCGGCTCTTTGACGACAAGAGTAGAAACTTTGTAGTCGGCTTAATAACTAGTACCAAGAAAAAACGGAAAAAATAAATGTAAACCGAAGAAATCTTGCTGTACTATGATAGAGGTGAAATTGCTTGCTCCTATGTCTTTCCCATTCAACTTCCTCTTACTAATCGAACAATAACAATACACATAAGTCATGTAATTTTTATCATATACAGAAATACATAGATACATCGGGTGAACCTTGCGGACTGAATAAGATAACCGACAGATGAAGCTCACAGCGAAAAATTTCAACCGGGAGACCAACAATCCATGCAATACATTTCGCGATTGGCGCTATGAATTTTTACCAAGATTTCACCGATATTGATACTGTAATAAACTAGTGGTTCGGGTTATTAACGGAAAACAAGGAAGGCGATCCCGTAGTGGAAAACACGACAGAAAACCTGGTTCGCAGACTATTTTATTCAAAATATGCGGAAAACAGACAGTGGATTATACATGAGGAATGAGGGGTCTTAAACAACTAGATCCACCTACTCGCTGCCCAGATGGAAACTACGGGGCCCTACGTCTCCAGCTTACGCCTGAAGACACCCGCTGGAATGGGTCGAGGGGGACGATGCGCGAGCGTTGGGAAGATCGGTTCCCAGAGAGCCGTCTGCCGCCTGTATTCGGTTTTCGGCCCTGGATCTCCCGATTTGCGGTAGGAGAGCCGCGGAGGTGGGAACGGTCCTGTGTTGGTGCATGGTGGCGAGGTGCGCTTGGATGCGTACTTACAACACCTTCCAACGTAACAATATAAATGCGCAAATATTTTTATGCTGTGCACAACTAGATGAAACGTACGGAGTCACCTGCTTCTCTGCATGCGACTCTACTTGTGCCCTCGCTGCAGTAGACGCTAACCTCTTGCGACTTCAAGCGGAGGATCAGGGTTAAAAGACTCTGCGTCGATATCTGACATCTGTCCAATGTCAGCTTCCACACAGAAGCCTTCGTGGCGGTCAGGTCAGCGCAGAGCGTCCGCGCCTCGTTATCGCCAACAACCGTGTCCTAAAAAAGAAACAACATAAATAACGACAATTAAATAATCTAAGCGGAATCTCACCTCGAACCGGAACAGGTAGATGTCGGCAGCCTCGAGCTGCCTGCTGGCTCCCTCCATCTCGTAGGTGTTCTCTAACCACCTGCTCTTTCCCACGCTCGGGTAACGAATTACCACGAGGTCCCCCTAAAACTAAGGTTTTGAAGTACATTGAGCTCATGTTCCCACAAGTCTGAAGGAACTCACCCTTTTGAACGTTGCGGAGTACACGTTCTGCCTCGCGAGTGAGACTCGATGCCAGTCCACCACGTTGTCGAAGTGTCTGCACACGCACCTCAACCGCACCTCAACTAATTGTAGGTTACTCTTTCTAAACCTTAAATATTTATCACGGCGAAGATTATAAAGTTCTCTACGCTGACTACGATTTGTTTTATCCTGATTGCCGGAGAATTTATGCACATAATTGTCTAATAATTTACAAGATGAATAAAGCGAACGGTCTATTTGATAAGAGACTACGGGCTTAGTATCCATCCTAAGGGTGTGATGCGGTATAAACGTGCGCTCAAAGTCTTCAGTTAATTATCCATTGAATGGTCCTTAGTAGGGGTAGTAATCTGCAGATGTGAATCCTTAGAAGAGCAGTAGAGCCTTTCAGTATGAAATCCAGAGAAAGTTTCCATTGATTCAATCTCTCTAGATCGATCACCGTTAAAAGATTACCCTATGGCGGTATCTGGCAATTCCCTATGGTTAGCCTAGACACGGACACCTTGGTGGTTGTCAGATCAGCACATCAGCACAAGTATCCACGCTCTGTGACTGCCAACAACAGTATCCTAAAAAGATTTTATAATAAACTTCAAATAACTGCGTAACTTTGAGCGGAATCCCATCTCAAACAACAGGAGGTCAACGTCGGCAGCCTCGAGCTGCTTGCTAGCAGCCTCCGTCACAGAGTATGTGTTCTCTAACTACCTGCTTCTTTCTACGCGAAGGGATTACCATGATCCACTAAAATCAAGCTTTGAAAGCATGGTGAGCGTACCCGCAAGTTTAAAGGAACATACTGTTTTAAAAGTGCAGAGTGTACTGCTTTGCAAGCTCGACTCTGTGTCGCTCTATCACCACGGAGTAGGTGTTTGCTCACAATTGTGTGCAAGAAGCGCCTCTATCTTTTACGAGAAAGCATTGTGAAGTTGATGGTGCTGTCGAGATGGTGCCTTAAAGTGTCAAATGCGAGATCATGCAATATTAGCAAATGCCACGAATAAAGCTTTAAAATTTGTAGCATTGGAAGGACTTCTCCCTTCACTTCCGCCTGGAGCCTTCATCTTGACCTCATCAGTCGACGCTTCCATTCTCACAAGTCGCCAATCAAGACGCATGTTGCTCTCGTGCATCTTAATCTCTAGCTCATAAAGCGCTGCGGTTATCGCCGTCCTGGTGAGCTTGACATGGTGTTGCACTTTATCCACAGCTGCCTTTGGCTGTCCCCCTATATCCAGGAAGGAAGAACAGTCCACAAGCGGTTTAACGCACTGACTACTAGCACTGTCTGCTACCGTAAAGAAGCGTTCATTCAATGCTCCACTGTCAGTAACATGTTCATTGTTGCCTTTGCAAGATGTCTTGGAGCAAAGGTAGATTATAATAATTATTTCCGGAAATTAGACAGCAATAAGAACATAATCAATTATCAGATTACCTTTACATTGTAGTTTTTGGATCCCAGCCTTTTGGAACTTCGATATCTGCGCTACAATCGCTCTATCGGGAACTGGTGTGACCGAGATAACATCTGCTGGTTTGGTGCCTGGAAAGAGCACTATGGCGTGAGAAGGCGTTGAATGCAGTGCTGTGTAAAAATGACCGCGTGATCTATACGCCTTCTTAAAAAAGCAGTGTTTTCCGAAAGGATTACTACCACATACAGAAGAATGAGGCACTAGGTATTAAAGAGGGGAATCTAGGATTTTACTGCGCCGGTTGTGGCTGCTGAACTTGTAGTTGATTACCCGTTGAGCCGCGGTGACTGCCGATAAAATTGAGGGAAACCTTGGTCGTATCCTTGACAGCTCTGGATAGGTAGCAGGCAAACATATCGATAAAGACTCCAAAAGTTAGATAATTTGCCTTGCGGGGGTTGCCTTGGGCGATCATTATACCTAGGTTGTTTTTAAACTGGAAAGCCTCGATTAATCGTCCTTTGGAACACCCTATTGAGTTCTTGCTGTGATTAGGAAATTGATCACATGAAGGCCATAAATTGCTAAACTATTTATCTGCTTCTGAAGGGTTCTTCTTTATCAGCGCTCACGAGTGAATTAAGATATACTACATATTCTATAATGCGATGATCTTCCTTTCGTTCATGCTCTACAATTCTACCTTCTTTTTTGACCATTCATTTCATCAAGATTTGTGACCACGGACTCGGAGTCGTTGCTGTTGGGGAGACGTCTGATCGCTTTTCTGATTTCTGGTCTTAGTCCTTTGTGGAGAAATCTGTTGCGACTATGCGGGGTATTTTTTTATTTCCACCTTGAAAGTCTCCCTCCCGTGCAAACTTGTCTTCCTTTCTTTGCCTTGTTTACTATGATGTAACTCTTCCTGTATATTACTCAATAAAGCTTGATTCCTAAATTTCTTATGCAAAGCTGTGATCATAGTTTTCCAATAATTTGTATCTGGGATTGCAAGGCCGTAATATTTTAGTTTCGCTCTACCTGCTAAGTATAAAGGCCTAAGCGACTTTCGAGTGGTCAAGGGGAATTTCTAAGTGTTCTACAAATTTGGTAGTCCTCTAAAAATTCATCAAATGTTTTAACAGCATCGCCAGAAAATCTAACTGCGCGATTATCTAATAACTATAGAAGGAATGTAGTATAAAGGTACGGTCAACGACTTCAGTTAGGTTATGCATTCCTTAGTAGGAGTAGTAGTATCTGCAGATGTGAATCCTCTAGAAGAGCATGAGTGTCTTCGGTATGACGTTCAGGGAAAGTTCCATTGATTCAATCTCTCAAGAGCTAAGGTAATTATCACGGAAGAGGCTATAAGGCTTTCTACACTGGCTACTGCTGCGTTTCCCTGGCTTATTTCGATCTAAAGGCAGCTTGGCGAAGGTGATGACCGGATGCACAGTCTTCCTAGGCGCTAGGTGTGCTTATATATATATATATATATATATATATATATATACCCACATATATATATACACATATATAGTGCTTGGAGACTTCAACCTAGATATAGATTGGATGCAGCACAGTAGGCCTACTAGTCAGCATAATGTGAAATTTGTTGAGCTCTTTGAATGCTTTAAACTTACGCAACAAGTAAAAAAACCGACTCGTGGTGATTCAGTTCTTGACATAGTTCTGACATCAACGCCAAATTTGAATAATGTTGCAATTCTTCCCCCTTTCACCTCATCTGATCACAATATTGTAGCGTTTGATGCCCCTCTTCCATCAGTTCACTATCGTGCGTTACCCCTCCCAAATTTTGGCAGAGCAGATTATTCTGGTTTAGACAATTACTTTAGAAGCATAGATTGGTGGGCAGTCTTCCAAGGATATCAAAGCGTTGATGACCTGTATAAGAAATTTTGTCGTGTGGTCTATCGTGGCTTATCCACTCATGTACCATTTGATTCTTTAAAAGCTCCAGTTCAGTGGTTCCCCAAACATATTTTAAATCTTATAGCACAAAAAGAACGCCTTTTTAGATCGTTACCAGATCCACTTTTTCAGCCGCAGTACAAGAAAATATGTATGGAGCTGGATCACCACTTAAGAAGGTTTTTAGCCTACAAAGAAAAGCTTGCTCGAGAAGTCGCAACAGAAAAGCACTTCTTCTTATTCTTCAGCGTTTGTCCCGCATCGTCGCGGGGTCCGCTCTTCTGGTGTTACGACGCCACCTTTCCCGATCCTGCGCTTGATCAGGGTGGACACCAGCTACTTTCATGTCCGTGTGTAACGTATCGGACCAACGCTGCTTCGGGCGTCCTCTAGGCCGCTTTCCTGACACTTCCAACTCAAGGCCTATCTTGCGGACGCCGTCTTCCTTTCCACACAGAACGTGGCAGTACCATCGCAAGCGAGCTTCGCGAATCTTGTCCGCTATCGGCGCGACACCGAACTTCTGCCGAATAGCATCATTTCTGATGCGGTCCATGCGGCTGACTCCAGCCGTCCAGCGCAGCATCTTCGTCTCCATGACGCTGAGGCGCGTTTCAACTTTCTTAGTCGCAGGCCAACACTCAGCGCCGAACATCGCTACCGGGCACACGACGGCTCTGTAAATCTTCGACTTCAGGTGCTCTGGTATCTTCCTATCGCAGAGCACGCCAGTCAGCGAACGCCACTTGGACCAAGGGTCTGACGGCGGTCTGATGGTTGAAGTGAACTCACGCGTGAGTTCACTTCAACCATCAGACCGCCGTCAGACGCTATTGCTGATCCCAGGTATTTAAACACCGAAGTGCGTGCAAGTTCAGTACCGTTAATCTTAATGGAGCCGGACTCGTTCACATCAGTCGTTAAGTCTTCTTGACGTTCAATTTGAGTCCGAACCTCGCCAGACGGTCGCACCAAGCTTGCACCTGCCGCTCGAGATCGTCTTTCTCTTCGCAAGCGAGCATCACGTCATCAGTATAAAGCAGCGTCCATGGAACAGGCTGCTGAAAATCTCGCGTAATGGCATCCATGACGACAACAAAGAGGAGTGGAGAAAGCGCAGAACCCTGGTGCACTCCAACAGAGATGGGAAACTCCATTGAGGTTCCAGCTGCAGCTTGCACTCTACTCTTTGGGCAAGAATAGAGCATCCACACCCACTCTATAAGTTCCACAGGTACGTTGTGTCGTCGCAAGGCGTACCATATAACCTCACGCGGTACGCGGTCGAAAGCCTTCTCCAAGTCGAGAAAGGCGATATGCACCGGCTTCTGTCTCTCGCGACACTTCTCCACCTGGAGGCGGGCGGCGTGTATAGCATCAATGGTCCCACAACCAGACACAAAGCCGCACTGATCGTCGGAGAGCTTGACGATTTCACGAATTCTTCTGTCGAGGATTCGCTCGAAGATCTTCATGCTGTGCGAAAGCAAGCGAATCGGACGGTAATTGAAGCAGTCAGCAGGACTGCCCTTCTTCTTCCAGATCGGAATCGTCGTCTGTTGTGCCAACACTCCGGTACTTTCTTCTCCTTTACTACCTGGTTGAAGAACTCAGCCAACCACTCAGCAGGATACCAGAGCTTCGACTTCCAAACATCGGCTGTCAGATCATCCGGCCCTGTCGCCTTGCATGGCTTCATCTTCTTTAGAGCCGCTTCTGTTTCCTCCACGGTGATCTTGTGAATGGGACCGTGAACAGAAGCCACAGAAGGGATGGCCGGATAAGGAAATTCCATAGTGGAAGTTTCCTCAAAGTAATCACGTCATCGCTTCAGCGCCTTTTTGCGGTCTGTCAGAAAATGGCCGCTCTCATCATTGATGCCAACAAACTTTTCAATGTCCTCGGCTTGGCGATGGCGGGTCTTAGCAAGTGGGTACAAATACCGCTCACCATCGCGCAATTCGAGCTTTCGGTAGACATCACCATAAGAATTTAAACGCAAAAAAGAAGGCCTGCCAAAAAAAATATGACCGGGTCACTTGTTAGCTAGATGCCTACAGGTGCACTAAGGATAGCAATGGAGATATACCAGGCAATGGAAACGCTGGAGCGGATATCATCTCGAGAGGAAGGATCCGGGAATGACTGTTGTTGGAACTACCGATGGAAGAGCATGACCGCAGTTGGCCCATGCCCTTTCCAGCGCGCCAAAGGACCTCTGGCAGTGATCTCTGCAGTAGTCAACCTCACCTGACAAATACGCTTCCGGCACATTTCACCCCAGAACTTCTGAGCCGGGAGTAGTCAACGCTGCGATTAATTACTGTCACTGCGCCTACTGATTCCGTGGACGAAAAACAAGGAGAGTCCTTGGTCAAAACTTGATAAAACTTGAGGCGCTCCGAAACAGTTCCACCAGCTCAAAAAAGGAGTTAACCTAGAGGAATGTGAAAGGCTCCATTCGCCACGACCTCAGGCGAACATTGTTTCGTAGATTATCGGAGGTTCGTCAGTCTTCGTGTTTGTATTTCTGCTAGCGGAGGACGTTTCGAAAACCTACTGTAGCTTCTGCTCACTACGAGTGAGTTTCCTCGGCAGAGATATGCCTACATAGATATTCCGATATTTTTTGGAATGGTCACCTCCGAGCAAAGTTATCGTCATTTAAATTTAGAGTTCTAAAAACTAGCGCTACTACTTTCTTCTAGGTGAGGTGTTCTCGATGATGCGTTCATTCATTACCAGGGTTCGTCTGTGCAGTGCGCGATGTTGTGAACCAGCGCCAAACCTATCCCCCATCAGCTGATCGATGCCTTGATCTGTGCGTACAGACATGGTGTGGTGTCAGAAGAAAATTGGATACGAAGGAAGAGTGTATAAGATCTCAGCACCTGCTCAGCGAGTTATTCTTCAGTTACTCTCTCTTCTCGCGTGGGCGACTAAACATCAATACCCCCGGAGGCAGCTACTTAATTAGTGTATTGTATGCACGGGATTTAGATGATTACGATCTGGGTGGGAAGCTAAGAATGCGTCTTCAACAAACGCAGTGACGCATTTTGAATCTGAATCAAACTCTGCTACCAGAAGCTGTTTTCGAACATTTCATGGAAACGGAGTTAAACAAGAGTAATTGGTCGGTTTTGGTACCTTTTGAACTGTTATTATACAGCTTATAGGGGGAGGGTAGTGTAGTACAGCAGAAGCTATTGATAAGAGTTTACATTCAAAATAAGACCTGCCAAAAATGTGATTAGATCAATTAATAGCCAGAAGGCCAGACAGGAGCACTAAGGGCAGTAAAGGAGATGGATCAGACAATGGAAGATGACAGGAAGGATCCGACAATGACTGCTTTTAGAACTACTAATGGAAGAGCATGACCACAGTTGGCCCATGCCCCTTCCAGCGCCTTGGCAGTGATCCTGCAGAAGTCAACTTCACCTGACAGATACGCTTCCGGAACATTTCACACCCCAGAACTTCTGAGCCGGGAGTAGTCAACGCTGCGATTAATTACTGTCACTGCGCCTACTGATTCCGTGGATGAAAAACAAGGAACGCAGGTGGGGCTGGATGTTCACTAGAAATCGTAGTGTGTCGCTAATTGTAATCAATCCTAGGTCAAAACTCGAGGCGCTCAAAAACAGTTCTACCAGCACAAAACGCAATTAATCTAAAGGAATGTAAGAATTTCGATTGGCCACGACCTCAGGCGAACATTGTTTCGTAGATCGACGGAAACTCGTCAGTGAAGAGAACGAGTTTAAACAAACGAGTGAAGTAGGTGGTCTATAAATGCAAAAAAAGTCAAAAAGAGTATGAAATATACGTGGGAACTAATTTTAAGTCAAAAGGAAGAAAGTCCGAAATTTATCATTAGTAGTCTGAGGAGATTAGTTACAACTACAAGTTGAAACTATCTGATTTTTGTTGGGTGCAATACGGTTCACTTATGATTCTCCAAGTTGTGTATCTCTGCACTCCATGACCTCGACTGCATCCAATCGCCATGTATTTACAAGGGCTGATGAGCCAGTGTTCAAGAAATCTCTTTGGAGATGGAGTTTAGATGTGGTGTGGAATCTATAGTGGAAGAGTGCATTTCTTCACGTATCTCGGCTAGATTCCGGAGATTCGAGAGAGTCAAGTTCGGGTCTCACAGTCTGCTTGACGCCGTTTCTTCTCAATTCTTCTTCAAGCTCAATGTTCTTTAATTTCAACCTAAATTGAAGGACATTGAGCAGCAGGTCGCAAACTTTTCGTAGTTTTTGGGTGTGCTTTACGCGCTAAATCTTGGTCTGCTTATGTTCCAAGCGAATGATACCTCGAACGTTTTCAGCTGATGTCTTCTGACGAGATTCTGGACACACCGAAATGTCAAAGCTGGCACAATGCAATGCTCAAACCATATGTTGAACGAGCTTAGGCACAAATCCAGCAAGATGCATTCAAGGTTCCACTAGAGCTCCACCGTTAGATCCGCTTTCATGAATGAATTCTTTTCACACAGCATGCCTTCACTGCCAAGATTTTACGATTCACTGCTTGCTGTGGCTTAGTTTTAATTTTAACAGACATTTACCTAAATGATTTTTTTTTGGTAGGAAAATATTGAGGCTTTCAAGGCTGTACACTTATAAATGTTTGGAATATCATTGAAGCAAACTCCGCTCCAGTGACCATCTTAGGCTAGCCGTTTTTACGTTCAACGCATTTTTAACAATCCAGAAGTCGCAAGCTATTAATAGAAAAAGGCTTTGCTGATTGTTGCGATGCAAACATTTAGGGACTTGTACTATTTCTATGTATCCCACCTAAACAAATAATAGGATGGAGCAGAGAGAATAGATTATGGTCACAGTTTGTATACTCGTGGTTAGGTGGATGTGAAAGAGTAATCTTTTGCTTTTACTTTTAAGTGGACTGCTTGTGCAGCCCGCAGGACTGCTCTTCTTCTTCCAAACCGGAATAGTTGTGCTTTGGTGCCAAGTACCAGGTACCTTCCTCTCCGCAACAATCTGGGGCCAGACTCATCAACCACTTACATAAGTTTAAAAGAGAATTCACAGCGGAAAACTAGATAACGCGGCTTATCGCTCACCATATCTCTTGATAAGCTGCTTTATCTGAGTTTTCCGCTGTGAATTCTCTGTTAAAGTTATGTAAGTCGTTGATGAATCCGACCCCTGGTTGAGGAACTTTGCAAGCCACTCGGCAGAGCGCCAGTATCTCGAATTCCATGGGACGGTATGCAAGTCGTCAGGACTCGTTCCTCTACCTCAGCTTCTTCAAAGCCGGTTCCGCCTCCTCCACAGCGTTTTAATGCACAGAGCGTGCGCAGGAGGGACGCAATAGATAGGCGGGTAGGCAAAATTACCGTCGAAGTGGTCATGTCATCGGGTCCATTGCCCTCTAGCGGCTTGTTAGTAGATGACCTGACAAAATGCGGCGAGGTGATAGGCATCAAAGCCGATATGTAGAACAAAATTGTAGATGCTCAACTTCTGACCTTGGCCAAGATGTTCCAAATTAATATGTGTGACTGTAAAGGATTACACGCCCATTGCATGCTGTTGGTCAGCATTTCACCAGGTGGAAGTTAAAATGCTTACTCCATTTAAACGCTTCCACTCCCTTGCGTAATAGAGGACCACTCATCAGAAAAATTAATCGGTCCGAAGACCTTAGACTTTTCCTTTACAAATATCATAGCGTTAATTGTTTGTGTTTGTGTGATGAGTTTTCTTTAAAAAAACAGCTTTCTTCAAAATTTGAAGGAATCAAATCTTTTCTGTTTATTTAATTGTTTTCTATGGTTAGTGGTAACATATGATAAGATAAACGAAACGCAACAAGTTTTAGATCGGAATATGTGTCGCGACTCGCGACCTTCGCAGCCCCTTCCATCCTCCTGCGGGCGTTCAGGCCCGCGGCGCTCCGCGAGGCGCTCCTCGCGCGGCCTGCCCCCGCCTCCGCCGGCATTGATCCGCGGGCGGGGCGCGCGCACCGAAACGGGCATAACCCGCTTCCCGCGCGGAGCCGGCAATTCATTCGACGCTCGCGTCGACCGTGAGCGGTTTCCAAGGAGGGTCGCCAGGGCTGAGGGCGCGGAGTGGTAGCCACTGTGAAGCGCCCGGCCCACTACATCTCTATCCACCCCTGCTGCACTCCACTCTGCCGGCTGTATTCTCCTTCTGCCACTGCGTCATCGTTCCTCACATGGTCTTATTACGTCGGCATGATGGTGTGTAATAAATCGGTGCTAGCCCTTGGTGTGCTACAAGAAGGAGTGCGGTGAGTCTGTTCATACCTCACAGTCGTTCCATGCGTCTGGTATTGCTGTGTGTTGCTATCGTCATTGGGTTGCCGTCAAAGCCTTTCAAGCCCCTCGTGGGGTCCGGGCGGAGGGGCAGGCTCTGGCCCTCCGCCTGGACGCCGTGAGGGCAGTGCCGTTGTAATACAGGCTGGCAATTTATGCACAGGGTTAGTGTCTCCCCCACGGTAGTCTGTTGGCTGCAGCCCAGGGCTGAAGGGGCTCAATTCAGTGGGGGTGAAAGGATGGACCCGGGGAATCCCCACTTCGGATGTGGCACTTCAGGGCATGGGACCAACTCACCTCTCCGGGGTATTAGACCTTGGCAGCTTCGGGTGCCCCATGGGACAGGTTGGTGTTCCACGTGTTAACGGCACAGCCGCTGCACTGGGGCCGCCGACTTGCGACAATATGTAACTATGCAGCCAGATAAGACAAGTTATACGGCTGAATTCGAACTACGATAGAGTTATAGTCGAAGTTTGTTCTCAAAACTGTCTTCTGAATGTCTCTTTGCAACCGTACTTTATAAAGCTTTTTAAAAAAAAACTCATATCAGCCCATGTCACCTTACGAGTCTAATTGTTTTGACCGGCTCATCCCGATATACGGGTGAGTGCTGATCGGTCCCACGAGGTGTGGATGTTGCGTTCGATCAAACGGCGCCAGTGGTGTAAAGGCGTAGTGCACTCCCGCCCGGTAAGAGGGAGGTTCGAGTCCCACCTGGCGCTAGAAGTTTTGATCGCAACAAAACGTTATGACAGCTTACAACCCAGATACCAGCCACTTGAGGCTTAAAGAAGCTGGTTTGACTGATTACATGTTTATACTGTTTACATAGAGAACAGCCTTTTGAGGCATAGCATAGAGCAGGAAGAACACGGCGGAGTCGGAAGACAAGGTGCATAGCCCGAGGTAAACCAAACTAGAGCATCTGGAGATGTACTTTACGTTGAGCCCGAGAGGCGCATCCTGAAACTTGCAGTTCTCATGAACATCGTCTTCGTAAGACTCAGTGTCGTCGCAGCTGTCGATCTTCACTCCAAGCATCGCAAAACTTCAGGGATATGGTATTCCCTTGCCCCACCATTCGCGTTGACGATGACATCGTTGTATTAGGTTGGTCGGAAAGTCTTGATAGTGCTTTCGTTTTTTTTCACATCTTTATTCGGCATGCAATCGAAATCAGTCAACCGCTGTTAGCCACGAATACCAAATCCCACTTGTCCTTGTCTTCATGGATTATCGGAAAGCATTCGACTCTTTAGAAACCAACGCCATTCTGAACGCGCTTGTGCCTGCTGGTATACCATCGCCCTACATCCGACTTCTCGACGAATGCTTCTCGAACACATCGACTCCCATCCAGTTGTTCGATCGAAAGCATAAATTTCCTATCGGGAAAGGAGTACGGCAGGGAGACACGATTTCTTTTAAGCTATTCACAGCGGCACTCCAGGATGCTGTGAAGGACTTGAACTGGGACGATAAAGGCTACCTTGTCGACGGCAAACGGATCAGCAGCCTTAGCTTCGCCGACGATATTGTTCCCATCTCTACCAGCACGGCAGAAGTCGAGGAAATGCTGAACGAGCTCAATGTGGCAGGTATGAAGATTGGATTGGACATGAATATGTCCAAAACGCAATTTATGGTCAACCAGTGGTGTGACATGGGACTCGTAAGGTTACATGGGGTCGCTCTACAACAGGTCGACTCCTACGTCTATCTGGGAAGAGAGCTGAACATTACATCAATAGGTTCGTATGAAGGCAGTGGCGAAACGAACTTAAAAAATTTTTAAACATTTTTAATTTATATATTGGATATACTGACTGAGTGTGTTACTACGAGGGCAACCCGTGTGCACATCTCATTCAGCACCGTTTTACGGGTTATTGTTTTGTCATCTATTTTTTAACACCTCTTCCACTCACTCTTCACAGGGGACGCTGACCCCAGTCACCAGTGGTGAAATTACGGGACCAGTGGTCCGCGTCAAGTTGACGCATTCATACTTCCTCTTATACTTAGCAGTTGTAACATTATATAACAATTTATATTATACTCACGAGAAATTAACTTTATTCACTCAAATTTATTAAACGTTAGTTAACAGGATAAAACTCATGGGTTTCTTCATTCTTGAATTCTCACATTACTTTTTTACTACGTTTATCCAAGACCTTGTCTCGCTATCCTTATTTGCTCTTTTGCGATTACGAGCGTCATGTTCACTTGTAGTGCCGTCGTCTTGAGACTCCTAAATAACTTCACTATATTCCATGTTGTATTACAGATCATAATATGCTTTCCACTCACCGACACCGGATTTTCGCGAGCAGTGCACGGATGGGGTGAATACTCTTCAAATAGATCTAAGGATCCCCAAGTCAGTTTTCCTTCCTTTAATAATTTTATTATATAAGATACACCTTATTCTTTTTCCTGCTCTTACCTCCATGTTTCTCCTTTCGGTTAGGGTTAACATCTTGGAAATGGCAGTTCCGTTCCAGTCACTGTAGTCCAATCCGAGGAGCACGCTTAACTCCGTGGAGCGAAATCTCTTAAATTAAACTTTAAGATTACAAAGTTATATTGCGTCTTTATATTACTCAACGTACCTTTGTCCCAATAGCTGACAGGCCACTTATGGTTATATAACCATTTTTCACCAACATTTCTGGTGGTGTCATCTCCTTTTCATGGAACATCTTCATAATTCTACGACGCAATTACAAGCTAAATATACTTTTATTGTTAACGTATACACACCGTTTTACATTTTTTAATTTATACATAAGTCTATACCTGAGGTTTTTCACGTCAGAGATGTTTATGGTATGGTCGCGCAATACACGGACACTTGCTCCATTTCTCCTATTATATTCCTGAAGCTTACGCTTCCCATCACCCATGAAGTAGTTCCAGAAAGCGTTTGTCATCTTTACCTTAACCATCAATGTAATATATAACTTCCTAGTTTCTATCATTAGTATTACATCTTACCCTAAAATTGAATAAGTTGCCATTTCGACCAGTTGGTGTTGGCCAGGTTAACGGATAGGAGTCGTTCGTATTACTATACCTGTAATACTTCCTTATAATTATCACATATATTTTTATTAACTAGATAGGTATAAGCCATATTACAACATTCTTCAACTTCCTAGTCGTTTACTCACTTCACGACATCCTCCAAGAACTTTGCAACTAACTCCGGCAAATTAAGAGTTCTGGATTCGGCATTGATACGAAACGGATATATTCTGAAAGGACTCTACGATTTATATGTTCCCGGCTCACCGCCAGGCGTTCAGCCTGATCCGTATTGGAGAAATCAAAACCGGCTCGCTTAAAATCTCCATTAACATACCACAATTTCTAGTATTAGAACATACCTTACATATTAGACACCTACCTGCATTACGACTATACCACAACACTAGATAGATAATTTTTTTAAAGTCCTCACTTTTATACTCATTAATACGGTAACCACCTATAACATTTTTCCACTTGAGACCCTAGACTACGGTAATGTTGATTCCTCCCAAAATCTACTTCAATCCACTACTTCTCCTTCCCCCCCCCCCTCCTTCCTTTCTCTTTCAGGTTAATAGGGATTATACAAATCCCGCTTTACAATTCCTTGTCTACACAAGAGGTCCTATCCTCTTAGTAAAATTAGGGGTTAGTACTGATGGGGTTCATAAAAGCCAAAATAGTCGTGAGCGGTATGTTTTGGCGCCTCCAGTACTGGCCGTACCACTTGGTACAAAACGGGTCTGACAACCCCGTAGGGCAGCCCCCTAAAACCCTCTCGGGATACTGCTCACTCTACCTGGGTTGGACCTCCCAGGTGCTTTGATTTAAGGTCTAAAAACCAAAGCGCCAATTGCTCTGCTAGTTACTATACCCGCAATACCTTTTATAAATATAACAACGGGAGTAATCAATACTACATTAGAAGCTTTGGAAATAACAACAAAGGGTCAGCATGTGGTAACAACTGCAGGTACTGTAAACTAATTAAATTTAGTGAGTTCATAGACTCTTCAGTCACCGGTTTTCATATTAATACTTATAAAAAAGAAGATACTAACTGTAAGTCTAAATCTGTGGTATATTGTATCACATGTGCAAACTGCAAATTGCAGTACGTGGGAGTAACTACCAGACCTCTAAAAGAAAGGATTAGGGAACATATTTATTATATAAACAACAGAAAGAAATTTACTCCTTTGTATCAACATTTCCATAGTTGTAATTCTCTCTTATCTTTTACAGTTTTAGATGCATTAGACGAAAACTTAGATAAGAATACCTTACTTAATAAGGAGGTATTTTGGATAAGACTTCTCAACAGTGCTCTTCCTTTTGGATTAAATGATAACATTAAAGGTTATGGAAACATTACTAATATAATCAATACCTTGTGTTATAAAACAAATCATCCGTATTATTCACTAAGAATCATTAAAGAAAGAAAAAATAGAGGTTCTAGAAGAAAAAATAAAAACAAAACAAAATACAATATAGACAAATTTTTAGAATATATTACTACTTGCGAGGATAATATGAAGGTTTCAGATGTAAACAATAAAGTGAAAATGCTAAATAAACAAAACATAAAGCAACTAATCAATCTTAGTTTAAACCAAGAATTTTTACGCAACCTTAAGCATAAAACCAAATTCATAGTATTTTGTTTGTTAGCGCACATTAAATATGGCAAAAATAATCCTTTAAGTATGACAAACAATAGTAATTTCAATCACATTATAATAAGCTATAAAGGAGTTATTTTCGACCGGATAAACTTTAATAGGATTTTTAATAATAACGAAGTTAAACGTTTTGTTAATAACAACTCTAGTAAAGAATTTGTCCCATCTAAAGAACGTTACACATATTCGCGACTTATTTCTAGCATCATATTTAATTACAATAAACTACTGAAAAATATTTCACTAGAAGAATGTGTTCATATTATCAACAGTGATTGTATTTGCAAAGCAAACATAATGAATATAAAAATTTCATTAACCAGGATTTCAACCATATTGTTACAGAAGATTTAAATATTGTTAAGCATGAGCAGCTAAATAAAATATTACAAAAAGGCACAAAACGCAGACCGATCAAAGGATATACCAAAAAAGACATTTTTCTCGAATATACAAGCACAGTTGATAGAACAGTTAAGCACCTATGCAAATTTTACAACATTTCAGCAAATGAAACAAAAACTAAAGAGTTGCATAAGTATTTTAAACGTCAATTTAGAAATAAAATTAAGCCACTCACTAACAATAATAATCGAGATATGAAAGAGTATATCCCTTATAAAGAAATTGAAATATTACAAAAAGATTTTATTTTTTGTCCACTAGATAAGGCATCAAATAATTATGGCTTAATATGTAAAAAATTCTATTTATTAAACTTAATGAATGAAATGGGTATTAAATATGACGACACATTGGATACATTGGTTTGTAACAACACACATAATACCTACACTAATTTAAATATGGCCAATAAGCAAGCAATTATTTTTAAACACAAATATTTCCAAGTTAAACACAATCTTAAGATTAATACAGAAAGCGATCTTCCTATTATATATGCACTACCTAAATTACATAAAAAACCTATAAAGATTAGATTTATTACTGGAGCTAGGAATAGTAGTGTTAAATCTATAGCTCTGGAACTGTGTTGTATTTTTTCGTTTTTCAAAAACCATTTCATTAACTATGCAAAAAGTGTAGCTACTAATAAAAGAACTACTAAAACCTATTGGTCCATTAATAATACAAATATCGCGGAAGAACTAAATAATTTGATCGTGGACAACATAAAGTTATACTCTGCAGACTTCACGGATATGTTTTCTAATATTCCACATAATGTTATAATTTTTAAAATTAAGGATCTCCTTTCCCTGTGCTTTAAAAATGCAGATAAAAAATTTATCGCTTGTAATGGCTATAAAGTGTTTTATACACATATGGTAATAGATAACTATAAATGTTATGACATCACAGACCTCTTATATTTAATTGATTATTTATTAAGAAATAGTTTTTGTGTATTTGCTGGATTCATTTATAAAC
Organism: Heligmosomoides polygyrus bakeri; assembly: GCA_947359475.1. Lineage (NCBI taxonomy): Eukaryota > Metazoa > Nematoda > Chromadorea > Rhabditida > Heligmosomidae > Heligmosomoides > Heligmosomoides polygyrus. Next base: position 84,105,025 of record OX375866.1, on the reverse strand, counting down.
AAAACATAGGCGTTCCCCAAGTTGGTAATTTTAGCCTACTTTTGGCAGACCTTACAATGTATATGTTTGAGTTTGAATATTCTAAAGGACTTAGTAGAAATAGTAGCCAAATTTTCATACCTTTTAGATATATGGATGATCTTCTGATAATACACAATAATAATGAGAGCGATATTGACCAGGTACTTACTTTAGTTTACCAAAATACACTGGAATTAAAAAAGACTCATATTAGTGAATATGAATGTAACTATCTGGATATCAACCTGAAGGTTACCGGACGCAGAATAGAAACAAATCTATATAATAAAACTGACTCCTTTAATTTCTATGTCAACAGATTTCCTCATATAGAATCTGAAATTTCTACTAATATTAAAGGTAACACTATCTACACTGAAATGTTAAGGATAACTAATAATTGTTCAACATTAAATTACTTCTGTGATAAACTCAAGGAATTATTCGCATTTCTGAATCATAACGGCTACAGCAATGAATTCATTATTTCTAACATGCTACGGTGTTTATATAAAAATAAACGTATCCTCTATAAGTATAACATCACAGAAAACCATAAAAATTTTAAAAAATTTGTAAAAACTTTATGTGGTGTAACATAATTCAATTTCTTTTTAGCACACTATATTCTACTTTTCTTATAGTACTTCATTACTATCGCTCTAATTCTTTAGGTCACCTTTTGTATATTATCTTCCTGTAGATACTTTTAATTAAGTTATTCATTTCTTATTCTTTCTTTTGTGATATGGAAACGCGCTCCACTTTAACTGCCTCGCCATGCGTCCGCTGACTATCAAACCTAATGATTTATTCGCGGCCTATTGCGCGTTTTGTGCGAATGTTTTGCGTGCTACTCTCGTTTCTTTTTGGTTCCATTTGTCTTTCACACTTAGGACGCACTAATGACTCACTTATGACTCACTTATACTAGTAGTTTTTTTATTTTCATAGCAAATTTTACTGTCCTATCGTTTCGACTTCCTTTCATGTTCTTGCCTAGCAGATTCTATTTCTACATGGCAGTTTTTTTTGGTATGCACTCTACAATCGACTGTTGTTCCGTGAGTTGATTCCATTTATTTTGTCTGTTCTTGTTAAATATTTTATAATATTTTTCTTAGTTTTGTAGCATCTCCCCGCTTCACTGATGAGCCACCGGGGAGATGTTACATCAATAGGTTTGTATGAAGGCAGTGGCGAAACGAACCTAAAAAATTTTTAAACATTTTTAATTTATATAATGGATAACGACCTCGCTCCTGAAATCGCCCGCAGGAGACGCGCAGCATGGGCAGCCTTCAGTTCGATTCGCAAAGTCACCAATCAGGTCAAGGGATGACGGCCTCAGGGCTTCTAATTTAACGCCTCTGTACTGCCTGGGATGGGTTACGCATCGTGTACTGGAGGGATGTCTTCTGAGGACAAGCCTTCGTCAGCAATGGCAAGAAGGCCTACGAAGCTCGGAACTGGAAAAGAAAAAAGAAAGAAGTCGCAATTAGCAGACCCGCAGCAGTACATGAAGAAGACCAAAAATAGTTAGGCCTGGCACCTGCTTCGACGAAAGGGCGATAGATGGAGTCTCCGTGTTACAGAATAGCTCCCGAGAGACCATAAGAGACCACTGGGACGACCGCCAACACGATGGGCACACTCGTTCTCAAGATCTTTCAGAGAGCGGAGTCTGCCTCACTGGATGCAAGCAGCCAGAGATCGAGGGGTCCCCGCTGCGAAGACTTCAAGCCGACAAAAGGACCATCAAAATATCAAAGTAAAGTAAGTAAATTTTAGCCACCAAGTGGTACAACTCCTCCGTCGATCCTCTTTTCTCAGAACTGGGCAGACCGGGAGTGGAGAAAGTCAGCGTCTCCCGACTTAACGCTTCAAACACTGTGAAACTTTTCTTACCTAAGAAAGCCTTTATAGAAATCTTTAGGGTAGTCTGAGGGTGAAATGCTAGGAGAATATGCCAGATGGGGTACAGTTTTCCATAAGCCAGCGGTTGACGGTGTTGATGGTGGTGGTGTCCTCCAAGAATGCGCTGTCGATGTTGCGGACTGCTGCCGTAGCTCCACTGCCACGGCCACTAGTAGAAGTTCTAAGATTCTTTGTAAAATTGGCAGGGCACTAAAACCCATGGAAGATCATCCAAGCTTACACACTTTTTGCAGATAAGCATCCAGAATCTTCTACGACCACCACACTGCAGATTATGAAGGCCAATCGAAAATTGGATGTTTGGACTTTAAAGGAATCCCTCTCAAGATTTTCCGATCAGCCTAATAGAATGGAGAGATCTTGGTCGTGAAATCACTGTACATGACTGTCCTAAAAAAGATTCATTCGAAGTACTTAATACACTGACTAGGGACGCCGTGTGTAAGCAGGGCTTCCATAACCGCATCAGTTTCGACGGAGTCGAATGCCTTCTTCAGGTCAGTGAACGTAAGGCACAGTGGTAGCTTGCACTCGCGATACTTCGATGAGCGTCGCAGTGGTTCATATGTTGTCGACGTGCTGAATCCTCTCCGAAATCCTGTTTGATCTTGAGCTATTCTTCGTCCAGCGTTCTGCTGATCCAATTGCATGATTCGGGTGAACAGCTTGAATTGGGTTGCAAAAGTAATAGCCCAAATGGACATCGCAGTTCAAAATGTCATTGGTTCATGGTTGGTGGTGATTTATCTTTTTGTCGAGATAAATTGCGGCAAACTTCTCCGCGAAGAATAAAGAGTGGGTTATTTAGCGGAATGAAAATAATATGAACTGGTATCTAGACGTGCAAGGGTAGATTCTTTAAGAATAAATAAGGCATTGGTCAATTCTTGAACCACGATCCTGAGAGCTAGAGATCCGGAAACTTAGCGGCTACAATGGTCGTTGACTGTCGTTTTGTTAGTCGCCGTCTTGGAGGCCTATATGGAGTATTGGTGTAGGTGTGATTTTCGTGTCATACATTGTTCATTTTATATCCTTCTGTATCGCTCACGTAATAAAAGTTATGAACCGAATGTGAAGAAACAAAGATGTTTGGTGCGCATGATGTCATGTAAAACTAAAATGCAGGTAAGTACTAATAGGGAGGGGTCTATGCAGAACGCCTCTTATCCTCTTTCGCTCCAGTCGACCAGTATTGAGGAGGGTCCACTCTGAAGTTGTTTACAACTGCGGATGTTCCACCTCTGATTTTCAATGTCAGCGGTTATTTGAAATTGGGCGAACGTCTCAAACTCTGTGACATCAACAGTACAAACATCGTAGTCGACTAAATAACTAGTACTACGAAAAAATAATAAAAAATAACTGCAAACCAATAAGATTTTGCTATACTACGATAGAAATGAAATTGCTTATTTTTATGTATTTCTCATTCAACTTTCTCTCACTAATCCAACAGCACAATAACTCATGTCGTGTCATTTTTATCATATACAGAAATGCATGTATACACTTGGATGAACAAGGCGAAGTGAATAAGATAACCGACAGATGAACCTCATAGCGGAAAGCTTCAACCGGGAGACCAGCATCAACCCATATTATACATCTCTCGATCTTTCACCAAGATTTCATCGAAACTGATACCTTTGAACGTAGCAACAAGTAACTGTGCAAGTATTTTCATGCTGTACACAACCAGATGAACAGTATGGAGTCACCTGCCCTTCTGCATGTGACTCCCCTCGCGTCCTTGCTGCAGTAGACGCTAACCTCTTGCGACTTCAAGCGGAGGATCAGGGTTAAAAGACCCTGCGTCGATATCTGACATCTGTCCAATGTCAGCTTCCACATAGAAGCCTTCGTGGCGGTCAGGTCAGCGCAGAGCGTCCGCGCCTCCTTACCGCCAACAGCAGTGGCCTAAAAAAGAAACAACATAAATGACGACAATTAAATAATGTAAGCGGAATCTCACCTCGAACCGGAGCAGGTAGATGTCGGCAGCCTCGAGCTTCCTGCTGGCTCCCTCCATCTCATAGGTGTTCTCTAACCACCTGCTCCTTCCCACGCTCGGGTAACGAATTACCACGAGGTCCCCCTAAAACCAAGGTTTTGAAGTATATTGAGCTCATGTACCCAAAAGTCTGAAGGAACTCACCCTTTTGAACGTTGCGGAGTACACGTTCTGCCTCGCGAGTGAAACTCGATGCCAGTCCACCACGTTGTCGAAGTGTCTGCACACACACCTCAACCAATTCTAGGTTACTCTCTCTAAACCATAGGTATTTATCACGGCGAAGATTATAAAGTTCTCTACGCTGACTACGATTCGGTTTATCCTGATTGCCGGAGAATTTATGCACATGATTGACTAATAATTTACAAGATGAATAAAGCGAAAGGTCTATTTGAGAAGAGACTACGGGCTTAGTATCCATCCTAAGGGTGTGATGCGGTATAAGCGTGCGCTCAAAGTCTTCAGTTAATTATCCATTGAATGGTCCTTAGTAGGGGTAGTAATCTGCAGTTGTGAATCCTTAGAAGAGCAGTAGTGCCTTTCATCGTGAAATCCGGGGAAAGTTTCCATTGATTCAACCTCTCTAGACCTAAGGTAACTATCACGACAGAGGTTATAACGTTCTCAAGGTGACTACTGCTACTGCGTTTCCCTGGTTTATGCTGAACTAAAGGCAGCTTGACTGGATAGATAGTCTTCCTAGGCGGTAAGTGTGCTTATATATGTCAAACAGGTATTCCGTCACGCCTATCGGCGTGCCTCGCACTTGCGCGATTTTGCAGCATCACTAAACTAAGGACAATCACATCAAGCTAGCTGCTCTACTTGTACAGCTTTTTTCCTCCTAGAAGTCCAAAAGGCTCGCAGTACGTGTATAATATGATAGGGCGATCTATTGGTTCCTCACTACTGGTCCTCCCCTAGTGAAACGGTGCTCCATTACTGGTACTGGCCACCTTCTCAATGATCCACCCTTAGCGGACGACGTCTTCGGCACACCTGATTCCCCAGGCACATTGGACGACGTGTTCGGCACGTCTACCCGAACCCCGAAACACGTTGAGCGATGTCTTTGGCACGTCCTTTGAGTCCCAGGCACGTCATGCGACGTATTCCGCACGCCTTTTGAATACCCTAGCAGGTAGAAGACGTCTGGGTAAAAAGGAACTTCTGATTCGTGTTGAGCGACCTCGACTACCCCCAGGGCTAAAGAGGCAGGTAGAGAACAAGTCTAGGTATTTTCCGCCATTTTCGTTACCCGTAATTTAGCCATTCGAAATATCGATTGGTGGCGATCGATATTTCGAAAACGAACCTCAGATTCGTGTTGAGCGACCTCTACTACCTCCAGTTTCGGACCGCCTGGACGACATCCACAATAAATCGATAGTTCGATCAATATCGATTGCTGGCGATCGATATTTCAAAAGCGAACTTCAGATGCGTGTTCAGCGACGGCGATTACCCACGGCTAAAGTTTCGGACCCCTTGGATGACATGCACAAAAAATTGATAGTTTGATTGCCTCGATTGCCCCAGGGCCGAAGTTCCCAGACAGGGAGAAGATCTCTGGATATTTTTTCGCTATTTTCGTGCCGTAATTTCCACCCCCCCCCCATTTTCCACACCGATTTCCCCCCGCTAATTTCTGCGGCAGCGCCGATCGATAGGATGACTTATCGCTTAGCGCGTTATTATAGAGCATGATAATATGAAGAAATAGTAATAATGAAAAAATGTCCTGATCGTGTGACTAAAGTCCTTCCAAACACTGAGAGCCTATATTGCTCACCCGCTTGTGAGCCGTCAGCCGTAGATTGGAAGAAATTGTGAAGATACAAATGACTTGTGTCCTTTCGGCAGAACGCAATAAGTTGAAGATTAAAGAGGCTGACGAAGGTAGATGAGGAAAATGGTGTGGAAGGATGGTCCACAGTCGAGCATTAGATCGAGTTTGGTGCTTCCACTGGTGAAGGTGTGTTTATCGAGGAACCCAACACAAAGTCTCATCCGCATAGGAAGGCGATCAAAAATTCCATGTGATATCCTAGAGAATGACAACGGCACACCATTTATAAGCAACAATGTGCCTAAAACGAGACATGGGCATGTTAGTGACATTTTCATCTTTATCCATAAGTATGGTTGATCTCCTTAAGATTTCGATACATGAGGAGGTTCGACCCAACTTACAACCTAACAAATCTGAGATACAACCTACGTCTTTCTATTCGATTTCAAAAAACTTTAAGGTCTGTAGAATAGATTTCTGTATGGCCTATTGAAAGCCTCCTAGTTATAGTTTCGAATATCCGGTATCTTCCTTGTTCTTCTTGCCCAGGGAGGGTAAGCCTATTTGTCTTGCCCCATCACCACCACTTGAAAACCACCTAAAGCATTTCATAAACAGCTTTCGCATGGAGTTGTTTTGAGGCTTTCAAGGAGCTTGATGAATTCCTCCTGACAGGGTTTATGTTCGGTGGTGGCAAAATTCATGATGAGTCTCGCTTAACTGTAGGAGCGTAGGAGAACCTGGGGATCGTTTGTCTTCAGTGTCTTGAACAGAATATAGATCCGATAGTCTGTTTCGCTAATAAGCGTTTTTTTTTTTTAGTGCGGGTCAAAGTTGTTGGTGTTGAAGATAGTAGAGTACATCAGGGTGAGCTACCTCCTCTGGTAAGTAAGGTAGTTACTCTTACCCAGCCACAACTCTGAATGGATCTTCATCAAATTCATCAGCGTTAACGCTGGAGGCTCTCGGCTTTAAGGTTCTACTTGATCTTGTGTAATCTATCAATAAACCTTCCTAAACGCGGACTTTTATTTCCATTTCTTACAAGTTTCTACAAAATCCTACAGAGAGGAAATTTCACTGTGCATATGAGGATGTCAAAAATGTATTCTGATGAGTTCAGAGTTCCGCAAAGCAGCTCTCTCAAAAGAGCCCTTCATTTCTCCGAGCTCAGAGAGATATGCCGACTGTAAATATCCTTAATGGTGTTTGAAATGGTTAAGTCCTAGGTCAAAGTTATGGTCATTCGAATAGAGTCCGAAAGACTAGCAAAATCACCTTCTTCTAGATGTGGAGTTCTCGATGATGCGTTGATTCATTATCATGGTTCGTCTGCGCAGCACACAGTGTAATGAGCCTGCGTCATACAACGAACAGATCGGTGTCTTGATCATTGCTTTCAGACATGGTGTAATTTCGTAAGAAAATTGGATAAGAGAGAAGCCTATCTAAGACTTCGCTCAGCGAGTTATTCGATTCAGTTACCCTCTGTTCTCTCGTGGATATTAAACGTCGATATCCTCGGAGACAGCTACTTAATGATTGCAAGCACAAGGTTTAGAAGATTATGATCCTATTGCTAAAGAGGATATGATTATCGTGGTTAGCATCATCTAGCGCACGCAGTGTCGCATTCTTGAACTCTGAAGCGAACTCGGTTACCAGAATCTCAACTGTACATGAGCATGTCGTGGAAACGGAGTCAAGCAAAAGTAGTTGGTCATTTTTTGGTACTTTCTGAACTGTTAGTATGCAGCTCACAGAGGAATCCACGGAAGTAGAGTAGAATAGACGGTGCTGATAAGAATTCAAATGCGAAAAAAAGAAGAAGACCTGCCAAAAAAATATGACCGGGTCACTTGTTAGCTAGATGCCTACAGGTGCACTAAGGATAGCAATGGAGATATACCAGGCAATGGAGACGCTGGAGCGGATATCATCTCGAGAGGAAGTATCCGACAATGACTGTTGTTAGAACTACTGATGGAAGAGCATGACCGCAGTTGGCCCATGCCCTTTCCAGCGCGCCAAAGGACCTCTGGCAGTGATCTCTGCAGTAGTCAACTTCACCTGACAAATACGCTTCCGGCACAATACACACCCCAGAACTCCTGATCCTGATCAGGGAGGAATCACCGCTGTGATTAACTACTGTCACTGCGCCTATTGATTTCGTAGACGAAAAACAAGGAGAGGAGCTGGAGCTGGACGCTCACCAGAAATCGTGCAGCCTTGCTAATTGTAATCAATCCCATGCTGTCAATGCTTAAGGCACGCAGGACTGCACAAGTCACCGCCCACTTAAAAGTAAAAGCTTCTTCTTCCAAACCGGAATAGTGCTTTGGTATCAACTACCAGGTACCCTTTTCTCCGCAACAATCTGTGTGAGGCACTCTGCAAGCCACTGGCAGCGCCAGTATGTACCTCGAATTCCATAGGACGGAATCTATTTCGTCGGAGCTCGTTGGTTTGCTTCATCTTCTTCAAGAAAGCTTCCGTCTTGACAGCGACAGTGATTTTCTGCACGGGTCCGCAAGAGATATGCGGACGGACAAACTGTATGTCGAGATTTTCTCGAAGTGGTCATGCCATCGGTCCATTGTCCTCTAGTAGATGACCTTACAAAATGCGGCGAGGTGATAGGCATCAAAGCCGATATGTAGAACAAAACTGCAGATACTCAACTTTTGACCTTGGCCAAGATGTTCCAAATTAATGTGTCTGACTGAAAAGGATTACACGCCCATTGCATGCTATTGGTCAGCATTTCACCAGGTGGATGTTAAAAATGTTTACTCCATTTAAACGCCTCCACTCCCTTGGCGTAATAAAGGAAGTTTAATCAGCCGAAAATCTTAGACTTCTCCTTTACATATCATAGCTTTGATTGTTTGTGCTTGATGAGTTTTAGACAAGGTGAAACAATGGATTACCGGCTAAGGTTTTGAGAAGACAGCATACTTTAAAAATTGAAGAAGTCTTATCTTTTATCAATCAATCAATCAATCAATCAATCAATCAATCTTTTCTGTTTATTTATTTATTTTCTATGGTTAGTATTAACATATGATAAGATGAACGAAACGCAACAAGGTTTAGATCGGAATATGTAGCTGTGCAGCGAAATAAAACAAGTTGCGCGGCTGAATTGGAACTGCGATAGAGTGGCAGTCGCAGTTTGTTCTCAAGGCTGTTTTCTGAATGTTTCGAAGTAACCACACCTTTGAAAGCTTTTAAAAAAACTCATAACAGCCCATGTTACTCGCGAGTCTAATTGTTCTGAGCTTAAACCGGCAAAAATATATGGGCGAAATTCCATAGTGTGTTTAACGTATATAAAAAGCGCAATTATAACAGAAAGTCTGCCACGAATAGAAGAACCTTTCGATTCTGGTTGTTCCAGATTGCTGCTTATCTGTGAAGTGGTTTGGCACGGACGGAAAATCAAATCAGACAACAATGGGAAGAAGCATCTTTAACGGAATCGACACTAGAGCGGCACCACTTGGCCTGAACATATTTAAACACTCGAGCTTCCTAACGTCAGGCAAGCACTTTATTATGCTAGTAATCTGAACCTGAATTTTGAGTTTGGATAGATAATTTCTCTTTATTGTTAAAAAAGGGTGTGGAGATACAGATGGATCACCGGGACCGCTTTGTATTACGTGCTAACTGTTGGTCTGCTCTTGTATCGAGCGAATGTTAGCTCCAATGCTTTCAGCTGTTGTCTTCTGAAGAGATTTGGGACACACCGCAATGTCAAAGATAGCACCGAGAAATGCTTAAACCGTAGGTTGGACGAGTTTAAGCACAAGCTCGGCAAGACGCGTTCGAGGTTTCTGCAGAGCTCTACCATTAAATCCATTTTCATGAGTTTTCATTGCCATTTTCATTTCTTTGTTACCAAGCGTTTACGGCTCACTACTTGATGTGTCATCTTTAACTATCCAGAAGTCACAAACTACTATACCACAAGGCTATGTAGGTGATTGCAATGCAGACATTTAGGGTCTCGTACTACAGTGCGTTTTAAAAGTATGTATCCACTCTAAAACTTGCCCATATCTCGTTTCGCGTTTATTTCTGCCGGCCTGCACTAGCTCCACTAGATTCCCCGTAGTCGATAATAGGTAACCACTCACTTTCAGAGATTTTGTTCGTCTCACACGAGAATCAGACTTTTTTGAAGAAAATTGGTTGAAAATTGGCGTTTCAAAAGGATGTATCCACTTGGGAAAAACTAACTTTTTACTAAATTCAAAGGTCGATCGAACCACCGTTATTTCTTATAACATCATGCATCGTATTGTTCAAGCTACTGACAAGGTTCTGGACCATTCTGTCTTCGTTGGTGTTAATCAAGATTACCACAACGCCATTGAACTGTGGTTATTCGCGTAAACGCGTCAAATCACGATCCCCCACATGTTCTCCATTCCGCTGCTGTCAGGAGAATAGGCCTCCAAATCCGCTACTTCAATGTTGTAACGGTGGAGCCAATCTTTAATCAACCTAGACACATGTAGTGGAGCGCTGCCCTGCTGCAGAACATGTGTCTAATGTCTTCTGCCCCTTAAGAAAGGTATAGGTCTAGACTCCACTACACCTTGACACTCCAGAATGAGCAGTGCTCTCCACTATTGGCGGTGCCCATCGAAGACCATCCAGATTAAATTTCTTTCATTTATACCAACGGGAAAAAATCTAATCTAGATGATCCCGATGGATACCGACATTACTGGAGAGACCTGCGAGAAGTCCCCGTCGTCGCAACTTCGGAGGCGGTTTTGAAGCGGTTCATTAGTGACAGTGGTCGGCTTCTTCAGCAGCGGAATGCTAAAGCTTAAGCTTCTGTCGTGTCGCATGGACACTCTGAAGTGTCAAGGTGTAGTGGGGTCTAGCACTGCGCCTTCCTTGAGAGGCAGAAGACATCAGACAGATGCTCTGCAGCAGGGCAGCGCTCCAGTCCATGTGTCCAGGTTGACCAAAGATTGGCTCCACCGTCACAACACTAAAATAACGGACTAGCAGGCCTGTTCTCCTGACAGCAACGGAATGGAGAACATGTGGGGGATCGCAGTTCGACGAGTCTACGCGAATAACCGACAGTTCAATGACGTGGTGGTAATTTTGATTACATGGAACACCAACGAAGACAGAACCATCCAAAGCCTTGTCAGTAGCTTGAATAATACGATGCATGATGTTATAAGAAATAACGGTGGTTCGATCGACCTTTGAATTTAGTAAAAAGTTTGTTTACCCAAGTGGATACATCCTTTTGAAACGCCAATTTTCAACCAATTTTCTTCAAAAAAGTCTGACTCTCGTGTAAGTCGAACAAAATGTCTGAAAGTGAGTGGTTACGTCGTAGTGGTTTATATGTTGTCGACGTGCTGAATCCTCTCCGAAATCCTGCTTGATCGCACGGCTATTCTTCGTCTAACGCTACGCTGATCCTATTATATGATTCGGGTGAGCAGCTTGAATTGGGTTGCAAAAGTAATTGCCCAAATGGACATCGCAGTTCAAAATGTCGTTGGTTCATGGTTGGTGGTGATTTATCTTTTTGTCGAGATAAATTATGGCAAACCTCTCCGTGAAAAAAGTGGGTTACTTTAGCGGAATGAAAATAATTTGAATGGGTCTTTAGACGTGCAAGGGTATATCCTTTAAAGGGCTGGGCACACTCCTGCAGCTTGACGCAGCTCCAATGGTGAAGATTAGGGCAGAGACGCAGAGTACGTGTCTCTGTGTCAGGGGCGGCGCGCGCTTATGGCACACTTCGCTTCAGCGTTGACGCCCGGCGTCAGCGCTGCAAGCGTCAGCTTCACGGAATGAGCTCGGTCATTCCGTGAAGCTGACGCTATCGCTCCTGAGCAAGAGATAAGATAAGAAAGATAGGAAAGCACTTTCCTCAACCAAACCAGACAACCGGTCAGCTGAGCGTGGTTGGTAGTGGTCCAATGCCGACACCAGAGAAAGAACGGCCGCCCCCCCCCCCCTCCTCACCGCTAACGTGTCCTGAGCCTGAGAGCGACGTCCCGCCCCGTTTTTGACGCACTAAAGCCGCTGCCGAGTGTGCCCAACCCTTTAAAGTTACGTAGGTCGTTGATGAATCCGACTCCTGTAGCCGTATTCATGAACGTTCCCGGGATCTTCCCGGCTTCCCACCGGAAGCGACCGAAGCGAGAGAGCGATAGGAGAGAGATGCGAGAGATGATATCGCTATGATATCGCTTATCTCCCGCTCCCGCAGTTTTAGTACGGCCTCCGGTCCCACCTCCAGTTCACTCCTTTCTGGTCGCACTCCGGGTCCCCCCCCCTGCCGTGGCCGTGGTCCCCCTTACTTCTCTACCTCATAAAGTTGCACTCCCACGCTTTTGGCACAACGACGGTGTGCCGACGCCCATAGCGCGACTCCTGTCACATCTTCTAAACCCGCACGCTTCGTCTCTCTAACTGGTCCACTCGTAATGGATCCCCTTGCTGATCCTCCTCACTGCTCCCATTTATTTGTAACTCCGTTCTGGTCCCTCCTTATTGCCTCCAACCTTCTTGGTGCCACCTTCTGGTCTGTTTCATAGTTGTATGTGTCCCTTCTATTGACTATTGTGTCCCATCTTGATCCCTCCTTCCGTTGCCGGAGAACTGGTCTGCTTGGCATGGTGCCGAGGCAGAGCATGGTTTTCCTTCATGTCTTCTCTCGCACTCCACGCCTACTTGCTCGCCACACCCCGGAGTCCCTTCCCTAGACCAATCTGTGCTCTCCTCCGCGACAGCGAGCACAGAAAAGGCCGGACTCAGCTTTGCGCTCACTCTGCTCATCTGATTCTCGCCGCTCGCGCGTGACGGAATTTTTCGGGGACTAGTTCACATGTAAACCCCTCCTTCAGGTCACTCGTTGCTGGTCGCTCTCCTGGTCCCCATCCCTTGAAATCCCCTTACTACTCCTATCCCTTTAGTGGTCCTCTTATGCTCATAGCACGAAATCGGAAGCACGGCTTTTGAATCTGGACGCTCAGAAGCGCACTTAGGTGCTGTTGTGTTAAGCTGCAAAAGGCTGCGCTTCCCCTGCTGCAGAAACATTCCACGTTCAATAGCAAATTTTGTCCGCGCTGTGGATGATGCGGCGTGCCTCACTTAGGTTAGATCACTAGACCGCTCTCGCTGTTATGATGCGGCGCATCCCACCTTGTTAGATCACTCGACCGCTCTCGCTGTGGATGATGCAGCGTATTTCACTTAGGTTAGATCACTCGACGGACAAACTCTTTTATATATAGGTGGTGACACAGAAATGCATGCATACACTCGGATGAATCATTCGAAATGGATAAGATAACCGACAGATGAACCTCACAGCGGAAAGTTTTAACGGGGAAATCAGCATCAATCGATACTATACATTTCTCGATCTGCGCTATAAGTTTTCACCGAGATTTCACTGATATCGATATCTTCGAGCGCAACAACAATTAACTGCGGAAATATTTTTATGCTCTACACAATAGATGAACCGTACGGAGTCACCTGCTCCCCTGCATGCGACCCCACTTGCGTCCTCACTGCAGTAGATGCTAACCGTTTGCGACTTCAAGCCGAGGATCACCGTTAAAAGATCCTGTGCCGGTACCTGGCAATCCTTTATGGTTAGCCTCGACACGGACGCCTTGGTGGCTGTCAGATCAGCTAATCAGCACGAGTATCCAAGCTACGAGTATCGCCAACAACAGTATCCTAAAAAGTTTTCATAAATAACTTCAAATAACTGCGTAAATTTAAGCGGATTCCCACCTCAATCCGCAGGAGTTCTACGTCGGCAGCCTCGAGCTGCTTGCTAGCAGCCTCCGTCACAGAGTATGTGTTCTCTAACTACCTGCTTCTTTCTACGCGCAGGGATTACCATGATCCACTAAAATCAAGCTTTGAAAGCATGGTGAGCGTACCCGCAAGTTTAAAGGAACCTACTGTTTTAAAAGTGCAGAGTGCACTGCTTTGCAAGCTCGACTCTGTGTCGCTCTATCACCACGGAGTAGGTGCTTGCCCACATTTGTGTGCAAGAAGCGCCTCTACCTTTCACGAGAAAGGATTGAGAAGTCGATAGTCTCATCGATATGGTGCCTTAAAAAGTCAAATGCGAGATCATGCAATATTAGCAAATGATACGAGTGAAGCTTTAAAATGTGTAGCATTGGAAGGACTTCTCCCTTCACTTCCGCCTGGAGCCTTCATCTTCACCTCATCAGTCGACGCTTCCATACTCACAAGTCGCCAATCAAGACGCATGTTGCTCTCGTGCATCTTAATCTCCAGCTCATAAAGCGCTGCGGTTATCGTCGTCCTGGTGAGCTTGACATGGTGTAGCACTTCATCCACAGCTGCCTTTGGCTGTCCCACTATATCCAGGAAGGAAGAACAGTCCACAAGCGGTTTAACGCACTGACTAGTAGCACTGTCTGTTACCGTAAAGAAGCGTTCATTCAATGCTCCACTGTCAGTAACATGTTCAATGTTGCCTTCGCAAGATGACTTGGAGTCAAGGTAGGTTATCTTAATTATTTCCTGAAATTAGACGGCAATAAGAACAGAATTATCAGATTACTTTTGCATTGTAGTTTTTGGAGCTCAACAAATATCTTCGACATCTGCCCTACAATCGCTTTCCCGGAAACGGACGTGATCGAGATAGCATCTGCGGTTTTGATGCCTGGAAAGAATACTATGGCGTTAGAAGACACTGATGTGAAGAGGTGTTTTGTGAAAGGATTACTACCACACAACTGGTATTTTACATCCGTTATTGATAACGAGGAATGGAATACTAGAAGAAAAATACAGAAGAACGAAGAAATAGGTATTAGAAGGAAAATCTAGAGTTTTTCTGTGTCGGTTGTGGCTGCATTAGAATTAATAACTGTTGAGGCTGCGGTTACTGTTGATAAAATTGAGGAAAACCTTGGTTGTATTCCTGACAGTTCTGTATAAGTGCTGGGCGAAAATTCCTATAACGATTCCTTGAAAGGCTACCTTTGTTCTCGACAGGACATTATCACTGCGCACGGATCGTCACTCAACTGCCACCTTTTTCCATATCTAATTCTAGAAGAAGACCATATTGCAGTCGTACAGGTCTAGTGTCTTCCTGTCGTCGTGGTAATCTTTTCGATTACTGCAGGTGGAATCGGGTCCGATACTATGGTTGCGATGCACGAAGAACGAGAATGGAGTACAATTTATTTTAGGCAAAATCGGAAGGTTACAAATAAATCTAGAACAAGAAGCAAAGAAGATACTAGATGAGAGCTAGGCGAATACTGAATCTAGTCCTTCAGATCTGGGGGCTTTTGTGAACTCTCGTGGAGGCGTGCCTACCGTGTGCTCCTCGGACACATAAGTACTTCCTACTTGCTTCTGCTAACCGATATGAACAATAGACAGCCACACATAAATTTCTTCTCATCAGCGACGCACCCTCATTTTATTAATGCTAACGTCCATTTCCCACGTAACGGACTACGAGGAGGGTAAATAGATATGCAATACGGCACGGTGACTATTTATAGATAAGTTTTTATTTATTTGACAGTAACACCTTAGCAAACAGGTATCCGCCATTTTGCGGAAAAGTGTCTATGAAGACTTGATTTTGACCAGCATTTTAGGCAATTACTTTAATCATAGTGAATGTTTTATTGTTCAAACCTGCACACGTGATGGAAAAGTTATTGCGCATGCAAGGAACAACAAAAATGTACACCGACATCACTATAATAAAATATGACTCATCGATCATGCTTCGACCCATTCTGTCGCTAATTCTGCCAGCCGTTGGAAATTATATAATGAGAATGCCATTTTACTGACTTCTATCTTATCGAACTCACCTTCTTGATCCTCTAATGAGTTGCCTGCACGTTCTGCAGACTTTCTTTTTTCCTTTTTCTTTTTGCTGGGCCTCCAACCATAATAACTCTGTTGCTTTCCATTACCTACTTCAGTTCTCCAGGCAGCGGTAATGCTCACTCACTGCAGCGATGTACCGGAAAAAATGCGACAATATTGATAATAATATTGAAAGCTGATAATAAAATTGACTATCTACCTCCGTTCTCTCCTCCGCAGTGTCAAACCGATGAAAATGGTTATGCGGCCACATTCTAGAAAATCTAAACAAAGCTTTCCATTGTTCAGTTAGATGAACCACACGGAGTCACTTGCTCTTTATGCGACTCCTCTTGCGTCCTGGCTGAAGTAGACGCTAACCTCTTGCGGCTTCATACCGAGGATCAGCATTAAAAGACTCTCTGCCGATATCTGACAACTGTATATTGTCAGACTCGACACATATGCCTTGGCGGTGGTCAAGTCAACGCAGAGTGTTCGCACTTCGTGATAACCAACAACCGTGTTCTTGAAAAGACTTTATAAAAAACAGCAAAAAGTCACGAAAATCTATGCGAAACCCCATATCAAACAGCATAAGGTCGATGTCGGCAGCCACGAGTTGCCTCCATCACGGAGTAGGTGTTTTCCAACCACCTGCTCCTTTTTAAGCTCGAGTAACAGATTACGACGAGTTCCCCTTAAAGTCAAGGTTTGAAAGATGTTGAGCGTACCTTTAGGTTTGAAGGCACTTACTCTTTTGAATGCTGCAAAGTGCACGCTCTGCTTCGCGAGCGCGACTCTGTGTCGGTCCACCACGTTCTCGAAGTGTCTGCACACGCACCTCAACTGGCCAAGGGTCTGCTCGTCGACCTAAACGAGTACAACATAGATCCAAAAAATTAAATTGTTATTTATATCCACTTACAATATATTAGCCTGACTCGTGGATAAAACGAACGGCACAGGTATAGCATACTTGAGACACGGAAGATGATAGTACTCCTTTCACCGTTATATGTGGTTCAGTGGACTGTGATCCTTGTGAAAGATATACACATGTTATGGTTGTTTATAAATAGCGTTCGAAAAACTAACAAAACCATTTTCTTCTAAATTAGGTGTTTCCTACGATGCGTTGATTTATTACCAGGGTCCGGTTCCTTGAAAGGCTACATTAGTTCTTAACAGGACCTTCCCGCAAATTCGCCTATAGATCCTTTGCTTTGTTAACCATAATGTAAGTATTATAATGTAGGTAGATATAGAATACGGCACGGCGACCATTCATGGATAAGCTTTTATTCTTAAAATAGTTTTTTAGTTTTTTTTAATTAACACCCTACCAAACAGGTATATGATATTTTGCGGAAAAGTGTCTGTATCGTAGACTTAATTTTGACCAACCATTGTGAGCAAATAATTTAACCATAGCGAATGTTTTACTGTCCAAACCTGCACATGTGATGGAAAAGTTATTGAGCATGCAAGCTACAACAAAATTATACGCCGACATCATTATAATAAAATATGACTCATCGATCGCACTTTGATCCATTCTTTCGTCATTTCTGCAGCTGCTGGAAAACATTCAATGAGAATGCCATTTTACTGTATGCTATCTTTTCTATCTTACCATCGTGTTCCACGTTCTCCGAAAATTTATTAATACCCTTCTGTTTACCTTTTTTCGACCATTTCGTAGAACAAATTTTATGTAGTTGACAAACAACACCAACAATGCCAATTCTCACTCAATTTAACAACTCCCGCCGATACGACTATTGTCGCAAAAACAAACGAACCTATCGTGCACAGAATAGCACACGCCAAGTTCGTTGCACCGGTACTCACAGAATGAACGGTCTAGGAGTGAACTAATCTTAAAACATTATAATTGACTGCACATAACGAATCACCACTCGAACAAAAGGAAAAAGAAAAACACCACCCGTCCCCTGCACACAGCGTACCCACGTTGGTTTTGACACATGCTACAGTAACTAGCTATCGCATTCGAATTACCGGCTGAGTGTAAAGGGTGTAAAGAATGTAAGGTATAGTAGGGTGTACTAAGGAATTAAGGGATGAAGGAATAGAATTTGTTCCGATCTACACTGCGGCCTTGTCAGCCTGACCCAACAGCCGTGATGTGTATAGCGATATCGCAAGGAATACAACAACGGCCCAAGGTCAAGCGGGTTAAACACCTGCTGATGAACCCCACCTGTTATCGCACCAACCGCGCAAGGCCGTCCAGTAAAACATTGCCCGCAGAACAGAATTTAGAGGCAAAAGGACACCATCACCCAAGCCACTTGGCCTTCCGACTTCTTCCCTCTGGCTTTCTCTGCCTTGGAACTCACAACACCCCTTATCCTTTTCCATTCATGTTCTATTTCTACTACTAATAATTAATAAACTATATACTATGAAACTGTTTTGTTATGTATCTTAGATGTGGAATGAAATACTAGGAAAGTGAAAGCCTTATATCCGGCTTCCTCAAGTGCCGCTACACAGAAAATTGGCAAACCAAACCTGAGGGAACTAATGATATAACATGATGGTTCCGGACAAATTTTTTCGTAGTCCAGGACGTAGCATGGAAGTCACAACTTGTTTACTTTTGCCCTATTTCACTAAAAACTGCGCACCACTGCCATTCTTTCCCGTATATACTCATCCTACCCCGGCAACCTATTTTTATAACTTTATAGCATGACCTCATAGATACTTCTTTCCTGCTTTTTCTAACCAATACCCCCTAAACAATAGACAGCCGCAAATAAATTTTTCTCATCAGCGACGCACTCTCACTTTATAAATACTAGCGCCCAATTTCGTACCAAACCAAATACAAGGAGGTAAGTGGATATGCAATACGGCACGGCAACCATAAATAGTTTTATCTGTTTCAAATTAACACCTTACCATACAGGTACCCGAGATGTTTGCGAAAAATGCCTATATCTACTCCTCATTTTAACAAGCCATTGTAGGCGAATAATTTAACAAATAGCGAATGTGTTGGTGGCATTTATTACACGAATGTGTTGGTGGCATTTATTACACATTGTACAAAGTACATCAAGAATGTACCCGACATCACCATAATAATCGATGACAGAGCGATTGCATTGCGAACCACTCTCTTGATACTTTGGCCAGCCGCTGAAAAATATAGAATAACAATGCCATTTTGCTATCTTCCATCTTATCTGTTTTATTATATATTATATATTATACCTTCTTGTACTCCTCATGGATGTCCTTCTCTATCTGCAAACGTTCATCTGCTCCCCTTTTCCTTTCCTCAAGCTCGTTAAATTCGACACCGCTACATCCCCAGCTCGTCCATGCAGCGATAATACCCCAACACGGTAGCTATATACTGAAATTTTTATGCGAAAATATTAGTATTAATATTCAAAATTAATAAAAAACTTACAATAAAACAAATAACTATTCACCTCTCTTCTCTCCTCCGCATTGACCATCTACTCATTATGATTATGAACATTCAGTCCGGAAAATCTAAACAGAACTTTCCATTGTTCGGCTGCTTTTCACCTCTTCACATCTAAATTTACGCAGTAAAAGCAATCTATAGAAAATGTATTTTACGTATACTAAATTCCACACTCATTTTCTTTAAACACTTTATTATTTTATACTTAATCGCCATCATGAAGATCTTTCCCCTCGGTATCAAATTCGTGGAGCGCTTCGAAATGACCCCGCTCCATAATTGACGTCCGCATCCTTTACATATCTTCTTCAAGCCGGATGCGTTCCTGAAAATGTATTCTTCCTTAAAAAAGCCTATAGATTTCGAAAAAAAAGTTACCCTTATTACATTCGCTATATCCTCCATCTCTTCGGATTGGTTATCTATTTAGTGGGATTTGAGGACCGGGTTACCGTAGATCCTAGAGTAAAGACAGGTAGCCGCAGGACAGCTGAGGCTGCATCTAATCCGCTCCGCGCAGCCCTCTCGACCCGCCGTATAACAGCTGGCCGCCGCAGTCCAAGCATCTGCCGATTCGAAAACATAAGCAGGAGCAGCAAGGACCTACCGTACCATCTAGCCGTTAAGCTGAGGGTTCCGCCTCCGGATCTGAGAGGGAGGTTAGTAGTAGGTGTTGGTCCGGCTCGCCAGGTTGTTGGATATTTCATTCCTCGTTTTATCTATGTCATGTATGTTTAATAATAAATCTATGTAAGGCTTCTCGAGTTCTCTTCTGCAGGTATAAGTTAATCATGTACCTACAGCTAATGTCCTCGAACGCGCCCACCGCTACACTAAAATAAATCAGTGGGAGTTCGATGATATCACAATAGTTTTGGTAGAAACTGCTTGAAAATTTTGAAAATTTAAACACTATCTTTTTTCTTTATCTACAACATTTTCTTGTTTACCTTATTGCCAGAAGAAAGTTCTTAAATATAAAACCAGCCATTTTGTACTCCTTTCCTTCTCTAACATTCAAATTTTAAGAAGAAAACTTCTCCAGATTCATATCATCGCTTTGCCTGACGCTAGTCGTCTTTCAGACAACTCACCGCCTTATTCTTTAGATACTCTGAGTCCTTTCTCGGTTAACAAAAGACAACAACCTATTAAAATAGCAAATCTGAATCCTTTCTCGGTTAAGAAGAAGGAACTCGCTAAAGACAAAAAGAAGTGCGCTAGAATTATGAAACACAGAAGAAACGTACGCAAAGAAACGACACAGAAGAAACGTTCGAAGTCATTGCGCAACAAATATTTAAAGTAAGCGCCGGAATATTGCAAAAGCGCCAAGAAAAATAATGGGCACAACACCAAAATATGATACTGGAATATATCTCAAAAAACACTTCCACTCTCTGTTTCCCTCATATCTTTTCCATTTTCCACAAGGATAGATCGTTTTCTATCCTGTAGTCTAATGACCTTAAGAGCTAGGTACAAAAGTACCCTCCACACCATCAACCAAGGACGTCAGATTTCAACAACCTAATCTACCGAAAAAAAACAATGTCCAAAACTCCAAAACCAACTGTGACGTTTACTTTTATTTCTTGTTTATTTTTTATTTTAAAAAACTACTCTTAAACTTGGAACGACGAGTTCTCAACCAGAGAAGTCAGAGGGAGAGGTCCTCATCGATAGTTTTAATGCACTAAAACTCCGGTTAAAATTTTTAATAACTTCATAGCACCACCTCATAACTACTTCGTCGCTGCTTTTCCTAACCAATGCCTTAAACAATAGGCAACCACACATAAATGTTTTCCCATCTGTAATGCACCCTCAGTTTATTGATACTAACGTCTCGTTTCGAACCAGACGGACTACAAGGAGGATAAATAAATCTACAGCAAGGCACGGCGACAATTTATAGATAAGTTTTTCTGTTTGAGATAAAAACCTTACCAAACAGGTACCCGATATTTTGCGAAAAAGCGTCTGTATCGTAGCCTTAATTTTGACCAGCCACTGTATGCAAAGAATTATCTATAGCGCGCCCTTACCCTTTGCACCTGCCTGAGTGCATCAGGGAAGCAAATGAACGCGGATCGCCTCGCATCAGCGTAATCTTTTGCAAAAATCACTATTCGATATTTGGAAGCTGACTAACGACGAAGAGTGTTGATTCTTCGCCCGAGACTCATAACAGCTCTTTCCAACAGGGGAGGTCTCCTTTTCACAATATTTCCCGTGTTTACAGCTCAGTCCATAGGTAATTGTGCCGATGTCTGAGTCAAATGAGAGTACTCTATTAAGCAAACCATTCAGTATATCAATGACAACGCATCTTAAAGACGCACTCACTTCAGAAGTTAATTGCAGTCAAATCTACGCATTGCTTTTGGAGCGTTGTCGAACATAAGCCTTCACTTGCTTCCCCTACACACATTGCTTCGTTTTCACTTTATGCGCAACCCTCTTTACCTACAGTACCGGACATGTCTTTTGGTCATTGGCCGAAAAAAGCCGCTCCGGCCAACATAGGCCGCTTTGGAGCGTCCCAAAGCGGCCTTTTTGAATAACTTCTTTAGAAATCAAATACTTGTAAAAATAAACATATATTTGAACTCAGCAGCTCAAGCTCTATCTTTTGGTATATAAATCTCAGTAGAGTTGAACAATGCATATAGGCCCGACAGAATCAATCGAGTAGGCGCGGCGCGACAACTTGTAGAGCGAGCGTTATGGGAGTTTTATCGGAAATTCCTAGCCGTCTCACTCAGAAATTGCTCTAAGACTGTCTAGCTTGCATTTGGAGTGCGCCGTGAACAATGCATACAGAATCGGACCTACCAATCGAGTGGGCGCGACAACTTGTAGAGCGGGCGTTTGAGGAGTTTTATCGGAAATTCCCAGCCGTCCTAATCAGAAATTGCTCTAAGGCTGTCTAGCTTGCATTTGGGGTGTGCCGTGAACAATGCATACAGAATCGGACCCATCAATCGAGTGGGCGCGACAGCTCGCAAATTACATGCGCGGCCGTGTTCGGAGCGCAGTAACTTTGTGGAGATCGAATCGTTCCTGCTGGGGCTAGTGGATTTTGTAGGCAGTAGAATGGTTTTGTAGTCCCCAAAAGTACACCGTGGTAGCTTCTGAACGGGCGAAATTATTGCGGTGCGAAAATGCAGGTTAGCCTTGTGTGACATGATTTTTTCCAAATTCAGTCGACCACTGTGGGAAGACGTAACAAGCTAACGGTCTAGGAATGCGTAAGCGAGCAAACCAGTTAAGGTACTTTGCGAAGAAGTGCCCAGAGCTCCCCAGCTTCCTAACCCGCCTCGCTCCCGGCAGCCATTTTAGAGCGGCGGAGGACAGCGGTGAAGTTTCTTCCGCCCTTACTCGCCCCCATTTGAGTTTTCGACAGTTCTAATGGAGCCGTTCTGTTCAGCTCGGAACGCTCTATCGAACGGTGTCACTCTCAATCAATTCCGAAAACATAGATTTTTTGACAATATCGAGGACGTGGGCGCCCTAGGCCGAGCTGCGCAGACGATGACGTCATCTATAACCGGTATTTTCGAAATTGGCCAAATTTCCTCGTGCAAACTTCGTCCAAAATCGTCTAGGCGTTATTTGGGGGGGGGGCTGATCACGAATCCGACGTCCGTTTTCGAAAATTCCGTCGACTTCAACAGGTTACTTCCCGTTTGTGGGTGGTTGGGTCAGGATCACCGATCACCCTCAGTTATCGGTATGAGCGGTCTCCTGCAATAATCGTTCAAATGTACTTCGGCATCGTGTTCGGCACCCTGAATAAGTCTCCGGCCCTACACGAATTTTGAGCAGAATCGATGATCCTGACCCGACCACCCTTAATTATCCAGAAGAAAATCCAAAACCTACCGAAGTCGACGGAATTTTCAAAAAAGGACGTCGGATTCGTAATCAGCTCCCCAAATAACGCCTAGACGATTTTGGACGAAGTTTGCACGAGGAAATTTGGCCAATTTCGAAAATACCGGTTATCGATTACGTCATCGTCCGCGCAGCTTGGCCTAGGGCGCCCACGTCCTCGATATTGTCAAAAAAATTGATTTTTTTGAAATTGGTCGAGAGTGACACCATTCGATAGAGCTTTTGGTTATGAACAAAACGGTGTTACCGGAAGTGTCGGAAACCCAAATATGGGCGAGTAAGAGGGCAGGAAACTTCAACCGCTAAGTCCGCCGCCCTAAAACGACAGATGGGGCTAAGGCAGTTTAGGCAGCTGAGAAGTTCTGAGCCCGCCACCGTAAAGTGCCTTAAGTGCTCTGTTCGCATACGCATTTTGAGGCCGTTAGCTCGCGGCGTCTTCTCGCAGTGGTCCACCGAAATCGGAGAAAAATGCGTCACGCAAGTCTCACCTGCGCATTCGCGCCACTGTTACTTCGTCCATTCACAAGCTATATCGCAGTTTTTTACCACACTACTAGAACGTTTTACTGGCTACAAAAATGACAAGTTGCAGCCAGATCGATTCGATCCCGATAGAGTTACTGCGCTCCGAACACGCCCTTGCGTCCTATTTGGCACAGTAACGGTCGATGTTCTCCGCGCTCTTATTCGCCCAGATCACAGTTCTCGATACTTCTAGTAACATCAATGAAATCAGCAGGAAAAGTTCTATCGAATCGTATCAAGCATGGCCACTTTCGAAAACATCGATTTTCGATGACGTCATCGTCCATCTGCCATGGCCTGGAGCGGTGTCGTCCTCGATGCGAAATTGTCAAAAAATCGATGTTTCCAAAATCGGTCGAAATTGACACCATTCGATAGCGCCTTTTACGCTGAACAGAGCAGTATCATTGCGAGTGTCGAAAACTCAAATCTGAGCGTGCAAGAACTCAAGAAACTCTAGCCGCTATCTCCCGCCACTCTAAATTGGCAGATGGGGCTAAGGCACTTCACGAAGCTATGGAGTTGTTAGCATGTCATCGCAAAGTACATTAATTGTTCTGCTCAACTACGCGTTTTTAGTTGGTTAGGTCTCCGCGTCTTCCTGCAGAGATCGACTGAAATCCGAAAAAATCGTGTCACACAAGGCTAACCTGCATATTCGCGCCCCTGTAACTTTACATAATCATAAGCTACACCGTTCCACTTTAGCGTACTACTACACCGTTTTACTGCCTATAAGACTTACGAGCTGCAGCCGAAACGATTCGGAATTGACAGAGTTATTGCGCTCCGAACTCGGCCGCGCGTGCAATTTGAAGCGGTCGCTCCCACTCGATTGATAGGTTCGATCCTATATGCATTGTGCACGGCGCACTCCAAAAGCTCGCTGGACAGTCTTAAAGCAACTCCTAAGTTGGGCGGCTGCAAATTTGTGATAAGGCTCCCCAAACGCTCACTCTTCAAGCTGTCGCTCGATCGCTCTACAGGTTGTCGCGACCACTCGATTGATTCTGTCGGGCCTATATGCATCGCTCAACTCCACTGAGATTTATATACCGGAAGATAGAGCTCGAGCTGCTGAGTTCAAATATATGCTTATTTTTGCAAGTACTTGATTTCTAAAGAAGTTATTCAAAAAGGCCGCTTTGGAACGCTCCAAAGCGGCCTATGTTGGCCGGCGCGTCTTTTTCGGCCAATGACCAAAAGACATGTCCGGTACTGTACCCTGATTCTATACATTTGTTTATTTTCTCTCGCTTCTAGTAGTGATACACGCGCACAACCTTCAAAACACTCATTTTTCCTGCTAATTGAGTTAAACCTTTTTCAATTTCTTTATTCCTTTTCCCCCTTAAAAAATTTGACAAAAAACAATTAATTAAAATGTTCCATTTCTAAATATTGAAATCTAAAAATCATTTCCAGAAATCCGATTCTCGTTCAATCAACAATCATCGTCTCGACCACAGTCACTCGTTCACCTATACCTCCGCAGCCGACACCAATGCTGACAATTCAACATTGACACCATCATACCACCTTACTCCTACTCCGGTCTCCACTTGCTCCACCCTGGAAACCTTAGTGTCCTTTTAAACAGTCGCAGATGTAAAGGATGAATGTAAGGTAAAGTAGGGTTATCAAGGGATAAAGGGATAGAATCTGTTCCTCCATCCTAGGGTGGAAGGCGGTGTAAAGCTGCGCTCAAAGTCTTTATTTAAGTTATCTATTAAATAATCTCTAGTGGGGGTAGTAAATTGCAGATGCGACTCCTTTAAAAGAATATTAGAGTCTTCAGGAGTATGCGGTTCAGGAGAAGATTTCACTGATTCTGCGTCAGTATCCCTATACCAAGGGTAAACGTCACGGAGGTGGTTATAATGTTTCCTACGGTGGCTACGATCTGGTTTATCCTGCTCTCTGAACAATTTGACAAGATGACGACTGGAGAGACAATACTCTAGGCGCTAAGTGCGCCTATATATGCCACACAATGTGGTGAAATAATAATAGTGAAAAAAATGTAATAAACCTGCCCCCTCAGGTTTATTTACGGTTAGTTCATACGGCCTCTTAGGCCCTTACATGACAAAACATAGCGATAGCACGAAAATTTTATTAACAACAGGAACACATGTGGACAGAATAGAAGTCACGGATATAAGGCCTCAGGGGTGGGGGAAGAGAAAAGGAAAAGGAAGGATCGAAGCTTAGGAGCTCCTCAAGGGCGGGGAGGCGCCGGAGCTAAAACCACACGGCCGGAGATCCAGACGTTGCTCTGCATACGTCTTTTATACCCGGATCCCCGGGTAACATGTGGCTCAACGTGCGGCTGGCTGCGGCTGATGGAACTCCCACCTAGTCCGGGGGGAAACAGCGGTGGCGGCCTTATAGGAGCTACATTACATCCCGCTCCTCCGAAAAGTCTCTGTTCACAGGGACTAAAAGTGGGGGGGGGTCCATGGAAAATAGGGAACGGGTGACTACCGTGCATAGGAGCTCATGGTGGTCCGTGCCACCGCACTTGGTACACGGCCACCTCGAGTGGCACATCTCTAAAGGGTGGAAGCCGATGCACCGTGGGCAACGGTTCAGGCGGTGTAATATGGTGGTCTTTACACGTGGGGGATGTTGGCACGGCATAAGGCCGTGCCGTGGGGTCCGTTGCAGAGGGCACACGGATAATCTGTAGGGGGGCATTAGGAGCGCATTTGGCACAGAATGTGCCGGGCACGGCGTACACCTTATAATTGGGCGTCGATCTAGCAGCTACGGTGGGGGCGGCTTTCTTCTTGGCCGAAGGGGACGGGGGTGGAGGGCTAGGCGACGAGCTCGGCGCCTTCACCGAGCGTCTGGCCGCCATTGTGGCCAGTTGGACCACAGGTTTAGCCTGCTGTTTCTGGTCCTCGTCCTCGTCGGAGGATTCCCATCCGGATAGTCGCATTGGCGACGGCGAGCGAGATCTTGACGAGGCTTCGCTCCGTGGTAAGCGGTTGAACCGTGTATTCTTCTGAGAGTCCATGCTATCGGTTCGCTTCCCTCCGTGGAGCGGCTCGCACAGAATGTGCGGTCGGGGAGGGACGATGAATTGCGAGCTCTCCTCGTTCCCTGAGACCGTGTATTGGTCCAGGTCTTTGGTCCGGATCCAGCACATTCGCCCACGTGACAGATCCGAATATACCTTGCTGCGAGGAGGTGACGGAGGGGAGCGTGATCGTGCACGCCATTGTTTAAAGACAATGGCGCTTAACGCAGATGATTGAGGTGGTGCAGACATCTTAAAATAGGAATGATGATATTAGAGAGGAGCATTACATTAATAGTCGATAATAGTAGGGGGTGCAAATATTCATTTGTAATTATACGAAATTAGAATATAAAAATTGCGAGATTAGTGGCGCTCGCATCGTGGGGTGCGAAGTAGATCCATTGGCGATTGCTCAATGTTAAGGTGCGAACATTCTGGCGCGATGGTGACCTCGACGGGTAAGGTGTTGTAATAGCTGTGGTAGGCCTGTAAGAGGTAGGACGCGACTCTGTGGGAAACGGACGAACATATGGTGGAAGCCTCGTTGTAAAAGGCATTCTTCGAGGAAGGGGTGTGATGGCGGGGGCTCGTGAAGTGATTGGAGGGGAAGGGTTGGCGATGCAGTGGTTTTATTTGCATGCGTAAGCAGAAGTAAATCGGCATGTTCAAAATACTCTACCTCTTTTTCTCTATCTTGTAATCCAGAATTTGTAAGCTGTAGGCCTAAAGGGCCAAATTCCGTGTCCGTGACTCCCTGGGTGAGGTCCCTATATATTGTGGACTCAGTATAATTTAAAGGGCGCTTAGATTTGATATATCAAAGGTGGGAAAGCTGGCGGTAGCGGTTTTCGGCGTATCGGATTGTTCTCAGGGTGCTTACTCTAGGGTCTTCCTTCACATAATATTTGCCCCGATAAAAGTCCTCGTTACTTACATCCCATCTAATTATTTCGTTTAAAGGGCGCGTATTATTTATTGGCCTTGTGGCAAATAATGGGATTTCGTCTAGTGGTTTAGCGAACAAGGATTGTGCCAGAGGGGGTGTCTGCTTCGCGATTTTCTCATACCGTGACTGTTTCTGATCCGCGTCGACTATATAGTGAGCGCTCCGCTTATTGCGATAAATTGGCGAGTTTTCGAGTAGATAATCGCGTAGCATAATGTTGGAGAGAATATTGGGGAAGCCTAACATATGGGAAGAGGTCGTAAGATAGGTCTGTGGCAGTAGGCAATGCTTAAGTAATTTGGATTGGAGATAGTAATCACTATTAAATTGAAAAGTGAGCTCATGAGTATCGATGACTAGGTAACGAAGGGTTATGAGTGCATCGTAAGTGCCTATTAAATTATACTGGCATACGGGGGGATCTGGTGTACGTTCCCAGATCAGTGTTCCTCCAGGGATTATGCACACACCACTTGATAGTGTGCAATTTTATATGGGTCCTAATGAACTGGACACAATTGTCCCATCTAATGAGGCAATCTCGCCTTCTTCTATCGAATAAATGCTCCTCATATAAAAAGTTTTTCCCCATAGTGGGACGGATGTATCCAGTTCCTCTATTTCTGATGTCATCCGGAGTCCAGAGGAGATAGTGGTGAGGGGTGACCATACATAGAATTGCTTTCAAAAGATTGTCTACAATCACTAGAAGAGAGACCAATACGTTGGCGGCCAATTATAGTGCGGGTGGTACGGATATAAAGAAAATTATAGGCTTCTACTTTGATAAGATCTCTATAACAATTAAAGGCCTGGGTACGCAGTGGATTGTTCCGTTTAACGTACAGCTGTACAGCGGTTCTGAGCATGGGTCGTGTATTGTGGCAGAGCACTTAATTAGGGATGGGAGGAGGAGTGGGCTCGAGAAAGGTGTCGTACCGCATAGCTGGAAGCTCGACTCTCCCAGGGGGAGAATTGTGAGAGCTTCTAGCGTGAAAATACAGAAAAAGCTGGATTAGACATTACAGCAGGAAACCTAGGGTTGGGTGGAGCGCTGGATTGCTGCAATTGCTGATTGGGGGTGAAGGAAGGCAGCTGTGGGTAATTTTAGGGATAAGAGGGATTATAGGTAGATATATAATTCTGCCTCTGAGTGGGTTGGAAAAATCTACGGAAGTTTCAAAAGTTAGGCGAAGATCTAAAGGAGAATCCCCTAGGGCGATAGGGGTTGCGATTCTGCCCCGAAGATCGCGGATAATAATTTCTTTGGATTTGGTAGGGCCGTCCTCTGGAAGTACGGTTTTGACCACGAACAGGACTGGAGAACTGATTAGGGGCTTAATAGAGATTATTATTGCTGAGGGTGTTAACCTGTTTCTGAAGGGTCTGGACCTTGTCGCTGATAGCCAAAGAATTAAGGCTATCGATGAGTTTAAAGTCCTCTTTACGCTCTTGGTCTAGGATACGACTCTCTTTCTCTGCATTTGCTACTACTGAATCAATATCCTCTATTTCAGGGTGACGGCGTATGGCCTTGCGAATATCTGGGGCTAGTCCCTTGATAAAGAAGTCAATTGCTAATTTGCGAGGTATGTTCTTATCCTCTCCTTGGAACGCTACCTTAGTTTTATTCAGAATTTTCTTTTCGGCGAATTCGCCAACCGAGTCTTTACCCTGCTTGATGTTGTGGAGCTCATCTCTTACGTTACTGAGAATTGCCTGGGACTTGAATTTTTTAGCTAAAGCTAGGGTCATGGCCTCCCAGTTGGCTTTCTCAGCGTCAGAGAGGCTATAGAACTTCAGCTTAGCACCTCCCGTGAGGTAAAGAGGCATAAGGGATTTAGCATGCTCGAGAGGAATTCCTAAACGGTCAACTAACTCAGTATAATCCTCTAAAAATTCTTCGAAGGTTTTATCTGAATCTCCAGAGAATTTGTCTATGCGGTTATCTAGCAGCTTGCAAGAGGAGTATAAGGATGCGGGAGAAGTTAGGGACATATGATCTAGGAAAAAATTTGGTTTGTTTTCCATCGATCTACGATGGCGACGTGCTTTAGGGGTATTCTTATATTTTTCTGCTAAAATATCTAGAAGTTCTTGCCTATTAGGGGTCTCGAAATCGTCGTCCGATTCTTCAGGGGGCTCTGGAGAGGGGTGAGTATGGAGTCTTCGTCAGTCAAGTGACTGGCAAAGAGTTGATCACGCTTAAAATTATAGCGAAGTCTTCGGGACTCACGCTCGGATTGGGTTGGGGTCTCTTAGGGGTTTCCTCAAAGTTGAGAGACAGTTTGATACCTAATGGGCTGATATGAGGCGTCTACTATTGAGGAATCTGGAAAGGGGAACAAGTATGAGAAATATGAGTATGGAGGAGATGAGAAATAATCAAAAGTTAAAGTAGAGTAAATAACGTAGAGTTCTGGTCTTCCTCAAAGTGAGGGACTATTATGCCAAAAGGTATATTGGAAGCGAGCTCACCCTTTCCTTGCGTCTTGACACTTGTAGGAGTGCTGGCGACGACTGACTGACGGTCGGTCGTTGAACTGGAGGAGTGAGCTGCGTCAAGACCGTCTGGGGTTTATATGCACTTCGGGAGGGAGTGGGAATGAGAAGAGAGGGAGAGGAGGGCGGGGTGAAAGTGTAGCGGAGGATTAGTCGCGCCAGGAGATTAACGACCGGCACATTTAGAAGTTTTTAGGGTGTGGGGCAACAGGCGCAGTACCGTCTGGCGTGTGATGGATGGGGCATGGGATTGTAGCCGCCGGGCGACTGTTGAGCATCCGCGGACAGGAAGATTAGTTGCGCTTGCGGCGCGTCGGGCGCTCCGAAACAGCGGCGTGCTTGTAACTAATCGCTGTAGCAAGAGGAGAAAGATACTATTATTAGGTACCAGCAGTTGGCCGGTGGAGAGGATTAATTGCGCGTGGGGCACGATGTGGAGTTACGCAAGTATCGGGCTGTAATACATCAGGAAGGATATGTGCGGGGTCTATTCTTGCAGTAAAAACTGGGTTTATGAGGACAACTGCCCCGTAAAAGCGATTGGGAAAACCGCACGGAAGAAAAGATATTAGTTGAACATAGACTATAGCGCTATGAGGAACTAAAAAGATGATGCTTATTTTCTCGTTAGTAATTAATTTTTCATGTGTGACATTCCTTAGAATTCTAAACTTTTTCTGCATTAATACTTGGGCAGAATTTGAACATTACAGCGCTTATTCCGACACCATCATTATTCATTGAATAACTTTATTGCACGAGGTGTGGTGCGGCCTGGCCAGGACTTCATTTGTTGCTCAGAAATAAAGATATGAGATTTTATTCAATTTCTGGTTAGCCTCATGCTGGAGGGAGCAATTCATGCGCTTCTACTTCGTATAAGACGAAGGAAAAAGAAGAGAGGTTTTTTTGGCACATAGAGGTGGGAATGTCACAAATTTAACTTTCGCACAAAATATTGTGATTTTGGCGCATCAACAAATTAGTTGGAAGAATTTTGACCTACTGAAATAGAAGGAGTGGTAAGGGGAGGAGTTTGTTCATTAAGGTTTATTTTAAAAACCCTAGCCGGGACCTTCATGTAATAAACCTGCCCCCTCAGGTTTATTTACGGTTAGTTCATACGGCCTCTTAGGCCCTTACATGACAAAACATAGCGATAACACGAAGATTTTATTAACAACAGGAACACATGTGGACAGAATATAAGTCACGGATATAAGGCCTCAGGGAGGGGGGGGGGGGGGAAGAGAAAAGGAAAAGGGAGGATCGAGGCTTAGGAGCTCCTCAAGGGCGGGGAGGTGCCGGAGCTGAAACCACACGGCCGGAGATCCAGACGTTGTTCTGCATACGCCTTTTATACCCGGATCCCCGGGTAACATGTGGCTCAACGTGCGGCTGGCTGCGGCTGATGGAACTCCCAGCGAGTCCGGGGGAAACAGCGGTGGCGGCCTTATAGGAGCTACATTACAAAAATGTCCTGATCGTGGGATTATAGTCCTTCAGAATACAGAGTTACTCCTATATTGTTCACCTTGTTATTGTTCATTGTGGGTTATCACTCGTAGACCTGGGGCCGTATTCATCAACGACTAACCCGCGGGTATAAGGGGTAGAGATACCCACAATGAAGCCTGCGTCTCTGACTCTTGCCTTATCTCTGCCTGATTCTTATCTTATCTCTCCCCTTATCACCAGCATACCCACGGATTAATTGTTGATGAATCCGGCCTCTGGGGAAGCTATGAGGATAAATGATAAATGTTATGTCCTTTCGAGAGAAGGAGCTAAATTGAAGTTGAGTTAAAGAAGCTTGATGTAGGTAGACGAAGAAGATGGTGTGGAAGGTTAGTTCACATGTGAGGTCTTTCGAGTCCTGTTCTGTAGTCGACAATTAATCACACACCTACGGCTAATGTTCTCGAATATCCCCATCGCTACACTAAGTAAATCAGCGGGTGCTCGAGGATATTATAGTGGAAAGGTGTCTAAAACGAGACATGTTAGTGACCTTTCATCTTCCCCTATGAGTAGGTTGAGCGTAAGATTTGGGATACGTGCGAAAGATTGATCTAACTTGATACCCAACAACTCTGGTCAGTGGCACACCAAAAACTGTAGGTTCTCTTAAGAGTTTCCTAGTTATAACTTTAAATAGCATGATTAGATCTTCTATTTTCCTTCCATTGCACAAGGAGGGTATGCCAAATTGCCCTATCAGCACGATTAGAGCCCATCTAAAGCATTTCATAAACAGCTTTCGCGTGAAGTTGTCTTTGGACGCTTTCAAGGAGCTTGATAAGTTCCTTTTGAGATGGTTAATCTCGGTTGTGGCAAACTCCACAGGGGGTCTCGCTTAACATTTGTGGGCATATAGAAGGGCCTGAGCATCGCTCGTCTTCAGCGTCTTGAACAGATTATACGTCCGATAATTCGCTTAGTTTATGTACAAGCGCTTTCTAGCGCGGGTCAATGTTGCTGGGTGTTGAGGTTAGTAGAGTACACCAGAGTGTGCTAATAAGAATTTAGATGGAAACTAAGAAAGGCTTCAAAAACCTTCACCTGCTCTGAAAGGTGAGGTGAATATAAGGGGGGGGGGGGGGGCAAAAAGTAATGAGCTCTCCATGCCGTGTCCATGTATCTCGTGACTGTAGTCTGGTTTCGTGCTTATCGTATTTGTATGTTTGTATGCTACCTACTGAAGGCCACCTGAGAAGTTACCCTTTCGCCCTTTCCAGAAGCATGCCAAACCGCAGTCTGTCTCATGCCGAAACCCCAGTCTGACGATTCGACCCGTGTCGCGCAAATCTCCCCCAATTCCCAACCCCGAGCAGCCTGGGCTCAATATTCACGCAAGATGAAAAGTACGTCTTCTACCTTAACCCTGCCAAGTAGCCAGTCTGGATGAGGCCTGTTGACCCGTTACCGATCTTCGTTCGGCGAGATGTTCACGGCGAGAAGCACCTTCAGAGCTTTTGGGTCTGCGCCCATGGACCGGTATACTGGAAGCTATTTACCGAAAGCACGACGATGGACCCCAAGGCCTCGAACTTATTCAGTCGCAGCACGTCAAGAAGGTCCTCCTCTTCGACAACGCCGCACCTCATCGGGAACAAGTGACCACGGATAAGCCTGCCCAGATGGGCTACGTTCACATGCTTCACCCACCGTATTCGCCGGACATCTCTCCATGCGACTACCACCACTTCTTGGGCCTACGGGACTTCCTGGTCAGAAGGGACACAAGAACCTAAGCAGTCCTTGACAACCATATCGAGCAGTTGATCAACACCAAGCCCAAGAAGTTCTGGAAGGATGGGACCAGAAAGTTGGCTGAGCGATGGCAGCAAGTCATTGACTTTAACAGCATACACATTCCTCAACATCGTTGATTTGTAATTGAGTTATAAAGAGATAAAGATTTTTTTTCAAATTTTCTCATTACTTTTGCCTCCCCCGCCGCCCCCTATTACGTTCATATCCTTTGTTTAGAGCGGCAACTCTAAATAGCCTGTGCACATGAGGATGTCAAAAATGTATTTCGATAGTTTCAGAGCACTGAATGCTAATGATGAGCAGAAATCTTAAGAGTGAGTTTCCTCGGCAGAGATATGCCGACTTTATCCTGATAATATTTGAGATGGTTATCTTCATCAAAGTTGTGTAATTTAAAATTGGATTTCAAAAAACTAACAAAACCACTCTTCAATTCTGGGTGACACATATATCCCCGGAGACAGCTACTAAGTGAGTGGGATTGTAAGAAGGCCTGCCAAAAATGTGATCCGATCAATTGATAGCCAGAAGGCCAGACAGGTGCACTAAGGGTGGTAAAGGAGATGGACCAGACAAGGTGAGAAGATGACGATGGAAGATGACAGGAAGGATCCGACAATGAATGTTGTTTGAACTACTAATGGAACAGCATGACACAGTTGACCCATGCCCCTTCCAGCGCGCCAAAGAACCTCTGGCAGTGATCCCTGCAGAAGTCAACGTCACCTGAAAATACGCTTCCGGCATATTGCGCACCCCAGAACTTCTGATCCGGAAGTAGTCATCGCTGCGATTAATTACTGTTACTGTACTGATTCCGTAGAGAAAAAACAAGGAGAGGAGCTGGAGCTGGACGCTCACTAGAAATTGTTCTGTGTTACTAATTGTAATCAATCCTAGGTCAAAACTTGAGACGCTCGCAAACAGTTCTACCAGCACAAGAAAAGGAGTTAAACTAGAAGAGTGTGAAAGGTTCGATTGGCCACGACCTCGGACGAACATTGTTTCGTAGATCGCCGGAAACTCGTCAGTGAAGAGAACGAGTTCAAACAAACGAGTGAAGAAGGTGGTCAAAAAATGCAAAAAGAAGTCAAAAGGAGTATGGAACACAAACGAAAACCAATTTCATGTAAAAAAGAAAGAAGTACGAAATTTAATACTGGTTAGAAGGACCACTGATGGGCTCGGCCCTCTCCTGTGCGTCAAAGGACTGTGGCAACGATCTCTCCTGCAGTCACTTCCCTTGACAAATACACTTCCGGCACGTTTCACACCCCAGAACTTCTGAACCGGGTGTAGTCATCGCTGCGATTAAGTACAGTCACTGCGCACTCCGAAACCGTAATACAAGGAGAGAATAAAAGTACCCGGAGCTACTTCTGAAGAGATAAGCATAATCTATTCACTAAAAGCAATGCTGCTCTGTTAATTATTATCCTTGTTCAAAAATTGAGGCGCTCAGAAACAGTTCCACCAGCTCAAAAAAGGAGTTAACCTAGAGGAATGTGAACGGTTCGATTCTCCACGACATCAGGCAGACGAACATTTGTTTCGCACATCGGCGGAAGCTCGTCAGTGAAGAGAACGAGTTCAAACATACGAGTGAAGTAGGTGGTCAAGAAATACAAAAAGCAATTTAATAAAAGCACAAAATATAAACTTGCGAAACTAATTTTAAATAAAAAAGAAGGAAGTACGAAATTTAATACTATGATGAGGATTGTTGTGACTACAATTGGAAGCATCTGATTATTGTTGCGTGCAATGTGGTTCGCTTATGTTCCATTACTTCAGCATCTCAAAGCTGTGTATTTCCCTACTCTTGCTTCAATCACCCATATTTAAATGGGAAGAGGAACCAGAATTTAAGAAACTAAAGAGATGGGCTTTAGCTGTGGAGTGGAATCAAGAGCGGAAGCATCAGAGTGTCAGCTAGATTTCGGAGATTCAGAAGAGGTAAGTTAGGGTCGCACAGTAAAGCAGTGCTTAACGCCTTTTCTTCTCAATTTTGCACTTCTTTCCCCGTTCTCAACACCTGTCGCGCATCCCTGACCAGACTCTCATGGAAGACTGCTCTTCTCTTTCAGATATCTCGCAACAAGCTATCGCTGGAGCATGGGTCTTGTGCTCGCCTGATGAATTTTTAACATTGGAGAAGCGATCTCAAAGTCAGCAGAGAGTTAGTCTTTCTGGGTAATATTGTCTTTCAATAGAAGAAAAGTGTGCTCTTAAAAGGACCACTCATTTTCCCAAAGTTCTGAAACTTGACGCAATGGTTGAGAAAACCAAAAAATCCTTATAAAACCATCCTAAACACATTTTGGACGAATTTGGTCTAAATCACATGAAAGCGACGTTTCTTACGCCTGTTTTCGTTGCCTCAGCTCTACTCTTTCGAAAGTTGGGACATCTTATCCATAAGAAAAGCATAAACTTATATGCAAAAAACAGCATAGAGGGCGATCGATTTTCTTTTTTCTCTTCTTTTTCCTCCTTTTCTTGAACTTTTTTTGCTTCTTATTGCCTTATTTTAATGTAAAGGGTGCAGAACGGTGAAGCTTACCAGGGAATGCCGTCAGCTTCTCATGGAACTTCGGATTGAGACCTATATCACGTGAAAGAGCTCGAGACGCTGATCACAGAAATGTAGGCCAAATTTGCTAAATGGATCTTCTAAGCGAGTTATGGCCGGCGGAAGCCGCGATGCGGTAATCTGTGGCTCGGCTATCAGTGCCACCAGCAGCTGCGGCGGCGCAGTGGTAGAGTTCTCGCTCCAAAGGATTGGGTTCATTGGTTCGGTTCCCGCCGTTGACGGCTCCTTTGCATTTTGTGACGTATCTTCGACGAGGAACTATAATCTCATTTTAGCACATTTTTGAGCGCACGGCTTGTGGCGGCTTGCATTTACGCTTACGTTTACGTTTTTGCATTTCCGACTCCACCGACACGACTTCAGTCGAAAAAATTTTTTCGTTGAAACTCCGTCTAGGGGGTTATTTGGGGTGCTGATTACGAATCTTACATCCGTTTTTCACGATTCGGTCGGAGACCACCCATACTTTTAAAAAGGGTGGTCCAGGCGGAGTCACCGATTTCGCTGGGCACTAGTTAGAAGTTGCGACTCCACCGACACGACTTCGGCCGAACAGTTGTAGCAACCCCTCTGACGAAGTTTCAGCGAAATCGGTGACTCTGGCTGGACCACTCTTGTTAAAGGTATGGGTGGTCTGCCTAGACGAAGTTTCAGCGAAAAATTTTTTTCCACCGAAGTCATGTCGGTGGAGTCGGAAATGCAAAAACGTAAACGTAAACGTAAATGCAAGTCGCCATAAGCCGTGTGCTCAAAAATGTGCTAAAAATGAGATTATAGTTCCTCGTCGAAGATAGGTCACAAAATGCAAAAAACCCGTCAACGGCGGGAAACGAACCAATGAACCCATCCCTTTGGAGCGAGCACTCTACCACTACGCCGCCACCGCTGATGCCCGAGCCACAGATTACCGCGCGATACTGCGCCCAACGCTGATTGAGCGCGCCTAACACACGGAAGACATCGCGGCTTCCGCCGACCATAACTCGCTTAGAAGATCCATTTAGCAAATTTGGTCTACATATCTGTGATCAGCGTCTCGAGCTCTTTCACGCGATATAGATCTCAATCCGAAGTTCCATGGGAAGCTGACGGCATTCCCTGGTTAGAAATACTTCGGCAAAGTGAACAACTTTAACGACTTATCGGAGAATCATAGATTTTATTTTTATTTGGGTTAGCTTTTAATTTTAATTTCTAATTTTAGTTCAAGTTGAAGGACATTGAACTGTATGTCGAAAATCTCTGGTAACTTGGTAGAGTGTTCAAAAAGGTAAAATTGATTAAAAAATGGTGCAGAGATAGAGATGGATCGCCGGGGCTCCTTTGGGTCACGTGCTAAATCTTGGTTGCAAGTTACCAGAGATTCACACCGGGGCGAAATGTCAAAGCTGGCGCAATGCAATGCTCAAACCAAAAGTCGGACGGGTTTATGCACAAACTCGGCAGGGCGCATTCGATATTCCGACAAAGCTCCACTGTTAGATCCGCTTTCATCAATAAATTCTCTTCACACAGCATGCCTTCACTGCCAAGAGTTTGCTATTCACTGCTTGGAATGCCATATTTAGTTTTAATCTTTACAGACTAAGAATGTTTCCCCTCAGGTGGGTCAAAGTTGAGGTTCATCAAGCTGTACAATTATAAATGTTTTGAGTATCACTCATCATTTTCATTAGCGTCTGTCCCGCTTGGTGGCGGGGTCCGCTCTTCTGGTGTGGTGGCGCCAATTCTCCCGATCAAATGCTTGATCAGGGTGCACACCAGCCATCTCTAAGTCCAAGCGCAACGTATCTAGCCAACGTTGCTTCGGGCGTCCTCTGGGCCGCTTTCCAGGGACCACAAGATTCAGGCCAATCTTACACACGGTGTCGTCGTTAGCGCGAAGGACGTGGCCGTACCATCGAAGACGAGCTTCGCGCAGCTTCTCGGATATCGGCGCGACACCGAACCTCTGTCGTATGGTGTCGTTACGAACGCGGTCCAAACGCGTAACTCTAGCCGTCCACCGTAGCATCTTCGTCTCCATTACACTGAGGCGGCTTTCAACTTCCTTCGTCACGGGCCAGCACTCAGCACCGTACGTCGCTACTGGGCGGACTACTGTTCTATAAACCTTCGATTTGAGGTGCTCAGGTATTGTCCTGTCGCAAAGCACCCCAGTCAGCGAGCGCCATTTGGACCAGGCTGCACTCACACGCGCATTCACCTCCATCTTTAAGCTGCCATCGGACGTGACTGTTGACCCAAGATACTTGAAAGATGTCACTCGTGAGAGCTCAGAACCATCGATCTTAATAGATCCGTGCTCATTCACATCCGTCGTCAAGTATTCCGTCTTTTTGACGTTTAGCTTGAGACCGAACAATGCCAAACGATCGCACCACGCCTGTGCCTGTCGCTCGAGTTCGGTTTTGTCTTCACATGCAAGCATGACGTCGTCAGCATACAGCAGCGTCCAAGGTGCCGCCATTTGGAGATCTCGTGAGATTGCATCCATCACGACCACGAAGAGCAGTGGGGATAGCGCAGATCCCTGATGCACCCCTACAGAGATGGGAAACTCCATAGAGGTGCCCGCTGGCGCTCTCACTCGACTCCTTGGGCAAGAGTATAGAATGCGCACCCACTCAATAAGCTCTTCAGGGATACCATGTTGTCGCAACGCGTACCATATAACATCTCGCGGAACGCGGTCGAAGGCCTTCTCCAAGTCCAGGAAGGCAAAATGCACCGGTTTCTGTTTCTCGCGGTGCTTCTCTAGCAGAAGACGAACGGCGTGAGTGGCATCAACGGTGCCACAGCCAGATAGGAAACCACACTGATTCGTGGAAAGCTGTACGACATCCTGGATACGTCCGTCGACAATTCGCTCAAAAATTTTCATGGTGTGCGAAAGAAGACGAATTGGACGGTAACTGGCGCAGTCTGCAGGACTGCCCTTCTTCTTCCAAATCGGGATGGTCGTGATTTGCTGCCAACCCTCAGGCACTTTCTTCTCAGCAACAACCTGATTGAAAAACGCAGTCAGCCAGTCAGCAGGGCACCAGCCCTTCGACTTCCACAGGTCAGCTGGCAGGTCATCGGGACCAGTGGCTTTGCCTGACTTCATCTTCCTCAGGGCTGCTTCAGTTTCGCTCACTGTGATCTTCTGAACGGGACCGTATACAGGTGATGCAAAAGGAACAGCAGGATGTTCAAATTCTACATTCGAAATTTCCTCGAAGTAGTCGTGCCATCGCTTCACAGCCTTCTTACGATCCATCAGAAGATGACCGCTATCGTCGTTAATGCCAAAGAACTTCTCAATGTCTTCTGCTTGGCGACAGCGAGCTTTGGCGAGTCGGTAAATATAACGCTCACCATCGCGCGTTTCCAATTTTTTGCTGACATCAGCGTAGTATGCGGCTTTAGCAGCGGCCACTGCCTTCTTTGCCGCTTTCTTTGCTTCTCGATAGTTCCGCCAATTATGGACTGTTTTATCACCCATAAACACGTGATAGAGCCGTTTCTTTTCTCGGACTTTCTCTCTGACATCATCAGTCCACAGCAATGCCTGCTTGTCGACCCAGCGTCGTCCAGGCTTCGTTGTGCCGAGTTCAAGGCGTGCAGCCCGAGTTATCGCATCGGTAGCGTCCTTGTTCGGTTGTCGACAGTTGTCACTGTCGGCAACCGAATGCGAGAAATAACTACCGCTTCCTTCTCTTTCAGTCGCCACCATTTGATTCTAGCCGACCCACATCGCTCGACATGTTTACACCTCGAAGGTGTAATCTTCAGCGAGCAGATCAGTGGACGGTGTTGCGTGGCAACCGTCTCATACGGCACGGTCTTCGCGTCTGTGACAAGGCCTTGGTCGCGACGCCTAACAAGGACATAGTCAATCTGCGTTTTAGCATTCCCGCTATAAAACGAGATGAGGTGGGAGTCACGCTTTCGAAATTTGGTGTTCACGATGGTGAGGTCATGTGAGTCTGCATACTCAAGTATACGCTCACCATCGGCGTTGCGCGACCCATATCCAAAACCACCATGACAGTTGTAGCCGTCTTTCGTTGCTCCGACGTGACCATTAAGGTCACCTGCCACAACAACCATATCTTGTGACGATACTTCCGCTGTCTTCTCATCAAGCAGGGACCAGAACTCGTCCTTGGTTTGCTCGGAACAGCCTGTCTGCGGAGCATACGTAGAAAAGAAATGGCATCGTCGCTCTTCTACGGCGACAACAATCTTTATCAAGCGGTCATCGAAACGTTCTACGCTTGCAATCGCGTCACGGAAACGCTCGGAGACGATCACACCGACACCACTGGTGGTCCTGGGACTTCCACATAGAACGGCCTTGAAGCCACGTCCTATGTCCCTTGACTTGCTGCAGGACCACCTCGTCTCCTGCACCGCACAGAAATCTATCTTTCTTCGCTCCAGTGCTTCTACCAACTCGCACGAGCGGCCCGTCAACGTACCCACATTCAACGTTGCTACGCAAGTCTTGCCTACGTTACGGGACTTTCGGACTAGCTCAGTTGCCCCCCGATGCCGTCCTCGCATCAGGGACCCTCGCACACTTTTCACACTCGCCGGGCTTTGCGAGTGCGCGTCGGCTCCCGCGGACGCCGTAGCATTATCTCGAGAAGTCTGAAACGATATCAACCATACGCCATCAAATGTTTTGAGTATCACTGAAGCAGTAAAACTCCGTACTAACGACCACTTTAGGCTAGCTGTTCTTATGTTCAACGTAACTTTGACTATACTACAAGGCAGTACTGTAAGGCTATGCAGGTGGTTGCGATGCAAACTTTTAGGATCTTATACTATTTCAATGCATCCAAAATGGACTAAAATGTAGTAAAGAGAACAGATGATGGCCAAAATTTGGAAACTAGTGGTTAGGTTGGATGTGAACGAGTAATCCTCTGCTTTTGCTTTTACTTTTAATTGGACGGTAAGTTGTGCAGTCCGCAGCCCTGTCCTTTTTCTTCCAAATCGGAGTCGTCGCGCTTTGGTGCCAGCGTGAGTTTTAGACAACGTTGATACCGTGGCTCACCGGATAACGTTTTGAAAGATGCCTTCATTAAAGTTTGAAGTAGTCAAATTATTTCTATTTATTTATTTATTTTCGGTAGACATGGTTAACGGTAACATATGATAAGACAAAGGAAAGATAACAACGTCAAGATTGGAAAAATGCAATTAAGCTGACAAGCAACCAAATATAACAAGTTGCATGGTTAAATTGGAACCGTAATAGAGGAGCAACCGCAGTTTGACCTCACGACTGTCTTCGGAATCTCGGAGTAACCGCACCTTTAAAAGTTTCTTAAGAACCTATAACAGCCCATTTTTACATTACTTAAAATTATCAAGAAAAACACTGGTTCAACCTTACGAGTTTTAAAGCGCAATTATTACTTGAAATCTGCTACAGATAGAAGTCATGTAAGTTCCGATTCTGACCGTTCCGAATTGCTGTTTACCTGTACAAATGTTTAGAACGGACGGAAAATCGAACTAAACCACATTGAAGAGAACATCGCTAATAGAAGGGAATAGACACAAGAGCGCCACCACTTGGCCTAACGTTACTCGAAACACACGAGTTTCGTAACGTCG
This sequence comes from Heligmosomoides polygyrus bakeri, assembly GCA_947359475.1. Taxonomy (NCBI): domain Eukaryota; kingdom Metazoa; phylum Nematoda; class Chromadorea; order Rhabditida; family Heligmosomidae; genus Heligmosomoides; species Heligmosomoides polygyrus. The sequence continues at coordinate 84,063,511 of OX375866.1, read as the reverse complement.
GGCAAACAGTTCATTAGGCTAGTGATAATCTGAATCTCGAGTTTGGATCGATCTTTTTGGGCTGACATTGAGATCTCCATTAGTATACCGAGAATGCCAGCGCTTTCAGAGCGGGTTTTTGAATCTTATGCTTTAGGATGTTCATGTGATCAATTAATCATCCCCTCAACGTCGATGGGTCCTGTGAGAGCCTTGAGCGGCGAAGCTCCTGATTGTTTCTTTTCTATCTAGATTTTCGATGACCAACCAAAAATATGAGGAAGAATGAGACTAAGGTCGTTCCAGTATAGTTCCATTGGTGTAGATGTGATTCTTGTGCCATATTCAGCTCCTTTTATATCCTACTGTATCGCTCACGTAGGTTAAGGAACGAATATGAAGAAACAACGGAAATGTTTGGTGCGCGTGGAACTAAAATGCATGGAAAGTACCAAAAGGGAGTGGTCTATGAAGAGCATCCCTTATCTTATTTCGTTTCTCCCTATGTCGACCAGTATTGAGGAAGGTGCGCTTTCAAGTGATTCACAATTGCGGCTTTTACTCCTCTGACTTTCAATGTCAGTGGTGATTATTAGGTGAGGGATGCCCATAAGTTCAGGACAACATCATGTTATCCGCAGTAAAATAAGTCTATCCTCAGCATATGCCCACACATTCACTCTGCAGACTAGCAGGAATGGGGCCACACTGCCTGAAGAACCACTTCAGCAACAGGAAAGGCCATTAAGTACCCTGGCTTTCACTACACCAAGAAACGACTTTTTGAAATCCAGGTGGAGAGCTAAGATACCTGGAACATTTATCTGTACGTATCTGTGCAAGATGAAACACTACTTTGCTCTTCGGATTCCTGTGTGTCTATGTGCGGATCGCCTTCACGATACAGCATGGAAATGTTTGACATACCCTATGTGTGGATTCAGCATTTTCCTTTCTTCTTATTTGTCCTGTATGTTTTTGCCACTATATTGACCCACTCCGTTCACAGTATCTCCAGATCGCGCAACATGTGTAGCACAAAGACGAAGCCTAGCAATATGATTACCGTTGCATAAGAATTTTGTTTTGATGTAAAAAAATAACTACTTAATGACATGTGCCGTTTGCTAGCATTTGCGTAGGGACTATAGTTGTGCTCTCGGAAAATTTTAGAATATTCGAATGGTTTCGAATACCCGAAATTTTCGAGGATCCGAATTTCGAATATATTCGAAAAACGCGATTTTTTGAACATTCGAATTCGAATGCATTTCAAAAACGCGATTTTTTAAACATTCGAATTCGAATGCATTCGAAAAACGCGATTTTTAAACTTTCGAAATCGAACACTCAAATTCGAATGAAAATCTTTCGAATACCTATTCGAGTAGTCATTCGAGCACAACTGTAATAGGGACCATCACCAAGTTTCACGACTTTCATTACAACAAAATGCACACGTACACATTCATTTTAGAAAGCCTAGAGGTGTTTATTTCCTGACAGTAACAAGCAGCTTCACTTTGGCTCTAGCAGGCTTATCTCTATAAGTAAACAAAACAAACCAAGACATTCAACCATGTTTTAGATTCGGATATAAAGATGACGATTAAGCCGCATATAATATACCGGCGAAGGGCAAAGAATTTGGAAGAAATTTTTATTCAAATCCTTCATCCGCAGACAGTCGTTGTTTCTTGTTGTTTATATGTGTCTACTTATTACATTACTTACAACTACTTACACAGAGAGGAAACCGCCTTTCCGGCCGCGCTGGAAATACAATTGAAATGGGCGAACGTTTAAAATTCTATGACAACATAAGTACAAACTTTGCAGTAATTAACCAGTCCACGGAAACGTAAAAAATAACCATAAACCAATAAGATGTTGCTATATTGTGATAGAGATGAAGTTGCTCATTGACTTACTCTTGCATCTATCCCACCCATTTCCTCCCACTAGTCGGACAATAACGGAGCTAACCTTTATCACATACAGAGGTGTATGTGTGCGCTCAGTCGAGCCACGCAGAGTGAGTAGGATAGCCGACGGAAGAGCCTTACAGCGGAAAGTTTCGACCAGGCGACCACCATCACTCCATATTATGAATTTTCGACCGGAGCTATCAATTTTCACCCAGATTTCACCGAGTTGATACCTTCGAACGTAATAACAAATAACTGCGCAAATATTTTTATGCTGTAGGCACAATTAGATGAACCATACAGAGTCACGTTCTCCTCTGTATGCGACGCCCCTCGCGTCCTGGCTACAGTAGACGCTAACCTCTTGTTAAAAGACCCTGTGTCGGTATCTGACAACTGTTTATTGTCAGACACGACACATATGCCGAGGTGGAGGTCAAGTCAGCGCGGATTGTCCGCATTTCGTGATCGCCAACAACCGTGTCCTTAAAAAGATTTCATTTGAAAAAACAAATAGCCGCGAAAATCTAAGCGGAATCGCACCTCAAACCGCAGGAGGTCGAAGTCGGCAGCCTCGAGCTGCCTCCATTACGGAGTAGGTGTTCTACAACCACCTGCTCCTTCTTACGCTCGGGTAACGGATTACTACGAGATCCCCCTAAAATCAAGGTTTTAAAATATGTTGAGAGTACCCTCAAGTTTAAAGTCACTCACTCTTATGAATGTTGCTGAGCACGCTCTGCTTTGCGAATGCGACTCTGTATCGCTCCACCGCCACTAGAAATTGTCGAAGTGATCAAAATTGTACTCGATGATGCTAATAAGTGTGCAGAATGGAGTTTTGGCTATGCATTACAGAAGGCCTAGATCGTTGGAGAGAACGGTTTTCACGCACTCTTGCTTTCAGTGCAGTTTAATTACCTGCCACACTCCATTTCTAGCCGTCTCATGGGTGCTGCTCGAAGTGCGTGCACACGCACCTTAACGGTCTGCTTGTCGACCTAAGCGAGAAATAACATGGATCGAAAAAAATTGAATTTGTTTTCTTTTAGAACCACTTACAGTATAGTAGCCTGAGTCCTGGAGCAAATGCATGGTGTTTAGGGTGCTTGAGACGTGGAAGACGATAGTCCTCCCTTCACCGTAATTGGAGGATCAGTAAATTTCAAGGATATATTAACAGAAGAATGGAGGAATAAACTTTATTGAGGAAGCGTTGTTCTCCTAAGGGTGTGGGTGAATGTCCCATTAAATAGGGCACGTACGTCCAAGGCGATGGTTCATCCACATATGCTACATTGCTCGACTATCGCATCCAAGCTGGTACGGTGGTAATGGCAAGCATTGACATACACTACAACGACAACATACTAAACTAGAGCGACTCTCATCGATAATAGTCAAACACACAAAACGATGGACGAGTATGATCAAGCACCTTAGCCAACTTTGTCTGATTTTTGTTGCTACTAATACAACGGTGGTTTGCTATATACAATACTTAATTTTCAGTCTTCAGTTCAATTCAGCTCCAATGAAGTTGTGACAGAATGTCTTAAACATTTATGCTGGTCATGATTCAGTCATATCCGTAGACTGGAAATTGTATTTTTGGCAATTAACAGTCACTATAAAAAGGAATGTCTAGAGTTTCAGAAGTGAACTATTCGACGCAGGACGTGTGAAAGTGATGCAAATGCAGTTCATTTCTCAGAATGGGCGGCGGTCTTGAGAAACAGGAGATTGCAAGGCCTAATTTGTACTTCCATAATATGGTTCACAAGGTTTAGGGTATCAAAAACAATTCTGCTAAAACACTTCTTATAGTATATCAAGCAGGGAGAAAGGCACCTATTCTCTTCTTGTCGCTTTGAACGATGTGTGTCGAACCAACTGCATATTCAGTCTTTATTTGCCACAGCGATTGTCGCGACTCGACCGTCGCAAGCACCGGCAAGGAGGCGGTACCACCGGCAAGGGGGCGTGGCAAGGGTATACATAAATAGCCGCCGCCACGTCCCGTCGGGGCCCGTCCGGCTCTGCCCGCTCCAGTGGCAGCCGGGCCGATCAGCCACCCCGGCACAGCCAGTCTACGGCTGCCGGGACAGCCGCACGTTTCGCCCAGTCCGCTCGTAGGACTGTCGAGACTACAATCAATAGCGACTCCGCCAATACAACAAGTCCACAAGTGTACAATGAGCCTAGCACCGCAGAGGCAGCAGAACGTAGGAAGAATCAGGCCTAACCACAAGTGTCTTCATTCCCACTTATATTGGACGCATGTCGCCATGCCGTTCGTAATCGATAATAAATCTTAAACCACACAACCTCTACCATTTCCTTCCGGACTCTGCCGTAATATTAGAACCACCGAAGGCATAGTCCAGCCAAACACAACGGCAAAAGTTCGGTCAGCGATATTTCCGCTAATCTTTGGAGGTATCTATTCTTACAAAACTACTAAGGGGAAACATTGCAACTCAATGCCTGGTTTCAGCACATCTGTACACCGATTATATGAAGTTTATTTTCACCCTTCCTCCAATAGTGTTTAATGCATTCCTCCAATAGTGTTTAAAAAATGCGGCGATTCGCTTCCTGAATTTTCAACGCTTCGATGATGTTCGGTGAAGTGCCAGATATTTGGAAGGATGCGTTAGTTACAGCAATTTCAAAGAACGCTGGTGCTCAGTTAGTGTCTCTGTGCCGTCCTATTAGCATTACTCCGACACCTGTTAAAATAATGGAAAAAATTATTCGATAGAAGCTTGTATCGTGGATTGAACAGCTCCGGCTTCTTCCTTCTGAGCAACATGGGTTTGTCACAGGACTTTCAACGGCTGCAAATGTTGTTGACACCTTGTTCGATTGGAAGTTAGCCTTCAGTCGGGAAATATCAAATGATGTTATCTACCTAGATTTGTATAATCGCTTCTCGGCCTTTTGGCTAAGATCAAAGTTTAGTTTAGTTTAGTTTAGTTTAGATTTGTATAAGGCTTTTGACAACGTTAACAACTCCATATTGGTTGAAAAGCTTATGGTATTAGATATAGATGGTAACTTGCTGAGCTGGTTTACTTCGTGTTTATGTGAAAGGCATATGACTGTTAGAGTTGGATACGAATTCTCACCTCGCCTTCATTGTACTAGCGGTGTCCCACAAGGAGGAGTTCTATCACCGTTACTCTTCCTAATTTATACAATGAACCTTCCAAAATTGCTTTCTACCTCCTATTCTGTTAAAGTGCAACTTTACCCCAACAACGTCAAGGTATATGGAATTTGTAATAGTGAGAACTCGAACGAAGTCTGTTCTGAACTTGAGTTTCAAGAGTAGTACAATATGCCTCGTTATGGGATTTGGCAGTGAACTTTGACAAATCTCTTGCCGTGTGCATCGGCAGTGGACCCACAAGGATTTATACCGTTAATGGCATTACCTTAAAAACTTTTACTACGAAGAAAGACCTAGGATCGATTATTAACTGTAAAACTGTATCATTTTCCGATCACATTAGCAGTGTGTGAGAAAAGCGTATACCGTTCTTTTCTCGCTTCTCCGCAATATTCATTCGAACAACCCACGGCTTCTTACATGCTTATACAAAGCATATGTCTTGCCTCACCTTGAATATTGCTCACACGCGTGGAACCCGTCTAAAGACAGCTAAACATCGATACCCCCAGAGACAGCTACTTAATGAATGGATTGTAATCACGGGAGTTAGATGATTATGATATAGTGATGCGTCTTCAGCAAACACAGTGTCGCATTCCTAAGCTCTGGAGCTAACTCGGTTGCCGGAATCTCATTGGTGGATGGATATGTCGTGGAAACGGAGTCAAGCAAAAGTAGTCGGTCGATTTTGGGTTTTTTAAAATTGTTAGTAGACAGCTCATAGGAGAACCCGGTGTACAAGGTAGTATAGTACAGCAGACGGTACTGATAGGAATTAATATGCCAAATACGAAGGCCTGCCAATAAATGTGATTTGGTCAAATCATAGCTAGAAGCCTACAGATGTACTAAAGATAGCAATGGGGATAGACCAGGCAATGGCAACACTGAAGCAGGAGTTGACAGGAAGGACTCGACCTGACTGTTGTCAGAACTGCGAATGGATGTGAAGGACCACTGATATGTGCCGTCCTGTACGGAAAACGGCCTGTGGCCGGATCTTTCCATCAGTCAGCTCGCCCGACAAAAACGCTGCGAGCACAATACACACCCCAGAACTTCTCCTCCAGGAGTAATCATCGCTGCGATTAATTCCTGTGACTGCGCCTATTGATTCCGAAGTCGAAAAACAAGGTGAGGAGAACTGCACCCGGAGCTACTTCTGAAGGGATAGCGCACTATGATCGCTAGCAATAATGCTGAGTTAATGATATTGCTAGTCCCAAAATTAAACTGACTCAGCTCAAAGGCAGTTATATCAACTCAACTTAAAATAGTGTTCTTCTCCCGTATCATGTAAGCGGACACCTTCATGCATCGCTTCGCCAATACAGGCGAAACTTTTTTAGTATTTTTTATCAGTGAGTGCGTGTCAACAAGTGTAGTAAGCGGCCAACATATATATCATTTTCAGTTGATATTTATTTATTTATTTAAATGCACCAAAAGTGCGCTTGAACACAACAAACAAAAAATAAAAACGCAGTAACCATAAAAAATATCATGTGCGGCGTTAGTAACAATAACATAAACAAAGCCAGATGGGGGACATCACTATGTATACTTTAAGATAGGAAGTCTATGTTTCCTAAGCATTTGGAGTTTCAGTTCAAAGTACTAGAGCAAATTTTTTAAAAAAATTATGACGAAATACAGTATAATTATGTCGAAATAGTTAAATATTCCAGGTTCGACTGTCATTGAATCTTGGCATGATATTGATCCGTATGAATACCCAAGTGATGTAGCTGACGAGCCAAGATTAGTACAGATCCTTTATTCCGGCTAACGTTTCGGCGTAACCGCCTTCTTCAGAGCCTGGAAGAGTCAAGTTGAGTTTGAAAAACCATCCGTCCAAGAGCCATTTCAGACCACAGCGGAGAATCAGAGGTTGGTAGGAGAGGGAGACGAAACACGAGGAGGTAACACAAACAGTCCAGTGCAGATGGGCGAACGGTACCCCTTTTAAGGCGACACATGAGGAGATGAGGTCACCTTCGGTTCACCCTCCTAGCGAGCCTCTGGCAGACTGTCCTCCGGTTCGAGACCGCAAAGGTCAACGTACGGAGCCAGCTCCTGTATCACCGCTACGCGTTCCTCCTTCCTGTTGATCGTGGGGTTCCTAGCGGCAATCCACAGCGCTTCTAGTGTTTTGCGCGCCGAGATCTCGAACTCGCGTGCCAATATCGTCACCACCACGTCAATGCCCGCGCCATTGTGACATCGTAGCCTGTGCTCACCCAACGGACCGGCGATATCGCACCTACGAAGCATGCCCAAATGCTCTTTAACGCGCTCACCAAGGGGTCTACCCGTCTCGCCAATGTACTCGCCGTTGCAACCCGTGCATTTTATAAGGTATACCACACCAGAGACCCTGCAGTCTCCCTCCTTACCGAATGGGCAGATAATACACTAGCGAGTCTTACAACAGGAATCGTATAGTCGATTCCTAACGAGATGTGCCTTGAGATTGGCCGACGGAACCTCGATCATGCGGACCATGCTATCAAGACCAGCTTTGCGAATGCAGTTTCGCACTTCGGTACTGAAATCATCCGAGAAAAGGCACCTTAAAAGGAATTTTATTGTCGCTCTGATGTCTCGCTGCCATTGCCTGTGTTCGATGACCTTTAGCCAGGCTCTGCTCGGGATACCCGTTGGACACCGCGATTCGAGATGCCACTTGCAATGACACTGACTTGAGATCGCTGTCTGAGGATACCGCCGCCGCCGTTCGGAACATATTCTTAATCGTGGCCCTCTTCGTTTGAGATGGATGAGCAGACCTGAAGTGCACGATGATGTTCTTACTACTGGGCTTACGATACCATTTAGTATGGAATCTGCCCCGCGTGCAACTGACTTGGACGTTGAGGAACGGCAACCAGTTATCAGTGAGTTTTTCCCTTGTGAGCTTAATATGCTCTGCCTGCTGGTTGAGCAATTCGAAACACATGTCCATTTCGTTCTGGGTCGCACATACAATGAAACAGTCATCAATGTAGCGACAGTACAGTAGAGGTCTGCACTCCATCACGGGTTCCTCTATTTTAGACATGAAAGCGATAGCCAATACCGGAGCCAGACGCTGGCCCATAGCCAGCCCTCTGACCTGCTTATAGTACTTATTGGACCATCTAAAAACATTGCATTCCAGGCACCCACTTATGAGTGTCATAATTCGTGATATAGAAAGTCCATAAAGAATGAGCTGGTCCCGATGTGCCGTTAGAATTTCATACACCGCCTGCATTGCGCTACTTTTAGGGACGTTCGTGTACAGCGATGTTACATCGAACGACTCCATAACGCAGCCTTCCCCCAATGACACCCCCCTAAGCCTCCCCAGGAATGCAGCGGTATTGGGAAGATGGGCCGGCAGAAACTTGAGGACCTGTTTGAGGACCAGATTTAGTAACCATGATACGCGATCTGTGGGGCCCCCAACGCCGCTGATAATAGGTCTAACCTTAAACTTCGCAGGGTAAAATGCACGGGTTGC